>PVJL010000818.1:0-335104 GCA_004026885.1 Lyroderma lyra
GAGAAAGGGGAGGGGGTGGGAGAGGAGGGGGGGAAGCTAAATATAAGGTGATGGAAAGAGAAGTCACATTAGGTGGTGAACTTATTATACATCAAGTTGACAATGCACTGTAGAATTGTGTGCCTGAAACCTATGTAATCCTTGCTAACAGATGTCACCCCAATAAGTCTAACAATAAAAATGAATTAAAAAAAAAAAAAAGATATGCTGGAACTGGGACCTCAGTCTTACTCATCAGAGCAAAAGATGTGGTCAGGTAAAATGACCCAGTACAAGTGACCTGACTTTAGGACGGGCCCATCAAAGGCAGTTTCTGTCAGGGGACAGGGTCTGAATTTTAGAGAGTGTCACATGGCGGCAGAATTTGCTACTTAGCAGAGACAGCTTCAACGAGGTGAACAATGTTATGTTTAAGGGAATTCATCTACCAAATGGCAAGACTCAATATAGCATGATCCAGAGAAAGGAAAAGAAGAGCTAATCAGATTGTCAAGATCCATGGCCTGGTGTTTGAGATCTAGGGAATCAGGATGTTTTACAAAACTACTCTTCGTGCTCTATTAACATTATAAAAGCTGAGATGCTTGCTAAGAATTAAAGGCATGAGTTCTGCCTATGTGTACACTGGGATATGTTTTGGTAGCACATGACAGTAAAACCAAATCAAACTAGTTTAAACAGCAAAAAGGTTTGGTTGGTTTACAAAGTTAAAAACAGAGAGAAAGGAAAGATGAAATTTCAAGCATTTTTTAACTAGGGTTCTGACCGTGTCTCCACAACTCTTTATGTTTTACCTTGTTCAAAATGGCAGATTTGTCCTCCAGCTGACTTTCCCCATCCTGACAGAATGGCCCCAATATTCACATATACATGTGTTACCATGTAGGAGATAGGAGATTATTTACTAGAATGCCCACGAAAAGTCCTTAAAATCACTCTGAATGGACCAACTTAGGTCAAATATCTGCTTCTATTCCAGAAATGAAATGCACTGATTGGCTTAAATTATTGCATAGGTTATCTATTGCTATGTGACAAATTATCCAAAACTTAGCATCTTAAAACAACACATATTTCTTTCCGTGGGTCAGGCAACCATAGTCGGGCTTGGTTGGTTCTCTTGTGAGGTCAAAATGTTGGCTGATGCGGCAGTCTCACCTGAAGTGATAACTCAGGGAGGATCTGCTTCTGCTCCATTGTTGCTGGCAGGCTCCAATTCCTCACTCATCATTGGCTGCTCACTTCAGATCGTCATTATACGGGCCTTTCCATTGGCTACCCGAGTGTCCTCATGACATGGCAGAGGGTTTCTCACAGAGTGAGACAAAGAGTTTGTGCTCCTAAGAAGGAAGCCACACTCTATAATCCTATTTCTGAAGTAACATTCCAGTAATTCTGCCAAATTCTATTGGTCACAAAGACCAACAGCAGTAATATGTGGGAGGGGACAGGGTGTGACTACTAGAAGGGAAGAGATCATCAAGAACTATTTTGGAAGCTGGCTACCACAACCACATACACCACTCTACAGCCAATAGAAGTATCAGCTTCCCTAATACCACCCAGGAAACCAACCTAAATTAGATCCCACTGTGTCCCAAAGGAACACTAAAAACCTCATGAATACAACGAGTTCCACAATGAAGTGGCTCTACCACCAGAAAAAAAATCAGGCAACAAAACAAAACTACCATTTATTTTTAGAGGATAAATCCTTTCCAAAACAGAGCATTTTGTAGGTCCTGTTTTCTGTGGAAAACTCTTTGGCAAATAACTAATTGGACACTTGGAGAAAATTTTCACCTCGATCCTATGGTAATCCACATATGTATTTCCTACTTAGTCAACAAGCATGTATTGAATGGCCCCACTGGAGAAACTCATGACAGAGTAGTAGTTTTGAGTCTCTAGTTCACAGGCCAAATTTTACTATTCAATAGGTTTCCTCTGGTATATGAGTAAATTCCTAAAGGAAGATAATTTATGCTGATAATTTCAAGTCTTAAGCATCATGAATTTTTCCAATAGGTCACAGGATAGGAGGATTGTTTCCTGAAAGTACTGATGACATATATTATCTTGCTATCACACTTTACAGTTTTGTTTGTATATTCATCGTCAAATACAAACCCTTGTAGTTATGAAGACAAAGTCTTATCCTTTCATAAAGTAAAGGAGTATAAAAAACCCTTTTCTTTAGTAATGATAAATGAAACTCCTGGAGACCCTGAGAAGAAAATGATCTAATGTGAATCCCAGGAATTTATTGAGATGGACTCAGGCACACTATGGTTAATTGGGCCTAAATTCAAAATCAGAGTCGAGCATCAGGTCACTGACAGGGGCCTCTTAAATACTCTGTCTGTTGCAAAGAACCAAAAGCCAAACTTTCGCTTTCCCACACTATGCCCTGTCTGCTAACAGCTGAGTCAGCAGCTGCAGGGAAGTTCCTTGTTTCCTCATTACCACGTACCACCCAACCACTAGACTGTGACCTGCTCCAGCCAATCAGAACTGTACAAAATATACCCTTATTTGCATTCATATCAACCAATCCAAACTGTATAATTTGGAAACCTCATTTAGATGAAAGAAACTGATATGGGAACTATGGGAGGAAGTTTTCTATTAAAAATAAATAAATAAATAAATAAGTCTCTCCTTTGTCCCAGCAGAGGGAACTTTTGGTTTCTACCTGGGGTTGTATCTCCTAGGGGTACAAGTGATTATTCTGAATCACTTCTTCTTTTCCATTCCAGTGCCTTTGTTGTGTTTTGTTCATGATCCCTACTTAAAAGGAAGCTAAATATGCAAGATAGTCTTCACTGAAGATAAAAAGGACTTTAAAATAACCCATGCTTTCAAAATTTGTGTTTAAATAATAATATTGAATATTTATATTCATCTTGTTCCTTGAACACTCTCACATCTGCTCTGAAACAATTATAAGATCCTTGCAATTCTCAGTTAATCTTATTTTTGGAGGCCTCAGCTCACATATCGAACATAATAGAAGCTGTAATATGTTGCACAAACCCCCTTAAGACATAAGGTACTTACTCCCCCAAGATTTCTGGGAGTGTTGAATGGTGGTGGATCACAGCTGAGACTCTCTTCCAGGTATTGCTGTGAGTTATAGGGAGCTTCTTACATAAGAATACATTCCTTACTAAGAAGCCAAATGCATGGCCCCCTTTCCCAGTCTGGAACAACTCTGAAGGGTCATGGAAAATAAAGAGCTCTCTCTGGGATTGGCCAAATCCTTGTTGCAACTACATCATAGTTCAGCTTCTGCCTCTGCCTAAATTGGTCCCCTCACCCTCTTACAGGTGTGTTCCAATGAGCGCTTCTCAGAAAATCTACTACTTCCAAGTCCCCATCATTTTTAGAGAATTTTGCAGACCCATTTCCCTGAACTAAATTTCTGACTTTCTGCTCTACTTCACTGGACTTACCGACTTGGTTTGCAAATTTCTTTTTTTCTTGTCTACTTCACCTTAAATATTGCAGTCATTTTCTTCTTTGCTCTGGAATTTAGAGGCCAAGGGCCAGCCACACCTCAATCACAGCTCATTCCATCCCAATGTTGGCCAGCCCAGCCCAGTTAAGAATCCCAACATTTGTCAGAGTATGATGGATTTGGCCAGAAGGAGCATTCAAATACTTCACAGTGTTCAAACTCGAGTATATAGTTTTCTCTTGGTTCTTGGACTCAATTCCAATGTGTGTGCAGAGGTTTCTCCACACCAAGTAATTCTAGGATACCAGCAGCATGTCCAAGAAGAGTTCAATTCAATTCAACTCAATTCTGACACTGTCTACATGGAGATAGAATCAGATTCCACAGATCAAGGGCTTAGTCCCACAAGACCTCCATTTCAGACACAGATCAAAAGCTCAGGTTGTTACCTGTGATTCTAACTAACAGGCTACAGATTGTAGGTTCCAACAACCCCCTCCAATTCAGGATGCCAAAGGGAAGTCCAGGAGTTACCTGTACTTCTGACCAACTGGCTACAAATCACAGGTCCCCCAGAACCCACTCCTGGATTCTTAATTTGCTAGAAGAGCTCACAGAACTCAGGACCTGTTTACTCACTAGATTACTGATTTATTACAAAGAATTTAAAGGATATAGGAGTAAATCAGCAGCTACATGAAGAGCTATATAGGGCAAAGTGCTGAACAAAGGCACTTCTTTTCTTGTGGGGGCCTGGCATGATAGCATGTAAAGCATTTTTGTTCCTCAATATGAAGTTCTCCAAAACCTCTCCTTTTGGCTTATATGGAGGCTTCATTAAATAGGCATGATTGATTAACTCACTGGCCACTGATGACTGATTCAACCTCTATTCCCTCTCCTCTCTCAGGAAATCAGGGGATGGGACCAAAAGTTCAAATGTTGTATTTATCGTTGGTTCCCCTGGCAACCAGCCCTCATTGTTTCCTCATCCTTAGGTGCTTTCCAAATGTCACATTCCTTAATATAAACCTACTTGTTGTGGAAAGGACCTATTAATGAATAACAAGACACCCTTTTCACCTGTATGGTGCTGAGGTGTTTTTAGAAACTGAGGATGAGAGACCTAATATTATAAAAAAGAATGTTTCCATTGCTCTCATTGCTCAGGAAATTCCAAGGATTGGATCCAGGAACTGTGAATGAAGACCAAATATATATGAAAGATATATTTTGGTTATCTGAATAACTAAATATCTACATTTCTTATAAATTACAATATTGCAACTTGCCTTTCCATCCAGCTCCAGAGCTTTTGCTTAAGCCATAGGTTACAGCTGTACCAGAATTTCAGAAATTCCCTGGATGTGTCTTTTTCTGTCAATTGTCTGCATGTTTTTGCTCCCTGTTTCTTCTTTCTAAAACACCCTACCCATTTTTCGCTGTTTTGGGAATTCCTACTCACCCTCTAAGACCTGTCTCAGATCTCATATACACTGTGAGAAATGTCTCCCAAGCAGAGGTAGTCTGCTTCTCTTCCTCAATGCCCTTATGCTACTTTAAACCAGCACAGATCACATTAAATTACAAGTATTAATAGTATCTGCCTGCTCCAGCCATTAAAATGGGAGGAATAAGATGTTATCACCATATCTGCTTTGCCCTTAGTACTAATATTGATATTTAGAAATATTTTTATTAAGTGATAGCTGAGTGAACATAAAGTTTGCTACAAGGTAGAACACAAACCTGTCAAGAAAAGATTGGAAAGTTATACCCATTAACTTGTTGAAAAAGTTTTAGGGTTCGATAAAGTTAGACTGGATTCATTCATTTAATTCAACTAGAATTTACTGAGAACTTGCATACAGTTAGAGTTCAAGAGTATGTGGAAGAAACTGATGGTTAATAAACTAAATGAGTTAAATTTAGAAGTCCTTAATGCAAGGCGTGGGAAGTCTGAACTTAATTTATATGTCAGGGTTGTTTATTCAGGAACAAAATTAATGATAATCTTTATTCAGCAAAATTTTTGTAGAGATAAGGCCAATTATAGTATTAATACAGAAAAGATTGTAGGAAGTACTTAAAGCACTTGACCAAATTCTATCACTTTAAGTATAAAATTAATACCCTGATTACAAATCATATTTACTATGTTATAAGAAAAGTTCCAAGAGGCTTCTATTCAACAACAGTTTATTAATTAATTGGAGTAAATATATGTATGAAAATGACTGAATATTAGAATGTTAGCCTAGAATGAGACCATCTCCAGTTTTACAAATTACATTCTTTAAAAATACTAATAACAGATTAGATTTCAGTAATGTCCTGAATCATGAATACTTTTTGAAGGAAGGGCCGTAAAATTTCTTATTTAGGTAATTTTTTTCTACTGAATTGAACTATAAATTTCAGTAACTACTAAAGTCCTTCCAAGAAACACAATTGGAAAAAAGAATCATGATCTGCAATAGAATTGGAATTAATTAAAATACTATGTCCATTGAATTTCAATTTAGGCCAATTTAGGTCAGACCATCATCTGTTTTCCAATACAATCTTGGCTTGTTGAAGTCTTGAGTTTGAATTTTCTGTGAAAAATTCACAGCAAAGACTAATTATGACATCCTGGGAATAATCCGGTAGCTTTCATCTCAAAACCCTACACAATTTGCAATCATCTTACAAGTGCTGCTGTCCTTGGAGATGTTCTTGTTTTCCAGCCCACCTTTGGTGTGTAAGAGAGAATACATAGTTTCTATATTGGACTGATCCATTTATTCTGCTTTACATACTCAGTCTTACGTGGCGTGGCTACTTTGAAAGTTGCTGAATTGGGAAAATGAGTGATTAATGGTTTGATAGTCTTCTTACATTGTAAGAGAAAACATGCTTCATAATCATGTTTTATTTCTGATGTATCTTCAGAGCACCTCTCAGTGGCTTTTATTATAATATAAAAGTCACAGAGCCATAGTTTGGACTGAGAAAACAGCAATTTCAATCAAGATGAAAATAATTTTCCCTTATTACAAAGAAAATTATACACAATTTTATTTGTGGAAAAAATATAAAAAGGAGAGAACATAAGGAATAGGGCTCAAAATCTCAGATTCCTACTGCTTTATAATACTTTTTATTCCTCAATACGTGTAAGTCTCATGTTTAGAATCCCAATCAACAACTATGTATTGAACATTTACTAGTTACAGTTCTCTGTGCTGCTCCCTATGACCTGGAGAAGATGCAAATATGAAAGTAAAATAAATAATCCCAGACCTCATGGAATTTTAAAATTGTGGTAAAAAGATAAACTAATGCTAATATGAATTAAAGTGTAATAAGGGCCATAACCTGCTGTGGGATGATGAGGGAGAATATGTAAGTGACAGGGAGATGCAAAAATGGTTTTAGACAGGCTGAGATGTTTGAACTGTATTTTAAAGAAAAAGAAGGAGTTATGAATAGCAAGAAAGAGGAAGACCTGCCATCTGAGCCGATGGGAAACTGTGAGTGAAGCGACATAGTGACACAAATGAAAAATGCAGTTAACGAACAGAGAGTTCAGGTTGTGGTGTGACAGAAAGGTACGTTCAGAGCATGGTTGTGAAGAACTTTGAGTGTGGTACTAAGAAATCGGACTTCAGTCTTTGGAAAATCAAAGCTCCTTAAATATCATGTTTGGAGTTTAGAAAAATCTCACTGGAATAGAATGAAGTATGAAAGAATAACTACATGAGGGAAGGATGATAAAAGAAGGCAAAGGAAAACAAAGCATGTTCTTTTAGTCTAAGCAAAGATAAAGACTAATTGTGTAGTACTAGAAGTTCTAGCCAAATAAATTAGGCAAAAATAAAGAAGAAAAGAAGAGGACGAGGATGAAGAAGAGGAACAGGAAAAGGAAGAAGAAGAAAAGAAAGAAGAAAGAAGAAGGAGAGGAAGAAGAAATAGAAGGCATGCAAACTGAAAAAAAAAGAAGTAAAATCATCTCTATTTGCAAATGACATAATGGAATATATAGGAAACCTAAAAGATTACACACACACACACACACACACCTTGTTAGAACTAATAAATGATCAAAGCAAAGCAGCAAAGCCCAAAGTCAACACACAAAAATCAGTTGCATTTCTATATACCAACAATGAACAACCTGAAAAGGAATTATGAAAACAATCCCATTTGTAATAGCATCAAAAACAATAAGATGGAGTTCCCTGGTGGTGTAGTGACTAAGGCTTCAGTGCTGTCAACACTGCAGCCTGGGTTCATTTCCCAGCCAGGGAACTACCCACATTAAAAAAAAAAAAAAAAAGAATAAGATAACTTAGAAATTAATTTCATCAAGGAGGTGTAAGACTTGCACAATGAAAACTATAAAACGTTACTAAAGAAATTAAAGAACACATAAATAAATGAAAACACATTTTATGTTCACAGATTGAAAGACTTAATATTGTTAAAATGTCAATACTACCCAAAGCAATCCCTATCAAAATTCCAATGATATTTTGTAGCAAAAAAGAAAAACCCATTCTAAAACTCATATGGAATCTCAAGTGATCTTCAATAGCCAAAATAATTTCACAAAACAATTAAAAAAACTAGAGAATTCACACTTCTGATTTCAAAAATTACTATAAAGCTACAGCAATTAAATAGGGTGGTACTGGCAGAAAGGCAGGCATATATGCCAGTGGAATAAAATAGGGAGCCCAGAAATAAAACTTCATTTATATGTATAGTCAAATGGCTTTTGACAATAGGGCCAAGACCATTCGATGAGGAAAAAGCAGCCTTTTCAACAAATGGTGCTGAGAAAACTGCACATCCACATTCAAAAGAATGAAGTTGGACCCTTACCTAACATTATATACAAAAATTAACTCAAAATAGATCAAAGTCCTAGATATAAAAACAAAACCAATAAAGCTCTTATAGTAGAATATGAGGCAAAAGCTTCACAACATTGGATTTTGCAATGATTACTTGGATATAAAATAAAAGGCATACATAACAAAAAATAAACACATTGAACCTCATTAATGTTTTAAAATTTGTGCATCAAAAATAATATGAACAGAATAAAAAGACAACTATAGAATGGAAGAAAATATCTGCAAATCATATAGCTGATAACGAATTAAGATCATATTTGTATCTCCTAAAGCTCAACAATAACAAAAAAAACCAATAACCCAATTCAAAAATGGGCAAAGGACTTGAATAGACATTACTCAAGAAAAGATATACAAATGGCCAATAAGCCTGTGAAAAGATGATCAATCTAACTGATCATTATAGAAATCAAAATCAAAACTACACTGAGATACCATCTCATACCCATTAGGATGGCTACTATTAAAAAAAAAATAAATAAAAGACAAGTGTTGACAAGAAGGTAAAGTAATTGAAACCCTATGACACTGTTGGTGGGAATGTAAAGTAGAACAGCAACTATGGAAAATAGTACCGCAGTTTTCTCAGACAATTAAAAACAGAATTATCATGTGATCAAGCAATTCCATTTCTGAGTTGATGCCCAAAATAATTGAAAGCAGGGTCTCAAAAAATACTCGCATGTGTTCACAGCAGTACTATATACAATAGTTAAAATGTGGAAACAATCCAAGTGTCCAGTGAGGAATGAGTGGATAAGCAAAATGTAGTATACACATACGAGGAATTTTATTCAGCCTTAAAAAAAGAAGGAAATCCTGCATATGCGAGAACATGGATAAACCTCGAGGACATCATGCTAAATGAAACATGACAATCACAAAAAGACAAACACTTTATGTGAGATAATGGTGGGGGGCAGGATATGAGGTCTGACATTTAAGTTCTAGAAAAAGTGCTACGTACCTCATTGCTGAATATCACTATAGCCACCTTCGAAGTACTCCCCTTGGGAAGCTGTGCACCAATGCCAGTAGCTAATCCACCCTTCAAAGCAATTTTGTTGCTCTTTTTCTGGAATGACCATCAGAGCTGTTGTCATATGACACTTGATGCCCTGTATATCATCAAAATGTCTTCTTTTCAATATTTCCTTTATCTTCAGGTAAAGAAAAAAGTCATTGGGGGCCAGATCAGGTGAGTAGGGAGGGTGTTCCAATACAGTTATTTGTGTACCGGCTAAAAGCTCGCTCACGGACAGTGCCATGTGAGCTGGTGCATTGTTGTGATGGAAGAATCATGAGTTGTTGGTGATAAGTTAGGTCATTTTCATCTAACTTTCATGCAGCCTTCTTTGGCACTCTAAATAACAAACTTGGTTGACTGTCCAGATGGTACAAATTCATAATGAACAATCCCTCTATTATCAAAAAACGTTGGCAATATCATTTTGACTCTTGATTTGGGGTGACAGAACTTTTTTGGTCATGGAGAATTGGCCGATTTCCATTGTGCACTTTGATGCTTTGTTTCAGGGTTGTATTGGTACATCCATGTGTCATCACCAGTGATAGCATGGCCCAAAACAGCATCTTGCCTCTCTAAAAAGTCCTGGCAAACTTCGACTCTTTTTTGCTTTTATTCATTGGTGAACTCCTTCAGGACCATTTTTGCACACACCTTTCTCATGCAAAACTTTCAATTAAGATTTTCCCGTTTCTCTATCAATGTTCACTTGGTCTGCTATGCTTCTCACAGTCAGCTGACCATTTTTACACACAATTCGATGAGTTTTTGCAATGTTTTCATCAGTTCTGCTTCTTACTGACTGCCCTGACCTCTCTTCATCATGATGCTTTCTTTCCTCTCAGTAAAACATTTAATCCATTTGTATACTACCATTCTCTTTTAATGCATTATCCCCATTAACTTGGACTTACATGTTCCTGATTTCACTTCCACTCTTGCCAACTTTAACAAGAAATTCAATGTTTGTTCATTGCTCTAATTCAAGCTTTATTATTCTCATGATAGCACACAAAAACACACAGCAGTAATGAACGCCATCCAGCAAGACATTGCTACACAATGACACAAACTCAGTGATGAAACACAGATATACCAAGGTTATGAAACCTTACCAAATTGTTTGTACAGTGCTGCCAATGTAAGCGCATAGTGGCGAGTTACTGAAGTTAATTGTCAGACCTCATATATATGTATATGTATATGTCATGGCTGTGTGGAAAATATCAAGCCATTGTCAATATAACAAGAGTATTATCTTGAATACACACACACACACACACACACACACACACATACACACACACACATACACCAGGGTGTCAAAAAGTGAATACACAATTTAAGAGATGTTATCTATGTATTACTTTTTGAAATTGAATTGAATTACAGTAGCAATGTGTACTATGATGTTTGCTCCAAAGATGGCATTAATCAAATGAATGCTAATGTCACCATGCGACAGGCAGGACAGTCAAAGAAAATGGCAGAAACGTGGTTACCTCGATGAAAATTTGCCAGAACAATGGATAGGATGAAGAGTGGCAGTTGAGTTTCCCCTACATTCTCCTGACTTAACACCCCTTGACTTCTATGGTACACCGCATACCTTAGAGGATGTGGCATACCATAGAAAACCAGCTACACTGGTGGTACTTCAGAAAGAAATTGAAATGGCACGTGCAGTGATGCAAGTGGACACTTTGACCAATGTGCTCTAGCAGTAGTTAGCCATATCAGAAGTGTCTGGATGCTGATGGTAACCACTGTGAGCACCTCTTTGAATTGTAGAAGTCAAATATAACTTGTATTCACCTTTTGTTATTGTATATTGTATATATATATATATATTTTTAATTCATTTTTATTGTTAGACTTATTGGGGTGACATCTGTTAGCAAGGATTACATAGGTTTCAGGCATACAATTCTACAGTGCATTGTCAACTTGATGTGTAATAAATTCACCACCCAGTGTGAGTTCTCTTTCCATCACCTTATATTTAGCTTCCCCCCTCCTCTCCCACCCCCTCCCCTTTCTCCCCTCCCTAACCCACTCGTCCCCAAATAAAACATTAAACTATCTATTGTGTCCATGGGTTATTTGTTTGTTCATTTCTTTTTTTCTTTGCTTTCAGTTTTATATTCCGCATATGAGTGAAATCATGCAGTTCTTTGTTTTTTCTGTCTGGCTTATTTCACTTAGCATGATGATTTTGAGTATTACAATTTTAATACAGTCTTTTTCTTTCTTAAAATGTATATACATTTAATTTACACTCTGTGTGTGTGTGTGTGTGTGTGTGTGTGTGTGTATCTGTCCCTGGTTTCTGACACAGAGCTCCTAAAACCTTTGTAATTTCCTAAGGCTTAAGAACACTAGGGTCATCTCTTGTTCTAATGTTGTCATTGCCACATCTCTGACACAGAGTTCTAAAGCCCTTGTAAATTTCTAAATGATAGGAGCGTCTTCCTTCTAATGAGACAACTCTAGGTGGACTCTTGGATGTGGGCTGGTCGTCAGAAAGACCAAGCCATGATTAGAAGATTGGAATTTTCAGCTCCCCACTTCTCCAGAGAGGATAAAGAGGCTTGAAATGGAGTTAATAATTGATCATGTTTCCCAAAATATCACAATAGTGTGGGATTCAGGGAGGTTCCAGGTGGGCAAACACATCCACACTGGGAAGATGAGGAACCCCAACTCCACAAGGATAGAAACTCCTGTGCTTGGGGTACCCAGACCTTGCCCTAAAGTACCTCTTTATTTAGCTGTTCATTTGTATCCTTTATTAAATTATCTATTAGACTGGTAAACAGAAGTATTTTCCTGATGTCTATGAGCTGTTCTAGCAATTTAATTGAGCCCAAGAATGGAGTCATTGAAACCTTTGATCTACAGTTGGTCAGAAGTACAGGTGATAACCTGGGCTTACAACTGGCATCTGAAGTGTGTGTGTGTTGGAAGATGAGGGCAGTCTTATAAGGCCGAACCTTTAACCTATAGAACCTGATTCTATTTCCAGATAGATAGTGTCAGAATCATAATAATTTGTAAGACATCTAGATTGTGTCACAGAGAATTGCTTGGTGGATGTATGGGGGAACCACCCAACACACACACACATTATAATAGGGTCTTAGAATTTTTACACTTATAATTCCACTTCTGTGAGGTATTTAATCAATAGAGACAGAAAGTAGATTGGTGGCTGCTGCCAAGGGCTGGTGGGGAGAGGATAATGGAGATGTATTGTTTAATGGGTATAGAGTGCTTTACAAGATGAAAAGAGTTATGAAGATGAATAATGATGTTTACACACATTATGAACATATTTAAAACCACTTTACATTTAAAAATGGTTAAGATGGCAAATTTTATGTTATGAATATTTTACCATCAATAATTTTTTTTTAACAATGAAAAGTACTTGAACCAAAGGGTTGGCTGTTAAGGATAAAAGGGGGCAGTGAATTAAGAAATTTTTCGGAAACAAAATTTAAAGTTCTCAGAGAAGCATATGACTTAATGATTAAGTAGAATCAAGGTTATCTTGGTACAACTCCCACTCTAAATAGTCTTGGAGAAGTTTCATGTCTTAGAAACAAGTCTTTAGAATTCTGCCAAAATTGGTATTAGTACATATTCCATGGGAGAATAGTCACTCCATATATATATCCTCTATAAAAATGGAGGCAACATTTTTGTAAGTTAAAAAAATGTAAAGATTATGATTAAATTGAATCCTTTTAAAGTGGGTATGTTGGAAAGGATTTTGCACATATTAGATAATAATCAGTAGGCATTTTCATAATATGAAGCATTACTTTTCATCTTTTGAGGCTGTAAAATGCAAGACTATATAATTTAGACAGAGAATCATATACCAACTATACTAATATTCTTGTATATTAATTAATTCATGCAGGATAAATTCTCAATTTGAATGAAATATTTTATAACATACTCAATAATTAAATAATAAAATATTTTCAACCAAATTATAAATGTTATTTGCAATCATTAAAATTCAAAATTATAACCATCAAGAAAGCAAAGAGGCTACCAACAGAGGGGGAGAAGACATTTACAAGCAATGACTGAAAAGGGGTTAAAATCTAAACTAAATAAAGAACTCCTAGAACTCAACACCAGACAAACAAACAATCTGATTAACACACGGGCAGAGGACTTGAACAGACACTTCCTCCAAAAAGACAGATTATTCAAACACCCAAGAGATACATACAAAATGTTTAAGTACACTAGCTATTAGAGAAATGCCATGAACTACCACTTCACACCTGTTACTAATAGAAAGGCTATGATCCACAGGACAAGTGATAACGAGTGTTGGAGAGGCTGTGGGAATAAAGAACTCTCATGTGCTGCAGGTGGGTATGTCAATTGACACAGCAACCATGGAAAACAGTACGGAGGTTCCCCAAAATATTAAGAATAATGATACCATACAACCAAGCAATCCCTTCTCTGGGTATCCACCCTCCAAATCTGAAAACATGTACTCATAGAGATATAGGGACCCCTGTGTTCCTTGCAGTACAAGTTATGGTGGTCAAGACATGTCAACAACCAACATGTTCTTCAACAAGTGATTGGATGCAGGAGATGTGGTACAAATACCCAGTGAAACACTACTCGCCCAGAAGTAAAGATGAAATACTGCCATTTGTGACAACATGGATGGGTCTGGAGATTACCATGCTAAGGGAAATAAATCAAATAGAAAAAGCTGGGAACCATAGAACTTCACTCATATTTGGGATGTAGAAATGAAAGCAACAAAGAAAAATCGAAAACTCATACATACAGACAACACTTTAGTGGTTACAAGAAAGGAAGGAAAAAGAGAGGTGGTAGAAGAGGAAAGGGGTGGGTCAAATGTAGGGGGAAGGAAGAACTGACTCTGGGTGCTGAACGCACAATGCAATATATGAAAATAAATTATATATTATAGAAATGCACACTGGAAATGTAATTTTACTAATCAATGTCACTGTAATTAATTTAATACAAAAATAAATAACCCTAACCATAAAAAAAATTCAAAATTATATAAATGACTCACGGCTGTAATGAAAGTCCTTGCTTTATTTTATAGCACTGATTATTTCAGCAAGACTTCACATTGTAAGAGAAGTGATAACTATTTTCTTCAAAATAGAGAGCTATCTCTATACCACTTATTGGAAATGATATCCCTATTGCTTTTAAATGCCAGTTTATCACAAAGTAATTTATTTTATCTGTTTGAGTATGAATAATATTGTAGTTTAAGTGAGACTGGGGATAAGCATGCCTTTGGTTTACCACAGATCTGCAATTTACTACAGTGTTATTTGTGCCTGGCAGTTCAAAAAATTTCCATCAACAAGCACATCAGTCTGCAAATCTACAGATTAGTCCAGACATGATGGATCTGTGCTCTATGTATACAAACATTTTGTTACAAAAAAGAATCATCTAAATTTGAAATTTATTGTAGCTTTAAGATCATCTTATGCTTACTATAGTGGTATTTTATTAGCAATTAAAGTAGAACAATCTGAAAAAAGGAAGATACATTCAAGTTTGTTGTTCATCTCACAAAATGTAGTTATAAAAATAACCTTAAAGATGGAATTATTAACATATTGTTTGCACTTGTTTGATATAAAAACCTTTAAAGAAAAAAGATTTCACATGCTCACCCTACAAAGATGATGGTTTTTACCATTGTTTGCAAAAATCATATTGCTCTTCCTGATTTCTTTAGGCTCAGTTCAATTTTTAATGAGTCTGAAGATCTTTATGTGAAAGATCTTAAAAGGTAAAAATTGAGGACTGCAGTTGTCTCTCAAGTAATTTTTTTAAACAATTCAAAAATTAGAAATCTAACTAAGCACCTGGATATTGCTTCATTCTTTTATTGTTTGCATGAATAAACTATAGCAATAATTAGCTACACTGCAATTTTCCTTTTATATGGTAATCTCCTGGCATTGACTATGTGCGTGCCACTGGGACATTAGTGAATGTGAACACTCCATTAAAATACCCTATGTTGGTTCTCACAAGAGTGTGAGGAAATCTTTCTTTCAAAACAATTATAACAACATAAGTGTGTGTTAGTAGAATTACTAAAGGGTAGTATGTAAAGCCCATCAACTACACATTTTTCTACTAACCTGAGATCTAATGTATTCTTTTAAATTTTTATTCTTTTTAATGAGAAGATCTGAATAGAAATTTCTCCAATGAGGATATAAGGCCAATAGAAATATGAAAATATGCTCAATATCATTAATAATCAGGGAAATACAAATTCAAACCAAATTGAACTATTACCTCACACCTGACAGAATGGCTATCATCAATAAATTAATGAATAACAAGAGTTGGCAAGGATGTGGAGAAAATGGAACCCTGGTATGTGAACTATCTGTGAGACTGTAAACTGGTGTAGCCACTAAGGAAAACAGTATGGATGTTCTTTTAAAAATTAAAAAGGTAAAACTGCCATATTACCCTGTAATTACACTTCTGAATATTTATCCAAAGAAATCCAAAATATTAATTTGAAAAGATGTACATAACCCCATGTTAATGCAGCATTATGTACAATAACCAAGATATGGAACCAACCTAAGTGCCCACCAATAGACAAAATTTGGATAAAGAACAGCTGGTACATATAAACAATAAAATATTACTCATCCATAAAAAGAACGAAATCTTGCCATCTGCAACAACATAGATTGACCTAAAGAGTATTATGCTAAGTGAAATAAGTCAGAGACAGACAATACCATATGATTTCACTTATATGTAGAATCCAAAACACGAAATGAATGAATAAAAGCAAACTCATAGAAACAAACAAAAAACTGATGGTTGCCAGATGGGAAGGGCTTTGAGGGGATGAGTGAAAAAGGTGAAAAGATTAAGAAGTACAAATTTGCAGTTTTGGAATAGTCACAGGGAAGTAATATAAAGTATAGGAAATATAATCAATAAAACTATCATAAGTATATATGCTGTGAGATGGAGAACTAGATATATCGGGGTGATCATAAGTTGTATAAATGTCTAGGCCTATATTGTACATCTGAAACTAATATAATATCATATGTTAACTGTTACAGAAAAAATGTAAATAAATAAAGAAAGAAATAAATAGTTTTTAAGTTGTCCAAGAGGAAAGGTGGTTCCACAAAATTATTTTTCACATAATTTTTATTTGAAAGTTTTCAAAACACAACATATAAATAAAAGCACATAGCACATAATATTTGTTTTTCTAAATTAAAAGTTTAAGGAGAAAGTATTGGGACTCATGTATTTTCCACAAGTCAGTAATTGTTTAAGCATTTGGCTAACATGGGGTAAGGAAAAATCACAGAAATCATATGTTGATAGAAATGAAAATATAAAAACAGCAAAGATAAAGATGTCAACAAGTCAAAAGCAAATGAGTCTAAGTCTAGCCATGGCAATCCCTGTTTATCATAGACATTTAATTACCTCTGATAGTGTGTAATGATGGTGTGAGAGAGGCCAGATTACTAGGAGGGTTTGTTGTGTGTAAGTCTAACACAAGGGAGTTTTCAAAATAACTTTGTAATGGTTTGTATATTTTTGACATTCTAGTTTCTTTTCTTCAGGTAAGTATAATAGTGTTTTCCCACTCCCCAGGAGGAAAGATTTTGAGAATACTATATATTTATTGAACAACTACTGTGAACACTTTCTGTGAGCCAGTCCACTTATTAGGTACTATAGGTGCATTAAGCAGAACTCTGTAAAGTGTATAGAAACCCAATTACCCCAAGTAAAAAGAGAAGATTTTCTGATCTCACACAAGAAGTTAGGGTTATTAGAAGGGGTAGGAATAGATCCAGTCTCAGGAACATCCATACCCAGGATATTATACTTTTTAAGACTTCTCATTTCTTCTCTCTGCTTCTCTGTGTCCACTGGCTTCATTCTGCAATGGCAGAAGTTCCACCAGGCCTGATCCACAGTTTCAAGAAGCCCTAGGCTTACATTCTCCACATTCTCACAGAGGACTGAATTCTTCCTGATTATTTTTGGAAAATAGAAAGGCTCTTATTGGCCCTACTTAGGTCACATGCCACTCCAGGTGGCGTGTGGCCCAGGAATCAGGGTACAACAATGGGCTCATCTGTCTTGACATCATGGAGACAAGAAGACTGTGATGGTCAATGCAAAACACATGGAGAAAGAAAGAAAAGGGAGAATTTTATTATCAGAAAAGAAGATGACCATCAAAATGAGGAAATGAAGCTTTGATAAAATGGAGTTCTTGACTTGAATATTAAAGTACTCACTATGATTAGAAAAACCTTTTAAACTAGTGTTTATTTGATCTTGATTACAATTTTTTAAGGTTTATTTTTAGGTGTTTGTAATGTAAGTAGTTTGTAAGTGGCATAACAACTTAGTGGTCCATGCACATAATAAATAAATAATTAAATATACATATTTCTGGGGTATATGCCTCAATTGTTTTTGTTTTTGTTTTGTTTGTTTTTACTGTTAGGAGTTTGAAGGCCATATCTATTTAAAAAAATGAAAAGCTATTGGGCACTTGGGATCATAGGCTTGTAATGAGATCATTTACATTCCAGAAAAATAACTTTGGTAGTAGTATGGAAGGTAGGGTTTGAAAAGAAGAGACCCAATGCAGAAAGACCAATTAAGAGGTACTTGGAGTAAATTACTCACACTAGGTCACTCAAATTGTCTTATGGATGAAGGTAGCACAGTCTTATAATTAATATAGTTAATAGCATAATAATAAACAAGAGAGTATTGTTAAGTATGTGATAATATTGGAACTTCGCATTAATCCTCATAATAATTATTTGGGGTAGGTCCTTAGTTGATTCCATTTTACAAAATTATTTAGTCAAAAAATATTATTAAGCATTTACTATGGGTTTAATCCTTTAATAGGGATTGAGGAGGAAATTAAAATTAAGTTAGGGTCCACACCCTTTCCAAGATCATACAATTTCTTTACACTGAGCTGGTACTACATTCAGGTCTGATACCTATGAGTGTTCCTGAAGAGCAGAATAAAGTTCAGAACAAAGAGGAGAGCAAAACATGAAATAACTTAGCACTGGCATAATCCTTAAAACAGAAATCTACCCATTATCTGGATGCAACTGATATGCAAAAAGCAACAGAGTCCTGACAAACTATCTCAGACTAGTCTGAGCACAACAGTAGCATTTCGAAGTCCTCTAGATGTCCTAGAATTGTAGTTTGGGCTTATAGTAATGGGCTACTGAGAAAAAGAAAGCCATCACATTCAAATACAATAGTTTTTTTGTGAAACTTTTCTCAACCATAGCTCATTTGACTTCTAATTACATGATTAGAAGTTAATCTGTTAGCTCTATCTGGGGTAAGTTCAAACAGTACTTTGTTACACCAAGTGGAATTTACTGTTGGATTAAACATTCCAAAATAGTGTCATAAATATTCCTAAAGTTGAAAATGACCTGGAATGTTCATCTTGTTCACCTTTCTACTGTAGATGTGTAGGTGAGATCTACATAAAGATGATTCCAATCCTGTATCCTAGTTCTGAAGTATTCTAATATAATTAAGTATAACATGTTCATTGAAAATTTATGTACTAGACACAATGTCTAGATAAATAAAACTACATTCCCCTGTTAATTCTTCCTTATTTAAAAAAATTGTTTGACATCAGAAAGAAGCAATCCTGAACTCCCTTTCTCTATTAATAATTTTATGAAGTTATTTTCCTTTTATGTTTTAACAAACTCACTCCCATTGCCCTCTAGTTTCAGTTTCAGACAAACAAAGTTGAGTAAAGCATGATCCAAATTATAATCACTATCAAATTAAAACCATTAATTACCGGTGTGCCCTCAACCTAAGCAAAATGTAGAATGTATGTAATTACTGGGATAATTCAAGTCAGGAAAAACATTTTGCTGCACTTGCTACACCTCCCCCTGACATTGTGATTAATGTTCGGGAGATAATGGCCCAGTTGAACCTGAATGCTCTTGGATGTTTTCCATAATCAAAAGAGAACTTAGTCCCCATGTCTCCCTAACACCAAAGCCAGGTGACTTCACCCTGCGATCAAATATCACCTTTCACATTAGATGGCTAAAAAGTAAACTAACCTTAGATCTTTGTGAATTTTTTTATTACTTATCAGTATATTTGCATTAATTGTGTAGATAGTGTATTTCTTGACTATTATTTCATTTCTCAATTATTTTTATATCTATTTCTCCCTAGCAACAGACAGTCTTAAGCCCAGGATCTGCTAAAGCATTGCATGTTTTTGATTAAAAAAAAGAAAGAAAGAAAGAAAGAAAGAAAAAATCTTAAGAATAATAATAACAATAATAGAAGTTTCCATAATGATTTCAACCATTATAAATGTCAGTCTATACAATTTTGCTTTAAATTCATTGGTTTATTTAAACCTTATTACAATCTTATGAAATAGGTTCTGTTTTACACATGAGGAAACTGAGACTCTGAGAGCCTAGTGTGTTCAGTCTGGGTCCTCAAGAAACAGCTGCCAAGATGGGATTAAATGTGCAAAAATCTTATTAGAAGAAACATTCCTGCGGAAGAAAATACGAAGGAGGCTGGAGGAGGAGGGGAGAGAAACCAGACCACAATACCAGTCTGACCCAGAATAACAGAAAAAGAAAGAGGAGGTTGGGTGGAAGCACCCTAGACTTCCTGCAGCCTAAGAAAATTTTGGTAAAATTGTTGGGAGTTCAGGAGCCAAAGTCATTGACAAAAGAGAATGCAACAAACTAGAATCTCTCCCATTTTCAGCCATTAGCTAGAGCAACTTGTGAAAGGCATGGCCTCAACCCAAACACAGGAAAGGATATCCAAGCCAGCAGTGACAGCGGTCAGTCAGCTGTGCTCCCTGTAGTTCTGGGAAGTGCATTCTCATGGCTGCCACAGTGAGGGAAATGCTAAAGCTGAAATTCAACCCGCACATCCCAAACTCCAGATCCCATTTCCTTTCCTGTTAAGCTTATTATATTTTTCATAAGCGTTGTTTGCATGTTCTTTTTACTTTGGTTAATACTTTTTCCACACTTAAAAATCAGAATTAGCAATTTTTAGTTGCTTTTAAAAATAGGCTTTGACATTTTTCTTTTTTAACATTAATTAAAAATAATTTTCAACACCTTTAAGATGGTAAATAACTTAATAATGTAATCCAACATCTAAAATGAAGCTTATATGTAATCATAAATTATGATTCTTAAACCCCAAGTACTCCTCTCACATAGAAAACATTTATCATTTTAGCCCAGACTTTGATTTAATTTAGCAGGTTTTATACAGGAAATAAAATAAATCATGTCTCAAAAATATGTTCCTGTCTAAATCAAACCTGCAGATATTTCTACTGGGCTCCTAAGACTTTCATACAATATTGAGATGAAATTAGATGTGAAAAATGACCAACTGCTTTTTTCCCATGCCCTTACCTAACTCACCCATCAATACCTCATTATCCTACAGCTTGTTCAACTAGGTCAACCCCTTTAAAAGATTAGCTATTGCTGTGCACCAAACCACCTCAAAATTCAGTGGTTTTAAGGACAAACTTTCATTTTTTTCTGAACTCTATGCTTGTGAGTTGCAGGGCTGAATTAGGCAAATCTAGGCTGGACTCATGTATACACCTGCAGCTTAGCCATATTTCTTAACTTCACAATGCCTTGGTTTTCTCAAATTGAGTTAATCTCTTAAGGTTTTTATAGTAGGTCAAATACTGTACCCCCAAAATTCATGTCCATCCAGACCTCAGAATGTGATCATTTGGAAATACAATGGTACCTCCGTACTTGTCATTAATTGGTTCTGGGAGGCATGACAAGTACCAAAAACAAAAGAGTAGCTAACAGATTTTTCCCATAAGGAACAATGTAAATAAATTTAATGTGCTCCCAAACTAAAAATACACAAAACGACCACAAAGGCTGAGGTAAGAACACAAGGGGATGTGCACAGGGCAAGAGCTACCATATGACTAACCTGTGACCCCTTGTTTTGCCTGGAAAGGGGAGCAAGTCATGAGGCAATCGACAATGACAAGTTCTAGCTTGCACACTGAGTACCAAATAAATGATGAGTACCAGGGCAAAACTTTCACATCAAAATGCGCCAAGTACCAAATTTAACAAGTATCAAAGCAGTAGAGTACCAACGTAGGACTATAGGGTCTTTGCAGATGTAATCAAGATGAGGTCTTGATTACTGGATTAAGGTGGGCCCTAATCCAATGACTGGCATCTTTATAAGAAGAAGAAAATTTGGACATAGAGACACTGATGGTGAAAGAAGATATGAGACACAGGAGAGATGCCATGTGAAGACGAAGACAGAGATTGAAGTGACGATCCTACAAATCACAGAATACCAAAGATTGACAGCAATGGCCAAAAGTAACAAGCAAGGAAGAATTCTCCCCTAGAGACTTCAGAGAGAGTCTGACTTTGAAGACACCTTGAGTGCAAACTTCCAGCCTCCAGAACTGTGAAAGAATAAATTTCTGTCATTCTAAAGCCACTCAGTTTACAGCAGTTTGTTGCAGCAGCCCTAGAAAATTATTACAGTTTTTTTTGTGATGATTAAGTAGGGCAATTTGTAGATATGCCTCTAGTGAGCATGCAATAAGAGTTATTCTATTTTCATTATCATTAGAAATCTAGATTGAACCCCTTAAAATATAAATATGATCAGGGGACATTTCTATATAAAATTTTTCAGACTTTTTTTTTGCCCACATGTTAGAGTCCAAAACCTTAAGATAGCTCAGAATGCCCTGAATAAAATCTGACCACACACCCACCTCTATATATTTCTTTTTTCTTCATTCTCTCTTCTCCAGCTATATAAGCCTTCTTTCAAATCCTTGTTCTCTCCCATCTCCAGATATTCTAACATGCTATTTCATCTATCTAGAGCATTCTTCCTTCTTTTTTCCCAGGATACTATCAGCCTTTGCATTTCTATGTAAATTCCTTTAAGGAAGGCTTTCCTGTCTTATACCCTCAATGCCCTCTACTTCTGTAGTCTGCTAAGGTCATCACATTTGTGAATGTTCATTTGTACTCCTAGTTACACTGTAAACTCTGAAAGGCTTGCCCATAGCTGTCCTGTTTTTCTGCTTAGCCAGTACTTAGCACTAACTCAATAAATACATATTACATAAATAAATGAATAAAATTATTTAAATACAATGTAATATAATAATAAACACACAGTCATGACTTCATGGGAGAACAAATGGATAAGCTCACAGGTTACCTAGGACAAACTAAGAGTCATAAAATTTTATGGATAGGAAAGTCACTAAACTGCATTTATTTCAGCTGCTTCCTGTATTTTGTTTTAGTCAGAATGAGTAATTAGAAGCCCACTGGGCTAAAGCATTTGCCCAAAGCTAACCGGCCATCAAGGAACAAACTAGAACCAAAATTCCTTTTCTTTTCAAAGAGCCCTTTCATAGCATTATACTGCTTACATTAAAGAGAGAGATGGAGCTAGGACTTTCAAAAAATAAATGAATAGGAGGCAACACAAGGAATGGACCCAGGGAAAACACCAGACTTGTTTATAGTAGGGATGAGATGAGAATATGTTTAAATGACTCCAAGATTGCCAAAAAGAGTGATTCAAAATGGATAGGAAGTAACTCAAATTTCTTAAGTGCATTGACAGAATACGTAACTAAGGGAAGATAAATTAAATTCCAGAATTGCACCAAGTGTGTAATCTGCAGGGAGGAGAAGAAAAATTCCTACACTGAGATATACCCTAGAAGAAACAAAGAAAATATGAAAGACCTCTTATCTAGTAGAATCTATCCAAGCCAAAACCTTGCCTGCCTACCTGCTCTCAAATCCTTCTCCACCTGCCTATCTCCTTGGTTGCCGTAAGAGTTGATAAGACAACAAAAAAAAGCAATTAACAATGCAGTTTAATGCAGATAAAAGCAGCACTGTGTGTGTGTCCTGATGGGGACAGGTGTCTTTAGTCAGATTGCTTTACCCGCTAAATCCACAAATTCCAGTGTCAACATTCATATTAGGTTAACTCTTCTACAGTCCATCTATTTTTCCTATAAGTTTTTCATTTTGTTTTGTTCTCTGAGGAAAAAAGCTCAGGCTTCCTAGTCCTTCTATTTACACTTTTGAGTACAGGCATACTTCACTTTATTTGTGCTTTATAGATGCTGTTTTTTGTACTAACTGAAGGTAAGACTCACCACCAGCAAAAAGATTACAACTTGCTTTATTGCAATACTCATTTTATTATGGTCTTTTGGGATGGCACCTGCAACATCTCCGATGTGTACCTGGGAAGGATTATAGCCACTCAATCAACCAATATGGAAAACTCAGTTACCTGACCCTCCTCTGTTAATATCTGATCAGTCCCCAAATCCCAATCAAATTCCCAGCATGGACAAGAAGGCCTTTCATAGCTTGGCCTCAGCTAACTTCTACAAATTTCTCTCTAGACCTTTCTCCTTTTATACCCTATTCTTTAGCCACACTGTCCTCCGAAATCTTTAGATATTTTTTACATATTCATACTTTTGTTTATTATTCATTTCTGGAGGAGCAAGGGGTAAATTAGTTATTTAGTTAGAATGTGTTACCCAAAGAAAAATTTGGTTAAAATTATATATTCTTACACAGTTTTATATAATGTTATTATATAATTTTATATAATTTTAAAGTATTCTCACATACAAAGAATATGTAATATATAATAAAGTATGCAGCATGTGTAATTATAAAGTCTATGTACATAATATACACACTATTACTCCACTATATTTATATGAAAATTTAGAGTTAGCAATTTATATGCATATTAAACCCATCAAATGCTTATGAATGTTTAAATAATATTTAATAGCAATTTCTTTGTAACTCTTTTAATAGCAGTAGCAAATATAATTAACTATGGCCAAGTCATGGAAACAACCAAATGTCCTTTGATAGATGACTGGATAAAGAAGTGGTACATTCACACAATGGAATATTACTCAGCCACAAGATAAGATGAAATATTGCCATTTGCAACAACATGGAGGGACCCTTGAGATCATCGTGTTAAGTGAAATAACTCAGACAGAAAAATAAGAAGACATCAAGAACCATTTGACTTCACTCATATGTGGAATATAAAACTGACACTAACTAAGAAACAAAAACTCAGTGAACAGTTTAGTGGTTACCTGAGGGTAAGTGGGGAGGGGGCTGGGGAAGGGTGGGAAGGAGGAAGTGGGAGTTAAACACATGGTGATGGAAGGAGCACTGAGTCTGGGTGGTGAGAACACACAATACAACACACAGACAATGCACTGTAGAATTGCACACCTGAAACCTATGTAATTTTTACTAACCCATGTCACCCCAATTAATTTAACAATAAAAAAAGATAATTAATGCTTAAAAATCCATGTATGCTTTTTTTGGGAATTTTAAGTAGTTACTCAGAGATGTTTGGGTAATGTAGCAATTTCTTCAGAGACATATGTTTAATTATAAAAATGAGCCAATTCTGTGTAACCTTAGAATCTTGGCTATTCTTTATTATATGCTTTCAGTGTCCTTGGCTTATAACTCTCATCTAACTTTACTTGGTTTTGCCTTTCAAAATATCTATCAAAATGATTTTCCTTTAAGGCCACAAGCTCCTACAGTGTATGTGTAAACTAGATTTGTGGGAGCACAATCATCACTTAATAAATTCACAAGACAACATACGTGATTCTTGCAGGAAGTTAGGATATTATAATCCTTAAACCAATTTTACTGCCTACTTATCTCTCAAATTTACCCTGATCACGCTTCTCCATGGATATTGAAGTTACAACTTTTCCAATTATTTTCTGATTACAATAAACTATTAAAATGCTCTCTTTGCAGCTGAGCTTGCCTTTCTTACAACCTCTCCTCTACACTGCTGTAAGATTACTCTTCATAATAAAAAGTTGATCCTTTCACTTCCTGCTTATTCCTTTTTTATCAGTCAGAATTGTGACAGGAAATCAATGTCACCCCAAAATGGGGTTAAATGAAGAGATTGTTTTCAAAGTTGTGAGCAAGATTCAGGAATGGTAAAGAAGCCTGCAGTCTCGACAGGAGAAAAGCCACTACCACGAGGTGTCCTAAAAGGGAAAGGGGAGAGAGCCTTTATAGTGAACTGTAGTTCCAGAAAATGATGGCCAGAAGGGACAGTGGTCCTCAGTAGGGGAACACAACCACTGCCACATCCAGTTGACTTAGATCTGGTAACCTAGAAGTGGGGCGTAAGACAGGTAGTCTTGCGCAGGTGATTTCCGAAGGGGTACTCAATTGAAATCTGAAAGGAAGAATGAGAGCAAGAAAAGGCAAAGGATAGAGTTAGGCAAAAATGTGGTTTCAGAAGAGTTTTAGGCTCAATCTAATCCCACACGATGTCTAGAATGTAAATTGTAAGAGGTTTTCCTGCCCAGAAAAAGGTGGGCTGAATTGTCATATCTGAGCATTAGTCAGTCATTGGCTATCCACTAACTCCTGGAGGAGGAGACAGTATAATTGACCAGAATTCCCTGGGTGTGACAACTTCAATTGGCATTGGTCAATCCTCCAGAGAAACATACTGGTTTGAGCAGTTATCAGCTAAGACCTGCAGCTATGAGGATAGGAGTGTACCCAGCAAAAGGGATCTGGAGAGGTCTCCGTAGCGTATGCCACAGTCCACCACTTGGATTCTCAGATCCGTTTGCTTCTCACAGTCAGCTTTTCCTACCTGTTCTCCACTTCTTCAGAATTTGGGTTGGTCTCAATGTCTGGGAAAACTTGTAAGAGGAGCAAATTCTTTTATCAGGATGTATTACAGCTTTCTTTGCTACAACTGGTTTCAAATTTGTAAGTAATACTCATCATCTCCTTCTCCTGCCCTTTTAAATTCCTCTCATTCTTACCTGGAACTCCAAATGGCCTAGGTAGCTTTTTTGATGAGATGACTCAGATTCTCATTCCTGAGAAACGTGATAACCTGGTTATCATACTCTTGCCAGGCAATGGTTACTGTACTTGTTCATTTATAATTAGTCAGGTATGAAAGTACCAAGAGATAGCCTGCAGTTCACCTGAGTACCAAACACATTCCTCCATGCCCTTATCAAGCAACTTTATGTCCTTAGGATAATCAGGTTAAAATACCCCAGTGTATACAGTTGTGTCAGTATGCTAATTTTTCTCTTTGCTTGCTGAAGAAACCTAAGTATTCAGGTATCAGCAGTGGCTTAAGCTTAGTGGGACTCCTGCTGTGTCTCTGAGTAGAGGCATCCCTCCTCTAGGAAACAGGACCTCTAAAAACATAAGGTCTAACAATAAAAATGAATTAAAAAAAAAAAACGTAAAGTCTAAAGTTGAGGAGACAGGAAACAGTAATTCTTCCAGTAGTGAAGTAGGCCACTATTTTTGCCATCTTTTGGTTTCTGAACTCATGTATTCTACCTATGTGGGACACAGCACCATGAAATGGCCATTGGTTCAGGGTAAGTGGACTACTCCCTGAAGAATAGTCTCTCCATTACAGGGTATCATTTCCAAGCTGGTACTCCACTGTGCTCACTTCAGCAGCACGTATACCAAGCTGGTCCCACAGCTGTGCCTTAAAACAGGCATGGTCATGCTCTGTTAAGTCAGCAGCCTCCAAATGATTCAACATATGTTAGGACCAGAGGATTCTTTTGGTATCTTCCCACTACCATGCCTCCTTTGCCATAAAGGGAGTATCTTGATTTGGGGTAATATTATGTTGCCATCCAATAATCACTCTGTGAGTCCTTGCAAGTGACTCTGATTGATACTGCTGGTAAGAAAAGTAAACACAAACACATACTCAGGAAAAATTGTTGCCCTTGTCAGGAGGGGAGAGGTCCAGTGTTATAAACTAGCCACCAAATGTCTGGTTGGTTTCATTAAAGGGTGGTATCATACCAGGGGCTCAGCATTAAAATTTGTTGGTGGGTAGGTTGGACGTTTAGCTGTGGCATTAGCTAGATCAGTTTTGGTGAGAGGGAGTCCATGCTTTCAGGTCCGTAGATAGTCTCCTACTTCGTCACCATGGCTACTCCATTCATGAGTCCACTGACCAAGCACAGAGGTTGGCTGATAACCTATTGGACCAGTCATTCTCCACACCTGGTTATTTGTGTCTCTTTGACCACGGATGTTCTCTGATGGGTGCCAACATTTGGTGGTAAATTCTTTTGTGTCCATTTCCATATGTCCATCTACATTCTTCTTCCTTGGACCTCCTTGTCCTGAATCCACCAAGTTTGATCCTTACAGGGCTCCAACCAATGAGACAAGCCATTCCTCACTGCATGTGCATTCATGCATATCCTTATTTTGTACCATTTATCTCTTAATAAAATGGAATAACAAGTAGTACTGGCCAAAGCCCTGTCTACTGTTTAGATTTTTCTCATTACTATAATACCGTTTTTCAAGGCTATTCCATTTTTAGCCCACACTAAAATGCTGAGCTGAACTATCCATGAACCAAACCTGAGTTGTTTTCATCCTTTATTAAAATGGTCATAAGAAATCTCCTATGAGATCACAGAGTGAGTGGTGTGAATGGTGTCTGTTAAGACTGTGCTGGGTGACCTTGAAGTCTGATATGTACTTGTTTGTTCCGCTTACTTATGCCCTTTGGACCTTCTTAAGACTGATCAAAATGTAACTCTTCCATGTTTAAAATACACCATTTTTAAAATACAGATATAGATAGTTATATAAAACATAGATAATGTATAAATACACACACTAATTTAGGGTTAATTTGCTCTTCTCTTTCTCTCTCTTAAGGCATTCACTACTCACAACAATTCTCTGAAACTTTTTGCTTTTCATTACCCTGCTTTTACTGAGGAGGGGGATGAAGAAATAAAATGGAGTCATTATAGCTACTAGATCACTAATATCAAATAGGTCGATGTATGTGAAAACAAGTCTATTCCTGTTTTAGCTAGCCTGAGAAATTTAGCTTTTGAATTTTCCAGTAGCCCTGTGTCAATGCCTGGATCAATGTCAGACCTTCAGATAAACCTCTCTCTCCCCTTTGAAGGACTCACATATCCAGACCACCTGACACCCATTCTCCAGATACCTGACAGCTGACTGCAAAACATCCCAGACCAATTCTAGGGCTAAGAATGCAGGGCTGATTATTCTCAAGAATGAAATTTTTACTATAAGAACTCTTAATTTTTCATTATCTTTTTTTGGTAAATACTTCTGAGGTTTTGTGTAGCTGCATTTCTGGTTTGCAAACCCTAAGACACTTAAACAAATCTTTATCATTTTATTAAAAAAAAATTAGGTGTAACCCTTCCATTTTACAAAAACATGGCTACCATGTAGACTTGGTGGGTCTGAAAGAGAACAGTTCACAAGAAGTTGCTCTGGTCTCCTGGTTGCTTGATGTCCCTTGGTCAGATGTTTACTGTCCCTGTGATCCTGACTACAAAGGGGAAATTAGACTAATATTCCACAATGGAGGTAAGGGAGAGTGTGTCCGGAATACACACAACCCCTCAGTACATCTCTTGGTATTACCAGTAATTAAGGTCAATGGAAAATTACAACCCAATCCACGCTGGACTTCTGATGGTCCAGGCCCTTTAGGAATGAAGGTTTGGGTCATCCTACCAGGTTAAAAACCACAACCAGCTAAGTTGCCTGCTGAAGGCAAAGGGAATACAGAATGGGTAGCAGAAAGTAGGTATAGATACCACTTACGACCATGCAACCATTCACAGAAAGGACTGTAATTAGCAGAAGTGTTTCCTAATTGTATTATGAACGCATTTCTGCGTGTATACACATATGCTAAGCACATATCCTTGTTTTTATTCTTCGCTTATTCCCTCATGTAACATAAGATACAATGACTTTATATCAGTGTTTCAGTACCGTTAATTTTACATTATAGTATTTAAGTTATAGGGTATCAGGAGAACAGTAATCACCATCGAGGACTTTCTTTTCTGGAGAAGGGACTAGTGTATTTTCAGTTGTACACAGGATATTTGTGTCATGTAAGGTGATTATGACCTTGTTATTGTCTTTATTTGGAAAGTAAGTATGGTTTAAGAAGATGCACAAAGATGACAAGGGGTCGACTTGTGATGGTTAATTTTTATGTGTCCATTTCACTGAGCTAAGGAATGCCCAGACAGTGGGTAAAACATTATTTATGGGTGTGTCTGTGAGGATGTCTTAGGAGGAAATTAGTATTTGAATCAGTACAGTGAGTAAAGAAGAGCTTCCTTATCAATGCAAATGGGCATCATCTAATTTATTGAGGACTTAAATAAAACAAGAAGGCAGGGGAAGAGTGAATTTGCTTTCTGCCTCCCCTGAAACATTAATCTTCTGTTGCCCTCAGACACTGGTGCACCTGGTTCTCCAGGCTTTGAACTCGAACTTGATACTACCAATGACTTCCCCGAGACTCCAGCTTGCAGACAGCAGATCATGGGACTTCTCAGCCACCGTAATTGTGTGAGCCAATTCCTATAATAAATATCTTCATATGTATGTTTATAGTTTACATATTGCATACATTATTTTAATAATATATAACATATTAACATAATATTTCCTATATATTTTTCCTATATACCTATATTACATATGTAATTGGCTCCCTGAAAAATCCTGACTAGTTTACCATGAGCAGCAGCATTCCAACGGCTGCATTTTCGATGGTGTTCTCTGCTGCAGGTGGCATAATCTTGCTCCAGAATCTGAGTTGCCTGCTTTGAAACTCTTTTGTTGGGACTTGTCAGAGACTCCACACGTGTCTGTATCTCCTACAGATATTTCTCACACCACCACTGTAGGGCCTAAGGGTCACATGACCCAAATTGTAGGACTGCTTGTACTATAACCTGGACGTGCCCCTTCTTGCTCAAGGCCCCCTCTGAAGACTGGCAGCTTTCCACCATTGCTTGCTAAATCATTCAACGCAATATTCCCAAGTGCGTGGTATTTGCTGCATTTGGCTTCTCTGTTAATGGTAGGATGCACAGGTGCAATACCTTCCCCTTTACCTTGGAGGTGATATCCTATACGTATGCCTCAGACCACTGGATCCTTAAAAGTGTCACACACGAATCTTTGTATGACTTATCTCTCCCATTCTCTGAAGCACATGTGTATTGTTATAGCATCCAGTTTCTTAGCTAAGCTATGAGTTCTGTCTTCTCTGAAGTTCTGCTTTCTTACAATTAAGTCCTATGCCTCTGGTTCTTTATAGGTCTATTTCTCAAATAGATTTTGGATTACTTGAGAAAAGGATGGGCTTGTTTTTGCATTGCTTTCACACAGAGTAGCAATACGTGAAAGAAATAATGAATGATTCATTCATATTCTTCGAGATTCAGTTTTAAGTAACATCCTTTTTTTTTAATGCAACATCTGGCATTTCCCTTCTGTCTCAAATTGTAGGTGCTCCTCCAGCTGTTTCCATAACCCTTTACATATCTATTTACCATACAGCATTGCAATGACTTGGTGAGGTGCCTGTCACCCCCACTGAAATGTGACCCCTCATCATTGTGTGTCCAGTGGCCAGCAAATAGTAAGTCCTTTAAGAATATGAAAGATGAATAAATTATTGAATGAGTGAATAAATGTAATAGTCAGTGAAAACACGTATAATTTCCAGAAGAGAACATTTTTTTTCAAAATCAGAGGAAGAATTCCAAATTATAATGGAATTTTAATAGGTGTGTCATATTCAGTGGGCTGCACAATAGTTAATAGAATATCATAGACAGATGACAGATGGGTAGATAGATTGTAGAGATATAGAGACATAGTAGTTTTATCTAATTAGTTTTCAATTCCTATATAGGAAAATTTCTAGTTGATAGTATATGTAATTTTATATCCAGTTTTGGACTAAAGATACATTTAAGTTAGAGTGTTTTAAGGTACTCAACACTGCCAATTTGTTAATGTATTTAGATAATCATTGGCCCAAAGAACTCCAAGAATCTAACTGATTTCTAGAATAACATTTTTTAGACAAAATAGTTTTTAAAAACCTTGATCTGAAAGTTTTGGCTCTTTAGAGTTCCCAAATCCAAGGCCTATTTCATTCAAAAAGCTTCTTGCAGAATTTTATGGAGAAAAAGGCTTTCTCTCATTATTTGGGACGATCTTTCAGTGAGCTCCTGCATGACACACATGTTAATGCATGCGGCAGAGAGAGTCTCAGTTGTTTATGAACTTTGTTGAGTTTCATGGTTTATTTGCATAAATTCAGATAGCTTTTGAAAAAAATTGTAGCCACTTAATGGTAATAATATTCATGTGTTTTCCTGGCCACCTGATTAAAATAAAGCAGGGAGATGAAAAGTAGTTTAAACATGTTTTGGATTAATAATTACTGTCAGTTTAACCCAACTGGAAATACAAGTGTTCTCTGGGTATTTCTCCTTATAACTTTGATCCTTAACAGAGCAGTGTATGTAATCACAATTCCCAGGATTAGGTTGAATTATTTTTACCTTTTTTTTTTTTTTAACCTCTTCAGGCATAGTATGCCTTATCTTGTAACAAAAATAGAAACATGCTTTGCTATCTCTGATTAAATCATCTCTGTTTAGTCTTTCTGTGCCTACTGTTTTGTTTTATATGGATGTAATAAGGAGCAATTCTGTACAGTCCGATAGAGTACCTTTTAAAAATCTTATCTTTTCTTCTACATTAATTCATAAAGGAAAATTTCAAGAGTTAGAAGTGATCACAGAAATAATTTTTTTTCTGTTCTCCTTTTATCTACATAGAAGACTTAAATTCAGAGAAATTGCACAAGTGAGTAGGTTATCTATTCTACAAAAAGAATTCCATTTTTCTGGTTAGTATTCCTTGCATCTCCTTCATTTATTCCACATTACTACTCAAAGTGCTACTAATGTCTATATTCACTCATTGATTCATAAGTTTGTACATGTAAGCTCTTAGAATCTTAGACCTCAGTGTCTGGTGCATATTAAGTACGAGGGCTCTGCAAAAAAATCCAGCCATAATTGCCTTTATTTTTCATGTTACATGGCTGAATACTTTCCAGATACCCTTTGTATACACCATTAATACTTATTTTTCGTGCAATTAACTAATTTAAATTATTTCATTACATGCAGTCAGGATTCTTATTAAATCAGAAACATATGATAATCTGTAATATTTATATGTAAATATGAAGATTATATGTAAATATATAAATTATATATAAATATAATATTTAAAGAGATTATATTTACATTACATTAAAGAAATCATTGTCCTTTATAAACATTTATTTATCAATGTAGCATAATAGCCCCACCCAAAGATATCTATGTCTTAAATCCCCAAACCTGGGAATATGTTACATTACATAGCATGGGGAAAATGAAGGTTGCAGGTGGAATTAAGGTGGATAATCAACTGACCTTGAGATGTGGAGATAATTTTGGCTTATCCTAGTGGGCTCAATGTTATTACAAGTATCCTTATACGTGGAAGAGGGAAGCAAAAGAGAAAGAACTAAAGAGATCCAAGGAGAAAAGGACTTAGCCCAAAGTTGCCGACGTTGAAGATAGGAAGACGACAGCCAAGAGCCAGGGACTGCAGGTGGCATCTAGAACTGCAAGGACAAGGATCAGAGCCTCCAGAAAGTTTCCAAACTCCACTGACAACGTAATTTTAGCCCAGTGTGGCCAATTTTGGCTTTCTAAACTATAGAACTGTAAGATAATGTAAGCCACTAAATTTGTGGTAATTTGCTACAGTATCCATAGAAAACTAATACTTATTTTTAAAGGAATAGACAATTTAAAAAAATATAGAACCTGTGCATTTGCTCAGATCAATTACAGAATTGTGACCTGAGCACTCTAGTATAGCACTGACCACTAGAAGAATTAGAGATGACAGGATGTACTGTATCTGCATTGTCTAGGATGTAGCCACTACAACAGAAGAATTGAATTTTTAGTTTTAATTTTAATTAACCAAAATTTAATTACTCTCATGTGAGCCTAGTGGCTACCAAATTAGACAGCACAGTTAGTATCTGGATTATAACTAAATGTTTCTGTTCTGTATCCTGCCAAGGGGTTGAAAGACAATATTCATAAAACAATAATGTGGCCAATCAGAAACAAGTCTTTGCATGTTCTAAGTAGTGGAGCCATGTTTAGAAATCTATGTCATTAGTAAGTATTTATGAAATTTGTGGTAACATGGTGACAGCCATCAAGGAGGTAAAGGAAGAGAGTTACTGGGGGAAGATAATATTTTACAGCTGAATTCCAGCCAGCCTGGTCTCTGCAGCAGTGAGCCCAGGGATATCTAAGCAGCAAAACGTTCACATCTAGTGGCCCTGATCCCACATACAAAGGCTGTCAGAAAGTACCCAGCCATGTAATACAAAAATCAGAGGCATTTATGGCTGGGTTTTTTCCAGACAGTCCTTGTGTACGTGGTATTACAAATCAGCATAACAGACAGTCAGTTTCAAATTCACTCCTAACTGTGGGAATTTTGCAATGTTGTGCTCTTTGTCCTCTTCCTGCTTCTCATGTTTACTCATTGATTCTAATTCCACCTGGTTTAACTTTTACCTTATCCAACTTTCATAGAAAAACAGCTTCTTTCAGGCAGAGGAAGATGGGGTGGGAACCAGGGAGAGGGCTGAAATGGTGGCAGATTTTTATCTAGAGATCTTAGTTTTTCATTTTAAGGTAGAAAGTACATACACACGCATGCCTTTCTAAAATTAATTTCAGTTAGTTTTGATTAGTTTTCTATGGGTTATGGAATTTTAATTATTTGCTTATACGAGGGCTGTCCAGAAAGTATCCAGCTGCTCAAACCTTCCTTGTTCTATTCACAATGGCTAAATTTTTTCCGGACAGCCATCGTGGTTCATTTCATAGCACAATCAGGCAGCTTCTTCCAGTGCAAAATTTCACCTTCACCCTATTCTCCATCCTCCCAGGTACATACCGGTTTAGATCCTCACCATCCTCCTTTTATACAAGTTATTATAAAAAATAAGACTTACTGATTAGTTAATATATGCCACCCCTTCTTCTGTGTTTTATGTAAGAAACCTCTCCTTACCACCACCCACTGATGGTAGTAATACAAGTACCCTTATTTTTGCAGGTCAAGAAATGAGGCATGGAAGGATAATTAGCAATTAATGTTGTCTAATGTCACACAGCTAGCAACCAAGAAAACTAGGATTACAATGTAAGAAATCTGGAGCTACTACCTCTGTTATTAGCCATTTTCTCCACATTGACCTCAACAACTGTATTAGGACACACAGCCAGTGAAAACTTGTTAGAATATGAATCATAATTAATTTATTAGTATTATAAAATAGTTAATTTAATAGCTAGTTAATTTACTGCTTAGAACCAACATTAGCAATGAAATAATATATTTTCACTAAAATAGAGAGGACTCAACTTTATGTTTCTAAAAGTCTCATAGACAGAGGACCTAGACTAGTAAACCTACAGTTAGGACTCAATAAATATTAAGTATTATATTCTTGAATTGGGAAATACTTATAGCTCATGCATCTGAAATTATTATACACATAATTTTGCATTCTATCATGTATATCATAAAGTTGGGGTAAGGGGGAATGTTCAGATCTCCGTCCTGCAATATTTCAATAGTCCCTTAATTAGGCAGTTAACTGGTCTCCAGTATAAAACTGACTAATCCCACCATGCTTTCTCAAGGAGTTTTTTCCATTTTTCTCTGAATTTAGACCCTCCCAGCCTGGCCTCCAGCTCCTACCCAGATTATAACCACACCTTTCTGAACGGAGTTACTGTTGCACCCTTCCAAGGTCCACCACCATAATCCATCCATCCTCTTCAGAGTAATGTTGTTAAAACAGTATCAAATAAACCTGAGTGCTGATCCAGAAGGGACTGGCAGAAAATATTCAATGTGATGAAAATCAAGAATCTACAACCAATATTAATGTACCCAGCAAGGCTATCATTCAAAATCGAAGGACAGATAAAGAGCTTTCCAGACAAGAAAAAGCTAAAGGAGTTCATTACCACCGAACCAGAACTACAAAGAATGTTGGAGGAACTTCTTTAAGATGGGAAAAAAATAGTAAGCAAAATTTATAAATAATAAAATGGCAATAGTCACATATCTATCAACCGTTATGAGTAGAGTATCAAACAGAGGAAGACAGATAAAAGTTGACTTCACTTATAGGTGACATCCAAAGTAAATAAACAAGTGGAACAGAAACAGATTCATAGATATAGAAAATATTTGGTTTGTTGCTGGATGGGAGAAGGGTTGAGGGAGGAGGTGAAATAAGAAGGGATTGGGAAGTTCAGTTTGGTGGTTACAAAATAATAATTATGGGGATATAGGGTATAACATGGGGATATAGTCAGTGATGTTGCAATAACTATGGGTGACATCAGATGGATACTAGATTTGTGGGGGTGATGGAAAGAAGGCTGGGGGGTGGATGAAAAGGAGGAAAAAATCAAGAAGTACAAATTCATAGTCACAAAATAGTCACAGGGGTTTTAAGTGCAGCATAGGACATACAGTCAATGACACCGTAATTACAATGTCAGAGGGAAACCAAATGTATCAGAATGAGGATTTTGTAAGCTATATAAATGGCTCACCACTACACTGTACATCTGCAACCAATATAATATTGTGTGTCAGAGGTAATGGAAAAATTAAATAAATAAATAAAACCTTTTCATGTCTTTCAATTACTTTTAAGGGAAAAATCTAAATAACTCCAATTAGTGCTAATTACTCACATCTATATATTAATTGAAATACTTTCAATGCCCATTCTTCTTCACCAATCATCCCTGTCCCAAATCCTATTATTTCTCCATGCAAGGTAGTGGAGTTGTATTTTAGAGACTAAAATCATACATAATGTAATTGTCCTTGAAGAGCCCTTAAGAAGGAGCCATATTAAAGACTGACATACTGTGTAATCCAGAAAGTGTAGCTTCTCCTCCATCTTTGAAATGGTGAAAACTGAGAGAGGAAATCAGAGTCCTATTTCCCATCCAATGCTCTCCTTCAGACACACACATAATGTCTCTGTCCTGTGTTGGTGAACAAAACCACCAGCACTGACAAAAACCATTACTGCTCTTGGCTCAGCATCACTATTTAAAATGACACACAGGCATACAAAATCCATCCCCAGCCCACTCTGACAGGGGCACTCTTCTCTCTGTCCCCAGTGCCTCTGCCTTTAAAATTTTTCAAACCCTCTCACCAATCCAACTTCCACAGTTCCCATGGCCCTTTCACTAAGTTGACTTCTATCTCTGCCTCCTACAGCCTAGAAAAATCTTTCTAAAATGCAAGTCTGCTCAAGTCTTTGCAAAAAATCCCATGAACACTCCTTTTACCCATTACCTGATAAAGTTCACACTTCTTAGCACAGTATGGAAGGCCTACCTACTGAGCTACATTCTACCTGCATTCTTATGTATACATTGACACCAAAACCCTATAGGAGCCAGAGAAATGACGAAAATTAATAAAGTTGAAATAACAGATACTGTGAGAAATAGAAAACAAGAGAGTCCATCTTGACCTGCACAGTACTTCCACCTCTTTTCAATCAGAATCTAGGTGAAAATACCATTTTTCAAAGTTAAAGTTAATTTACTTTTTAGAAATTACTGGACAGTTAAAAAATGAATATTCAGAACAAATTTGAGATATAGCTCACTCATTTGTAAGTGCTCGACATTTTATGTAAATTCTTTCCTTTGCCTAAATGTTCACTCCCTTATGTAGCTGGGAATTTAGTTTAACATGATGAAATCACAGCCTACTACCACCCTCTGATCTATTGTCTTAGGACACTCATTTAGTTTTTATACTACAGCTATCATTTATCAAACATTTTTCATGTTCTTGGTACAGGGCTCAGCATTTTATAAGCATTACATCAATCAATTTTGTTTGCTTCTCACAGCACTGTGAATTACATATATTTATTTTATTATACAGATGGGAAAAAAGAGGCACAAAGAGATTAATTAACTTGTCTAGCCTCGTGTCTAATGCAGGGAGAAAACAGTATCATATTTTCAATTCTGTCTTCTCCCAAAGACCAAGCTGTTAAAAATTATGATCTTTGGCCATAAGAGAAGATGAAATACTTATATTTGTGAAAACATGGATAGATCTTGAGATTATCATGCTGAGCAAAATAAGTCAGACACAAAAAGTCAAGAAACTTCACTCATGTGTGGGATATGAAATTGAAAACAACAAAGGTACAAGACAAAGATTCAAAAACTCACAGACACAGACAACAGTTCAGTGGTTACCGGAGGGTAAGGGGGTCGGAAGGAAGTAGAGGAGAGAGGGTGGGTCAAATAAAAAAAAAAAAACAACTAAAAAATAAAGAAAAAAATGAAATAAAATAAAATAAAAGTGGAAAATTGAATTTAAAAAAAGAAACCAGAAACATCAGTTATAGTATTTGATATGGTATAAAAAATAATGATTGAAAAATTTCATTCTATAAAATCTACATTATTCAATTATTTGAAATTTAATTATAATTAAGACAACTAAATGTAATCCTTTTGACATACACATGTTTGAATGATTTACCAAAGCATTCTAATTTTAAATTGCATTTATTAAATATATATTTATATATATCTATACTAATTCATGTGAATAATATAGTTTATATCATTGAAAATTTGTGCTTTTAATGAGTTTTGATAATCATTATTAGTCTGTATCACATTTCCCCAAAGATGAGCTAATTGCTGTTATAATTTTCAGTTAGAAATGGAAAATATATTCCCCATTTTTGATGAGTTTGAAACATGACTACTGGGATATAATCTCTGTGTGAAAAGCATAAAATGAATTGTCTGTCAAATAGTATGCGTTTTTCTTGCAATGAAAATTTCCTCTACAATAACAACATCCATCTTCCATTACCTTATGGGCACATAAAAAAAATTATCTATATCACAATCCCATCCCTTTTTGTTTTAATGCCCCCACCACCACCACCACAGGAGCCAGGATCTCTTTGAGAGTCAAAACTGTTTTTACTCACCAATGTATTCCAGTGCCTCAGATCCCTCCTCGTAAAGACTGGAGATTCTTCTTCCATCAGTCTGTGGATAGATATTTTGTTCAATCATTCACTTAATTACCCGACACTTACTGAGCACCTACTATTCACTCTGGTGTGACTGACTGGAGGACTGTTGGGGGCTCAGTTTTCAGATACCACTACATTGTGTGGTTTGGAGACTGGGAAAGAAGGTGAAACATAAGCACGTGATTGAAGTTGGTGCAGTGGCCTACACGAGACTTCTGCCTCAGCAGCCAATCTATTGAGTTTGGACATGAAGTCTGTCCTTTACCTGCTAACTTGGGGCAATCTACTTTACTTTTCTGGGCCTCAGTTTCCTCATTGGCAGTGACTGTTACCTAACTAGCTGGCTTTTTTTTTTTTTTGAGTTCTTACAAATAAAGCCTTTAGACTCTAAATAGTCAGTAAGCATTAGTTAGTGTGATGTTTAGTTTTATGTTTCCACATGTGTAGGCTATAGTGCCTAGCTGTTTAGTCAAGAACTAGATGATGCTTTGAAGGCACCTTTTAGATGTGATTGATATTTAAGTTAGTAGATTTTTGAGTAAAGCAGATTACCCTCCATAATGTGGTGGGCCTCACCAGATCAGCTGAAGGCCTTATGAACAAAGATTAAAGTGTAGGGGGAGTGGGGGGGAGAAAGAAATTATCCTCAAGACTGTAAGATTTGTAACTCAAGATGGCAACATCAACTCTTATTTAAGACTCTAGCCTACTGGTCTGCTCTGCAAATTTCAGACTTGGATCTTCCAAAATTGCATGAGCCAATTCCTTAAAATAAACCTATTATAATTACACATACATACACACACACACACACACACAGAGAGAGAGAGAGAGAGAGAGTTACATACATATAAGGACTGTCTGGAAAGTATCCAGCCATGCAATATGAAAATTAGAGGCATCTATGGTTGGATTTTTTTCTGGACAGCCCTCATATAACTCATCCAAAAACATGTCTAATGCAGGGATCTATCATTTTTCTATCTATTTGTCTTCTATTGGTTCTTTTTCCCTTGAAAACACTGGCTAACACAGTTAGTATTATATTAAGAGGATTAAAAGTAAAATAAATACCTTAGTAATTTGACCTTGATTCTTGATGGTCAAATCAATGGGGTGTTTTTAGCATCCTAATAATTAAAAGAAAATCTTTCCCCAACTAGAACACAAGCAAAGGGATTAAAATAAGAGAACAGTTCTTCACCAACTTGTTTAAAAGTACATTTTTATGACTTAAAATGTAGATTTTATGGCTGAAACTTTACTCTTTGTTTCTTAAAAGATAAATCTGTTAGGCTAGGAGTTGATAGAAGAGTCTAAAAGGACTTTATGTCCACCTGATAATAAGGCAGGAACTTAATAAAAATCTCAAACTGAAGCACCTCACTGATCTACTGAGAGAAGCATTTGGTACCCTATCTCCATCCTCCCTCTGCTCTTGGCCCACTCCTCAGAAAGAGCCCTTTGGCTTTTAGTCCTCATCATAGCAACTACACAGGACTCAGAGGGGAAATCTGTCCAGGGCCTAGAGAAGGGCCTAGAAATCTTACCTAAAGCCTCCATCACTCTCAAAGCTGCTTTTTAAATTTCTGAACACAGAATTGTATCTGCCTTCTAAATACTGTATATCTTGTCATCATCATTTAACTAAGACATTAAATGGGATTCTGAAATAATCAAGTCAAGAAAAAGTCTTCTTGAACATATGTGAGCATCATTTGTAAATGGTGGGGTTAGCAAATTAAATGCATCTGTTTTGCTTGAGAAATTAATAATTACCATTTCATGTGCTTGCTATGTACCAACTACTGTTCTAAGTAATGTACATGCAGTAACTTGCTTAATAATCACAACATTATGAAGCAGTTTTACTCACTTCAAAGAGGAAAATAATCGAAGGCATAAGTATGTTGTAGAAATTTTCCAAGGTTATTCTACTAGTAAGTAATACAAGTAGGGTTCACAATATTTGTGCTTTTAGCCACTTATACCTTGCTACCCTCCCCCAAACTCCAGAGATTCAAAGGACTGTTTCAAGTGGTATGACAGGCATGCACCAATGATTTTTAGCGTTAGTAACTTTCACATTCCAATACTGAAATTCATGTTAAATTCTCACATTTGTGCTCTGCTCCCCCTCCCTAGCTCTGAATAACTACAGAGAAGATTGTTTTTTGTTTGTTTGTTTGTTTTCTTTTCTTTTTTTTTTTTTTTTTAATTTTCATGTGGATAGTTCCCTGGCTGGGAATCGAACCCAGACCACAGTGTTGACAGTGCTGAAGCCTAGCCACTACACCACCAGGGAACTCCCTACAGAGAAGATTGTTGACCTAGAACCCTGTCCATCCATTCTACTTTCACCACGTGAGAAACCCTGAAGAGTAAATGTTAACATGCACTGTTGTTACTGGAAAATGGGTCCTTCTTGGCACAGAGTCCAGGTTCTGGGCATCTAGAGCAGAGAAGTGAGCAACACACACACCAAAGTGCAGAGGTGAAACTAAGAAACAGTTTATTAAAAGGAAAATAGGAAAAGAAGGTGAAACAAGCAGATAGTTTATTAAAAGGGAAAGTACACTCCAAAGAGGTAGGAGTGGGCTCAAGCAGGAAAATGGCTCAAGAGCCCTGATCAATGAGGCTTTGGTGGTTTTATTCTCTTTAGTTGTAAGAGGTTACACCTATCTGGGTGTGGGGCCTTTTGATTAACAATCTTGATTGACACAGGGCCTATTACATCAGCTTTTCTAACTGTGCATGTTCCTTCCCAGTGCTCAGTCTGCTATAAGGATATTAATGAACTTCTGGGCATATGTGTGATATTATAGTGATGGCACATGAGGCTCAGGTGAAATGAAGGCCCACTGTGCAGGCGTTAGGAACTGGCTCAAACTAGTGGGCTTCTTGTCCTCCATAACTTCCTTGTATTTGCTGCCTCCCCTGGGGCAGGGATTACTAGTGAAAGGGTGGTATCAGGGTGGTGACTATTACCGCAGGGCGAGTCCCATGGGAGGGGTCCCAAGATCCCCCTATTCTGTCTGCCTTCCTCACTTTTCTCTTAAGGGATGTGATCTCCATGAATCTCTATGGGAAGTTGAGAGACTGGAGGTCTCATCTTCTGTATCTGCTTCCTGCTGAAGGTGGCCATTGTCCCCACTGATTGGGGATCCACGGAGTTCTCACTCTATATGAACTAAAAGGGGAAAGGGTCTCGAGATCCGCCTGGGAGACTGTTGACTTCTTCAGTCGGGATGGGCTGGAAGCCTTGCTGGGTATCACTTGTATCCCAATAGTCCTTAGACAAAGAGAAACTCACTCAGTTAATAGTTTTAAAGCATTGGCCCAGGAAGCAGGCCCCAGAGCCCTGTCATTGGGTATTTACGTGATGAAAACTACAGGAATTACTATGACTAGGAAAGAGGTGAAACAGAAAGCTGAAGAACTAAGGAAAAGGAGTCAGAGGTGGGGGGGGACTACTTCATTTGGACCCTATCCCTGTCACTAAGTGAAAATTTATATCCCAAAGGCTTCCTTGTGCTCATCTTTAACCATTTCTGAGACTTTCATGCTGGCTCTTGGGAATGTATCTCTTGGTCTCCACTCTTTCCATCACCTTGAATCTCACCTGTACTTCCACCTCTGTGTATCTCTCTTACTTACTCCTGGTTCTCAGGATCAGGCTAAGCCCAAGCATAGTCCCATGTGTACACAGGGTAAACCAGTGGGTTCTTGTGCAGCTCTCACCTGTACTTCCCTCCTCAAAAGCAATACTCTCCTACGTGATTCTGGATCCTCTGGGTGCAGAATCTTAGTGAACAGCAACAGAAATGAAGAGGGGACAGGAAGGAGCAGAAGGGTAGTCACAGAGTGGGAGTCCTCACCACTACCTGGAGGCAGAGACACATGATCAGGATGTCTAAACCCTGAAAGCCAGTGGTCCTCCATTGATTTGGTTCATCCAGGGAACTACTGTAGAGCAACGCTTAAAGGTCTGGGCACAAGGTTCGAAGTGTGTAGTCTGAAGTTCCAGTGCTATCAATTACTAAACCTGATCCTGGGTAAGTGATTTAACACCTCTGTGTCTCTGTCACCTTCACATACAAGACAGGGCAGATAAAACCCTTAGCTCAACACATGGTGACAACAGTATGTTATCCACAGAGGTCAGCTCTTATTACTTAAGAGTCATAAAGCTTTAGATTTAGGTCGCCTTTTAGAAGTCGACTCCTAATTTTTATTGATAAGAAAACTGAGACAGAGAAAGGAAGTAATTATCTGAGGGTACATAGCAGATTTTCCAATTCAACAGGCCAGGATATTTGTCATCCCATAGTCATCCTTTCTAGAAACTTCTTGGTCACAGTGCTGCTTCTATTGTTTATGCTTCATACATGAAAGGCCAATGTTTGTAAATTGTTTTTCCTCTTCATGGAGAGGATGGATTTCCCTTAATGGATTTATGCTGAGCCATTATCTCACCTATCTGCTCTTAGGAAAACACAGAAAACTAGACAGGATTAGGGCTGCCAGAGAAGTGCAGGGATCACAGTGCAGTAAACAGCACCCACCGCAGCCTCACCAACAGGGTTGTGGGCAGTGAAGTAATCAGGTTCACAGACGCCTGGAGTGAAACAACAAAAACATGGGGTCAGAATCCATCCCTTCAATTCCCTGCTAACTGGGGGGTGACAGAAACAAGTCCTGATGTAGAATAAAAAGGCCTGTGCACAAGCATATTCACTGAACTTAAATCTTATTTTCATTAATCCAATCTGAACAACAAAGTAAAAAATGTTAAATAGTTTTAATTCTGAATTGACTTGAACAAAAAAGATAAGATTATATGACTCACATGGTCATGACCAGCCTTATAGCAAATTCTGGGAACGTCCTCTGAGCTAAGTAATCTGGGGAATAAATAAATCAAAAGGGATTGATACTAGTTCATCCACACTCAAAGGAGCACACAGAACATCCATCAGGACCTAAGAAGAATTACTGCTGCAGGCCCACCTCAGGGGACTCAACCTGGTCGTGGCCCTGCCCTACAGAGCTGACTTAGAGCCCTCCTGGGGTCTAGGGAGGCTTTCACGGGACAGCCCTAACCTGTTTTCATCTTGCTTACTCCTAATCAAATCTTTTCATTCTGGCTCAAGTGTTACTCTCCTCATTGCTGGACCCCAAATGTCTCTGCAGAGATTTGTCCTTTGGACTTAACCTTCGAAAGGTATCTGGACATAGTCAGGTGGAAGTGAAAGGTTTGGGGGTTTTGCTTTTTTTATATGCTTTTTAAAGGGAAATTTTATATTAACAACAAAATTGAAGCAGATGATACAGAGAAATTCCCATATGCTCTCTGCCCCTACACAGACATAGCCTCCCTCATTATCTACATCCCCGAAGTGGTGGAGTTTTTTCATCCTTCTCATTCTCACTCTGAACTTCTTTACTCTTCCCTCCCTGACACAAACTGGCAGCTCCCACAGTAAATATTGGGGCACACCTTCTCTTCTTACCGTTGTTTATTTCTGCCCCCGAGGTGCTTCTGTTTTCACTAAAACATAGAAACTTCTCCTCCCACCACACCTAAAAAGCAGTTGGGAAAACATTTTAATTATTCCAAACCACACCACCACTGAACTACAGAGAAGGAAGCTTTAGAGACCCAGAGAATGAAACAAAAGGCCCACAGCCTAAAACCTGAGGGTGAGGCCACAGCCAGTCACCGCAGAACCCAGGGCCAGAGCCCAGACTTTCTGATGGCTAGCTCAGGCCTCCTTCTACTGGGTTAAAACTTGGGATGAATGAATGCCCTTGTCTTTGATGAATTAATGAATTAGCATCTGGTCATTCATTAATGAAATACCCACTGGGGGGTGGGGGACCCACTTTCCTGGTCCCTCTGACAACGAATTGCTGCGGTGCCTGTGGGTAGGGTGGGGGAAGGTAGGCCGCATTTTCCTAGCAATGATAATTGATTAAAGGACACACACGAGGGCTGTCCGGAAAAACTGCAGCCAGAAACCCCTCCACTTCTCAGCGCACATGGCTGGGGACTTTCTGGACAGCTCTCCTACTTTGGCGAAGTGGAGAGGTGGTAAAAGGCAGTGGGGCTGAGAACCAAGTACTGAAAAGCACGGAATGTGCTACTAACTTGCTGGGTGAGCTTACGGAAATCACATTTCCTCTTTGGGTTTGAGTTTCCTCATTTATAAAGTGTATCAATTTCTTACCCCCTTTGCAGAAATACCTGATTCTAGAAGGGACCAGGAGGGAAAGCAGGAAAGGGGAACAGGGAGGAATTTGAACAAAAGGGAGTAAAGTGTGTGAGAGGGAAGGGAAGAGGGCTGGAGATAGAAAATGCTTTTTAATAGAATAGTTTTAAAAAAAAAAAGTTGACAATGAAACTGTGGGTCTCGTGAGGGTTCCATTTTTCATCTTCACGCATTTTTAGTGTTCACCATACATACATAATAAATTTGGGGAAAATAAAGATTGAAAGAATGGAAAACCTGATAAGGCTAACTAGAGAAAGAAAAAAAAAGGCGGAGGGGAGAAACGGGAGGGAGCGAGCGTGTGAGCATTCCGAGCGCCCGGTCCTCCTCGGGTCGCCCCACGTCACGGGCGGGGTCTCGGCGGCCGAGGCGCGTGGCAGCGCTGCCTCCGCTTCCCCAGCGAGCCGCCCGTCAGACCGCCAGGGGGCGCTGCGTGGCCGCCGTCCCGGGCGGGAGGCGGAGCTGCTTTAAATTGCGGCGCCCTGCAGGGTGGCCCTTCCAGTCCCCGGAGCCTGGGAGCCGCGATCGCACCTCGCACCCGGACTCCAGCGCCGATCGCGACCTGGACCTGGAGCCTCTCCTACGGCGGCTCAGGGAGCAGGGCTCCCCGCAGTAACTTCCTCCACGCGGTTCCGCCACCCCCAGGAGACCCGGGTGCGCTCCTGCAAACTCCACCTGCTGCACCTGCCACCGCAGAGCGAGCCCAGGCGCGCGAGTGAGCTATGGCCAACGCGGGGCTGCAACTGCTGGGCTTCATTCTGGCCTTCCTGGGCTGGATTGGAGCCATCGTCAGTACAGCGATGCCCCAATGGAAGATTCACTCCTATGCGGGCGAAAACATCGTGACGGCCCAGTCCATCTACGAGGGGCTTTGGATGTCCTGCGTGTCACAGAGCACAGGGCAGATCCAGTGCAAAGTCTTCGACTCCTTGCTGAATCTGAACAGTGAGTGCATTCCCCATCCCCACAGCTGTGATCTGGAGACCCCAACCCCCCAGTGGTTTCGTTTTGGCGTGGTGGCTTCCAGCCGCCAGTTCTGTTGTGTGATTACATTGTTATCAGTCTGCAGTGGATCAAGTCTTCTGATCCTGTGGGCTGTCGTGAGGAAGTGGCGAGAACCGTCGTTTGGAAAAAGGGAAGCCCAGGACTAAGCTCTAGTTTTGCCTCTTGATTCCCTGGGTAACACTTTTCCTCCTCCTGTAGGTGTGGTTTCACCTTAAATTCCAGTGAGAGTGAGGTGGAGATTGAGAAGTGAAGGCCAAACTCCCTTTTGGGCTCTTAGGCCTCTTTTGGACTTTCTGATTCTGTGTAAATTGAAGAATGTAGGGTTTGCACAGGAAAATAGTGTGACTTCAAAAGTTTGTAAAATTAAATAGGTGATCTCAAACTATGTTAGATAAGTTGTTTCCTCCCCCCATCTATCTTTCTTATGACTTTTCATAGAAAAAGTCACATTCCTACATGAACTGTCCCAGCTTAGCATCTTCTACTTACATTTAAGTTTGAATCTTTTGATTCTTTGGTTTTTAAGACCCAGAAATTGTGGGGAGCCCCCTTGTGTACCCCCATGCATGACTCCTTGAAGAAGCCTCTTGTAATGATCCTTGAAGGTTTTAACTTCCAAGCCAGGGATCTTCAGAGGAGGCAGATGGCGTAGTGTTGTTTTGGAAAGTGAGGGTTGTCAGGAAGCGGGGAAAGGGGACGAGGAAAAAAACGTTCTACACAGCCTCCCCTCCTAGCGTGAAGGGGAGAGAAGAGGACAGAAAACTGCCTCAAAGTAGACACAGCTAAGGACAGCAGAGGTCAGCCGGGGGAGGAAGTCAATGCGAGAGGGTGGGTCTTTCCGAATCACCGTCTTCCACAAAGGGTTTTCTGTGTGATGGATGTTCGCTTTTTTCTTACATCAAGTTGGAAAGAATCATCTAGACAGTGATATTCCTAAGGATGGTGGGGAGAATGACAGGATGGCTTTTTTTTTTCCTTTTTTTCTAAATTTTTTTTAAATGCTGTTGAGTGCTTTGTCAGAGACTTAAGTTCCCACTTCCTTAGGTAATAACCATCCAAGGCTGGGATAGCTTCCCTGAAATGGTACATGAATTGTCATGCAACAGGTGTCTCTTACGCCCTCGAATTAACTTGAGGAGAAGATTCCTCAGTCTTTGCCTAGATAAACAAGCCAGCCCACCGGCCCCTTTACGGGCTGAAGGGGAGCTGTGTTGTCATTGCTCAAGTTCGCTTCAGTTGCTTTGTTCACCTTCCACATGTGGTTTTGTCAAAAGCCATATACTTTAGGGTTATTAAATCTGTTCCGAACCTGGCTAAACTCCCTGAATACCTGTGGAATTTGGTTAGTCGGTGTGCGTGGTGGTTTTGAGTGTTGTCACTTTAGTTTTTCAAAGTTCCCATATTAAGAGTCCTTTACACCAAATATAAGGAGTATATTAAGTTTACTCCTTTATATAATCATCACCTCTCCCCATGGAAAGATAGATACATGTAAGGTAATGTTGTCAGGCATTTTGGGTGTCCTGTTGAGGAATTAGCAGATGGAGAAGTTTCCAAGATCAATTCTAGAGAGCCCGCTGATTTTCTGGTCAAAATAGTTCATTTTCAACATGTTTAACTTGGTGTCCTTTTAACTTCCTTAGATATAATCAGATTGAATTATGTTGGAAATACTCAGACAGGTCATCCCTACATCCGGTAACGTGTCAAAATGTTTTATTTTCCTTTATCCCTAGTTAATACAGCTATTAAGTTTTTGAAGTTGTGGTGGAAGCCTTAAACAATATCCTCCTCCTCTTCCCGTACACATTTTTGAGATTTCTGCCTGGTGAGCATTTTTTTTTTTTTAACTCCCTATCAGATTCTTCTTTCCCCTTCAGTAAAACCCAGAGATTATTCAAGGTGGAGCTGAGGCCTTCTCTCAGATCTGATTCCCAGAAGAGGGAGCCTTGACTCACAAGGACTCTCCCCAACCTGCCAGTGACTCACTAGATGCCTTTGGATGGAGCCATAGAACCTGTCTCGGTTTTTCCACCTGGGCAGTGGTGCTCACACCCACCTGTTGGAGAGACCTGGGGTGATGACTCACTGACTGGTTTTGGTATAGTTCTGTAACATCTAGAGGTGAACAGGATTATCTGTATATATAAGTAGTGTGTCCCTTGTAAAAGGTTGCATTCCTCGAAGTACTTTTAGATGGAAAACTTGTCTAGAAGTTTCCTGAAATTGAACCTTGTTCCCTTTGCCAGTGGAGCCCACTTGGCGTTTTAGGGTCAAGATATAGGGATTTATCAAGGTTTTAATGATAGACATGTTAAGAACCCTTATTCCCCTGCTTTAAATAGTATCAGCTGTAAAAAGCGTAATTCCATAATTATCTAAAGGGATACAACGTGCTTAAACCAATATAGGAAATGAGACACAACAGGGGTTTTTGTTTGTTTGTTTGTTTTAGGTTGTTCTTGTAAAGTGGTTTATGAAAATGTAACTGAGAAACTTCCTGGGGAAACAAATGTTGCACTGTGCATTGTGGTTTTACTATGGCTGAGATGATTTCAATTCCATCCAAAGTATGTGATGTTTATTGACATGGATCACTATTGCAGTTGAAAGTTGGAATATACAAAGCAGAGTGGCAGATACAGTTACAATAAACTTTTCTGGATTTAGTTGTACAACTTGCCTTGTTCTGTTCCAATTCTCAGACTTTTGGCAATCTTGTGGCTATTTGATGTGCTTAGTTAATTGCTTCTTCTTGCTTGACTTTAATTGAGCTGTCCAAAGATTGGGCTGCCCTGGGAGGCTACATGGTGAGAGGTGTACAAGCAAAGAAATAAGTAAGCATTTAGTAGGAATGTTGTGGGAAAAATCCAAGTACCAGACAAATGGGAGGGTAGGCTAGACTCTCTAAGTTACATCCAACATTGGGATTCTGTAATTTGTTTATAAGCTTCTCTAGCCTGTTCAACTTGCTTTGCATGAATCTACATGTGTGTAGGAGTGCTTAATGAGTATTGTCTGTGAGGTTTCTCAGCACTCTCACCAAGATGTCAGGCTCAATCAGAGACAAAATCACTAACTTGGACAGACTTTGAAGCATAGGCAGAGTGGTGGCCACCCACTTACACTTCCCAGACAGCGTTATGCCTCCTGAAACAAGGACATTCATTGGACCACTGGTGATCTGTTTCAAGAATTAGTTCTGACTCTTGGCATAATGGAAGTCAAAACAAAAATCAAGTTTAATGTCAGAAGTTCTCCTTTCTTACCCTGGTTTTACACTAACTAGTCATATGTATAATGGTGAGCCACTTGGTCTCTCTGGGCTGTATTTTCCCCACTTATCACATAGGGCAAAGTGAGAGGAATGGGGAGATGAATCTATGAGTCATTCACCCATTCAACTAATGTGAGCTATCTTGCTCCTGGGGATGCAGCTAAGGTGATATGTAAGGCACCAATGTTGATTTCCTTCAGTGCCAACATTCTTTGTTGCTGACCGCAGCAATTGAAGAGGAAAAGGCAAGGGCATAGTTTAGATTTCCTTGATTGGAGTGGTGAACAAGCAGCATAGAGGAAATGTAGAAACAAATTTAATCACGAGGCATTCTAAGAAATAAGAGTGAAAAGGAAGGAAGGAAGGAAGGAAAAAGAAGGAAAAAGCAAAACTGCTCAGGAGGTACTGAAAAATGGTAAGTCCTGCCTCATCCCAGATCACTTCAGTTTCTGCCTCTGCTATTGTACTGAGGTCACACCCAGTAGCCAGCCACCAGCTCATGCATTAATAAAATGGAAATGCTAACAATGAGGACTCTTGAGAAACTTTGAACTTGAGGAAAAGCAAAAAATTTAACAAGTGAAAAAGCCATGGAATTATAGTTCTCTGATGTCTGATGAGCTCATTTTTTGTTCTAGTCACCCAACATTCAGTCATTTATTTGCCTGTTAGTTATTAAGCAACTACTGATGCAAAGAGGGACTATGGGAGGATGCAGATATACTTAAAATCAATTTTGTTTATGATATATGGTAATAATATAGTAATATGGCCAGTAAATAGCAGAACAATGTCTGGTATTTAAAGCAGATTCTGCTTCTTGTATATGATAAGACTTCAGGAGAGCTTCAGAAAAAAAAAAATCCATTTATTTGTCTATGCTGGTCCTTTCTATACATATGTTGATTAACCTAACTGAAGGATACCAGTAACTTCTAAATCATTTCTTGTCTTCTAAATACAGATCTTTGTAAGTATTTTCAAATTATAATTTCAGGTTGCAAGTGGTTAAGAACTCCTTAGGGGATCTTTAATCTCAAGATTATCAGTCCAGCTAAGTACAATTAAATGACTGCCTTCCCCCATGTATTGCTGAATAGTGATGAGAAACAATAATGTAGCTTTTTAAAAGTTTGCTAACCATTTTCTCCACAGACAACTTTAGTCAGTGATAATAGTGCTATAGAGGTATCTGCTAATGTAAGGGGCCAAGAGGCAAACACATTTGCTTCTAGATTTGATCCAGTCAGACCAGCTCAGAGTTAATAATCCAAGGCTATCTTGCATTTCTGTAATCCAAAAATATTAGTTTGCAGCTTTCAAACACTTTTCAATTTCTCTGCCCTGTTGACCATCATTCCATTAGGGAAAAAAAAAACAAACAACAACAAAAAACACTTCATCTTGGAAGTTGATTAAATGTGTAATTCAGTAATTTAGTAAAGTTAAAGAATAGATCAGAAATAACAACAATTTGATTAAAAAAAAAGAATAGATCAGGTTAAGCAAAAAGTATGAATTTTTCCTCCTTGTATGAGATACTAGATTTTAATGATAGAAACTAAGTCTGGCTTTAAGTAGCAAGATTTTAGCATCCCCACGCTTTGTACGGAGACATTTCTCAGTATTTTTTTAAAGGTTAAATTTTATACAACAGAGTGTTTTTACCTATCATATTAGTGGAAGTTTTAAAGGGTAAAGACATATTCTCATTTAAATTCATTGAACACATATTGAATAATCTATGTGGCTTACAAGGTACTGTTGTTAGCACCTTGAATGGAAATATGAACAAACATCTGACCCACGTCTTCAAGGAACTCACAATTATGTTTTAGGTATCTGATTTAAAAGACTTCCATCAGACCTTAATTTGAAGGGTTCGTAGCTTAAAATTGTGCAATTTAGGTTCTATCTGCACATAGAACTCCCATAATTTCAAACACAATACTTGCTTCCTTTGATTTGTAACTCTACATATGCCTGGTGGGCTTTCATGCTGATTCCCAGGCTTTGTTTTTTCTTTGTATTTTTAAATTTCCTCCCACATATCACTATAGTTAAGAATTCATCCCAGTGTCTCCAGGGAGGCAAGGTGAGATTTGGTGTTTGATGCCCAAAGCAATTTCCTAAGTCAATGGATGCCAGGGACTCACGTGAAAAAAGTATTGCTTTGAAAAATAACACTATTGCTTTATCAGATTTTAAAAAGTGAAGCATAATCCCCCCCCCCCTTGCTCTATATGGTGCCTACATATAGTTTTTTTTTTCATCTTCTCAATTATTTTTGTGTCATACAAATAAGATTATTCTATAAAGAAATAAAACATACTAGCTTTTGGAGCAAACATAGAACAAAATACCTATCCCCTCACGCACAGAAACTTTGTAAAAGAAGCGGGAAGAGTAAATTAGGTATGGCATGAATCAAGTTTGAGAACTTAAAAAGAGAAAAAAACAACTTCGAATACTGAAAATATGATCATTCCAGGTGAGGGAGCCCTGAAGTACCTCATCCACGTGTGTGTGCTCCCTGCCTGGGTGGTTTTACACAAGCCTGACTCATGACACAGAGGCCCCATGGACTTCTCATGAAGAATACCTCGTGACCCAAGTGCTCAGACCTGCTGGGCTGGTGGCCCACTGTTTTTACGTGGAGTACAGACCAGAGTGATTATTATGGAAGCTGGGTTTGGTTTGAGGCCCTACAAGTCCAACAAAGTGGAAAACTTGGAGAGAGATCAGAGAAAGCAGCACGAGTGATGAATAAAGGGTTAGGAAACTGAGTATTTATGAGAAAATAAAGTGGAGGCAGCTGAAAGAGGCCATGCACATTTGAAGGGCTATCATAGGAAGAGTGTTTCCTAATCGTGCTCTCTATACCAAGGGTAAAAGTCCTGTCACCCCTTTTTGTAGACCCTCCCATGACTTCTGATTAGAATAAATTCCAAACCTCTTACTCTAGCTTAGCAAGCCCTGCCTGGTCTATGCATTCTGACCACCTTGCTAAACACACGTCACTTTACTTTCCGTAGCCTATCAGGATTGAGGGTCTTCCCTGGAGGCGGGATTCATAGTTTTAAAGCCAAGACTGTCCCAGGCAAAGGGACCTGTGGTCACTCTCTTTTCCAGGATGATCTTTGTGACTTGCAGCATCTCCTCTGCCAGCCCTTTGCCTGCAATGATTTCCTTCTGAGTGCAATTTAGGACCAAGTTTGAAATATCCGTGTTTTGTATAAAAGCTTAGTTATTTTATTTTTATTTTCATTTTCCCTTTTATTAATAGTAATGATTGTCTTTCAAAACCTATTAGTAAATCAGGAGGAAGGACACGCCCTCACTGTGGAGTCCCTGGTACTTTCCTCTTCATACCATGGTATGGTTAGTGATTCCCAGGAAGGAGTTTTACAACAATTTTATCAGCAGCTTCTGTTCCTGATAAACCCATCTTCCATGGGTTTGATTCGGCGGTTCTTACACCACCCTGGATCTTCAGATCAGTGTGCGGAAGGGTACCTGTGTGCCCACGTGCATTTACGAGGCCATAGATGTATATGTGAGGGGAAGAGCAGAGCATCTCTGTTTTGCTTCAAGTAAAAAAATATATCTTGGCTTCCAAAATATCTCTCAAATACAGTAAAAAAAAATACAGTTGCTACCTCCTAGGAAGATATTGGTATGATTTTACCACATACTGGCTATGGCAAGGATAGAAATATTAACAAATTAAAATTGAGTGATATTTTAGAAATCTTAGTATTAATTACGATTAGTAACAAGTCCTCAACCTTGAAAATACTAAGACTGAGACTAGGTCTAATGTAGATTCTAAGATACAAAATCTTTCCATCATATCAACCACTTTTGAAGACCCATCAGGAAGTCAATTAGTATTCCAACTCCCTGGTTCGAGATATTATTCACACTTTACGTGGTCAGTCTCAGAGAATAATTAAAGTAACTTACTGAAGATAGCATGGTTTGTTACAATGTAAATAATATTTATATATGCAAAAGTACTTGTCACATGTTAGTACTGTCAATGAGATAATGATCTTTGTGTGAATAAGGAAATAAATCTAGATGTAATCACACTCATCTCACCTGGATAGTTTCTTTGAGCCTTTATGCCACCATGATGGTGTCATGTTTTACTCTTTAAGAGTAAACATAGCAGCACAGTCTCTGAAACCTGAGTGTATCCATTTGATCATAAGTTAGTACACCAACGACAAAAACAGGAAATTAGAAAATTAGTGGAATCCTGAGAAATTGAGTTATTGTCTGCTATGTTACAACATGACAGTTTAAATTGCCTTAAAAACTGAATATGAATCTGTAATGGTGCAAAGTAACACCACAAACATTATTTTGTTTTGTTCTAAGAAAATGACATTCATATTTCCCACCTCCACCCAAGTCACTGGAGATACAAATGCTGTTTATTCAGCCGCGATACTCTGACAAACTTTATTTCTTACCTTCCAAATTCGCCCACTTTTTTCTGAGGCTTGATGACTGAGGCATAAAGCTGATGACTATTACCAAGGTATATTGTAAATGATTTTAATTATAAATGGTTTAACATTAAGGATAATAACATATGATTGTTATTTCAGAATTAAAATACTCCACCAGTAAGGATTAAAGATGTATTAGTTCAGCTAAACCTATTCAACCAGATTAAGTGTTTTTCTAGAGGAATTTGAATCTAATGTTGGAAACATAAAATGTTAGAGCTAGAGGGCTTCTTATTCATTATGCAGCCAGGTGTCTGATTTTCTGGACAAGAAACTCTGTTGTTTCTTGTGGAAACATCACTAGAACTGGGATCTCCTGATTCTTACCTCATCATTCAGTTTGCTTTCTTCTAGACAACATTGAAATATGCTTGGCTTTCTACCATTTTTCTCTTTTAAGTCTAAACATTGTTATTTTTTCACATGTTCTAAAATGTTTTCTGCCAGGCACTTTGCAAGCAACCCGTGCCTTGATGGTGGTTGGCATCCTGCTGGGACTCATAGCCATCTTTGTGGCCACTGTTGGCATGAAGTGTATGAAGTGCCTGGAAGACGATGAGGTCCTGAAGATGCGGATGGCCGTCATTGGGGGCGTGATATTTCTTATTGCAGGTAAGAGAGGTCCCACCGCTCTTTGTAACCATGGTTTCACCTCAAGAACATCTGAAGACGTGGATACCTTAAGTCCAGCTCACTTTCCCGTTCTCAGACAGGCACCCAACGAAAATTTAAGATCTGTTCTCACAGTGGACGGGTCTGTTCTTTCAGGTTTCAGGTGCCACCTGGTTTGTTAGAACCAGCCTTCCCAGATGAAGGGAGCTATTTCCTCTCTAGCAAACACTGAGGAACAAGTCAGTGTAATTCAGAAAATTTCTGTGGTGTTTCCACAGTCACTATGTGGCAGAGATGGGGAGGAGTGAGAAAGAACACCAAGAATGTGTGAATCATACAGATGTGTGAGAAATGAATGGGATTGGGAGATTATTGGAGAAAAATGAGGACATCATTCAAGGTAGTCAGATCTGATTCCAGAGTTAACAGGATGTACCCAGATCAGTGAAGAGAAAGGCCAGTTGGAGTGGAGGTGGAATATTGGAATGGTAGGAAAACAGGTTAAGTGAATTAACTAAAACAATACAAAAAGGCCTTGAAAAGAGTACTATGTATTTGTTATTTTGTGAAGTGTTGGTTCATGAGGTAGGTATGTGACCTTTGAGAAAGTAAGAGCCAGAAAAAGATGACAGCTCCGTTGTAAAGTGTTATAACAAGACTTACTTTAAATAAGATTGTGTGTATGTATAAAATATCACTTTATATATGTATTCTACACACACACACACACATGCACATACCATATATATATTTGAAATAAGCTATTATATGAGGGCTCTCCAGAAAAAAAATCCAGCCATTGCCAATATAATGAGAACAGTTATGTGGCTGGATAATTGTTCCAGACAGCCCTCATATGTACTATACATAATATGTATAGTAGTCTGTTGTGTTTGAAAATAACACCTATGATATCATCTACCACTAGGAAAAACTAGAATTAGACCTTGTTTTCTCATTTTCTCTTTGTCCAAAGACCTTGTAGGGACCTTTATCTCAGCATAGTATGTGGACTTAACCAATAATAAAGAGTGCCTGTCACTTTGCTAAAGATGTGGTTAAAGTCACCATTCTTTTAGTTTATCCAAATTAGCTCCTATTTTAAAAAGAAAAACAAAACAAAACAAACAAAAAAACATGAATGGTGCTTTATTTGCAACAATTTAATTTTACCCCAAAGGCCATGAATAAAGTTCCTGCATAGCACCTTCCTTTGCTTGTAGCTCCCCTAAATGACGGCTTCACTCCCAGTTCAATTTCAGGGATTTCCTAGGGAGTCAGAGTCAAAAGTTCCAGAGCATTCTCATAGGGTATCTGAGCAGCCAAATGCTCTAGTGTTTTCTGTCAAGTATTAGAGGCAATTAAATTGGGCAACTGTTCTTTGAAAGGTAAAGAAAGGAGCACTGAAAGATTTACTTATCCATATTAACGATATTGATGGTTTTTTATTACTATAAAAGGAAGTTACTTAATTTCTTTGGACAATAAAAATGAAGGTATTTTTATAATTCTTTTAAATGATGGTAGAAATCACTTTGACTAAGTAGTTTCTCTGGTATTACTGAAATATGAAATGCATGTAAAATTGGGAGTGTGCTGTATAAATTTATCTGCTATGGCATCTCAGCAAATCTCAGCAATACCTGGCAGGTCCTGTTAGTGGAGCAGAGGAATTTGGGTGGTCCGGTCCATTCTGAGACAGATCCTACTCTTCTCTGCTATCTAGCTGATTACTTTCTTTCTCATCCTGCAGAAATAGAAATTTTGAGTTTTGGATAAGAAGAATGTAGAAAGGTTTTTATCCATTTTACAAGCAACTCATCTATACTAATAAGGACATTGGTTTTATCAAAAGTAGTTTAGTACACTAATGTATAGCAGTATTTTTGAAGATCTTAAATGACATCAACCTGATGAATTATTTCCAAAAATAAAAAAAAGCATTATTTGTGCCAGTGACCTTGAACTACAGATGAGTTAGATGACATAAAGATTACAAACTATGCCTATGCTGACCTAATATTTTTGTCCATCTTAAAAGAATATTTGGAATAAATCATGTTTGAACTTCTAATCTCCCTAAATTAAATTTGTCTAAATTAAAATTGACTAAATTAAAAATGTCAGTACTATTGATGAGATTTAATTCTTGCAAAATCCTTATAAATTTAATGGCCTATATATTTATGCTCAGTGTTCCATAGTGATTAACAGTCTTTTGTTTTGAATTTCTCTAGGTCTGGCTGTTTTAGTTGCCACAGCATGGTATGGCAATAGAATTGTTCAAGAATTCTATGACCCTATGACCCCAGTCAATGCCAGGTAATGCTATTCATGCGTAAAATAGCTTGTTTTCTGAGAAAATATCCTTTTTATGTTCTGCAAAGTCCAGCAAGTACCACAGCTTCCCAGATTTGCTTCTGGAATTTTATGTCAAACTTGAAAATAATTTGAATAGCCTGTGACTCATGTTAAAGTGATTTTGGTAATTGCTTTAACAGCCTGTATTGATAACAGAACACACTTAAAGCAGAAGTTTTAAGCTTTATGTATTGCAACTGTGCACTGGACCTTTGTTCTTTTTTTTTTAATATTAATAAAGATATTTGAAATGTTCTTTTTGAGATATATTTTGATACAACATTAATTGCAATTATTTTTAACTAGTACAGTTTATGATTTGAAAAATGGTACTATAGGGGTTAATGAATAATATTTTATTCTCAAATTTAACTTTGTTGAGGAAAAACATTTAATTTATTAATGAAAAAATAAGTTGTAATACTACTTTGAAACTTTGTTTTATCACAACTATAAAATTGACTTTACAAAGGTCATCTTTCTTAATACTGCAAATTGTAGGTGGAAGTTAAAGAGCCTGATTCTTGGCTCTCATGTAATGACAGTCTTTGATCAGGGACAAGCTGTTTTGTCTCACCATGTTCATGTCTTTAAAGCCTAATAACTACATTCAGAGTCAGGATATTACAATGTAATTATTGTTTGTTGAGGGCTAGGATGAAGGGATGAAAAATCACTGTGGCTGGATAGATAAGGTGTGATTCTTTTCATATAATCACCCACGTATAGCAGAACACATAGTGCCATGATTGTGTTGGAGCCCATCCCATAAGATTTACAATGTAGGAACACAAACTGCTGACGGTCAGTAGGCTAAAATTTTAGCAACACTTTATAAATTGCTAGGCACTGTCAACTTGCTATTTACATTGTCTCCTTGATCCTTAAAGTAATCCAGTAACACAAAAGGGATTATCCTGTTTTAAAAGAAGCAGAAACAGGTTGAGAGGTGAAATGATGAGCCTAGAATTGCAGCAGTTGAGAGTTTGCATTGGGATCCAAACCTAGGGCTTCAAATTCTAGATTGAGCTTTCTCTACCCTTACTGTCCACAGTCAGTCACAAATCTCCCATACATTCATGTGGATCAGCTTAATCTGGAATGGTCGATGGGATGCTTGGAAGTCTTATTACAAACTCACAAATTTCAGATTTCAGTGGAAATAGGTACCTGGGATCAACTATTAAAAACGCTAACAAGCTAACATGCTAGCAGTTTCTTTATAGAATATGGTTGCTACTTGGCAATAGCATGACTTGTTAAGCTTTAACATAGGAACCATAGTCCAAACCTGACTTCTAAAGTGTATAAACATGCTTTACAAGTCTCCTACACATGGAGAAGGCTTTGGAAATATTTGTATAATTAACCTGGTATTGCATGCTGTATTGCCTTATCTACTATTGCAAATTGTCAACAGCTGTAATGTAAACATTCTTTGTGTGTGTTCACAAACCTGAAAGTACCTACCCCAGGGATCTCGGGGGATTATTTTCAGTGAAAAAACATATAAAAAGTATGATAATGATTTCTTAATTATATTTGAAAAGTTTTCAGTGATTCATTCATTAGACAAATGTGTTATCTTCTCTTTTTAGGTATGAATTTGGTCCAGCTCTCTTCACTGGCTGGGCTGCTGCCTCTCTCTGCCTTCTGGGAGGTGCCCTACTTTGCTGCTCCTGTCCCCGAAAAACAACATCTTACCCAACACCACGGCCCTATCCAAAACCTGCACCTTCCAGTGGGAAAGACTACGTGTGACCCAGAAGCAGAAAGAGACAACCCTGTTAGAACAGAAAATGGACATTGAAATACTATCATTGACTTTAAGACCTTAGACTTCAACTATTAGAGTCTGAACTCTGAACAAACAAACAACAACAAAAAACCAACAAAACATTTTTTAAAATACTCTTCGCAAAAAAATGACTTAGTCTTATTTTATCGCCTTTCCTTAGGATGGGAGGGAATCCTTTTCCATTGTATTACTGCTTCCCACTGAGTAATCATCTCAAATGTGGGGGATGAAACTCCTTACATATAGATATGTATATATTCATGTTTTTCTATAAAAATTAGATAGTAAAATCTCTTTTTACGTTGGCACCAGCATACTTAAAATATATCTAAAAATATATATGTAAATCTATATTGATTCAGTAAGCAGTTTATTTGGTACGTCTCTTCACGTGTGCATATGTAATAGGTCAAATATAATTTACCTCCTTTACTGGCTTTTAGTGTCTTTGACGTAAAACCTAACCTACTATACTGAGTATAAATTCTTTCAATTCTTCTCTTGTGCCCTTTTCATGTACTTTTCTTTTTACCATATTCCTACGGCACTTGCTTCGTCATCCATCAGTCATTCTTCATACCTTTATTTGTTTTTTTATTAGGTTGGGCTTAACTCTTGAATCTAATTGAACACTTTTCATAAGCCTACTATTTAACTTCTAACATCAAAAAGATTATCTTGTAACTCAGAGCTTTGGGGACAAATCTTTCTGCATGACCAGATGATATTTTCCCATTGACCTTCCCACCTGATCTCTGTACTCTAACCTGTAACACTCTTGTTTGCTTTGAAAATATTTGTCTCACTGGGTAGCTGTGTGTTGTTTTGCAAATGTTGTAACACAATGTTATTGACTGAATTTTTAAGCTACTTATGTACAGTGTATGTCCCCCTAAACTTCTTTTTCCTCCCCGCCCCCCCTCCAGCCATAATGTTTTCTTAGATGTAATTATCACGTCGTTGACCTCTCCATAAGGAGGTATGGTCTATTTGTCTGCATGAAGTGCTATATAATGTGATGACAAATATTCTCTCTGCAGCAGTAAACAAGACACTTAATCTTTCTCCTCTTTTCACATCTGTCAAATTGAGATAATGAGACTTAACTAGCTGGTGGAGGTGGTGTGAGTATTAATTGGTATTATATTCATTCTTTGAACATGAAATATGTCTAAGTAGTGTTTTATTTGCCGAATTGGCTGTTAGAAATCATTGCCTCAAACCTACGCACATGTGTTCGCATTGCTCAGCACCTTTCCCTCTTCCTCAGTCCATTTCCTTCCTTTCAACTGTGTCAAGCATGTTGTTGGTGCTCTGTTCCATTTTAACAATTGCTCTTAGTTTCCAGTCTGTGGAAAATGCTACTTCATTTGAGCAAGATGATGTAATGAAAAGGGTGTTGGTATCTGGAGACCTGATTTGAGTCTTGGTGCTATCAATTACTTGTCTGAGTTTGAGCAAGGCACTTGGCTGGCCTAGATTTATTGTTTCATCTGTAAAAAGGAGATTGTAATTCTGACCTGCCTACCTTGCAGGGCTTTTGTGGGAATCCAGTGAGATGGAATATGTGCAAATGGGGTTTGTAAGGTGAAATGTACTGTGCTGGGGGAAGAACTAAGGCATTTAAATGCATAGGTTTTGGATTATTTTTCAAATGACTGAAAAGAGAGAAATTTTACGAAATGAGTCTCTCAAGTGATGAGACACTACAGTGAAATTCAGCTTACTAAATGAAGAAGGTTCTAAGGAAGTCAGTTTCTTCAATCAGTATGAAGATGCTCTTTGTGGCTAAATTTTTCTCCTTTTAGGAATACAGACCTGACCTAGGACAAGTTTGCAGATGTAATGGGTAAAACAGTAGTGTAGGTGTTGGCAAGGCCAAAGTATGGAAGATTTATTTGAATTATAATAACTTGCAAGGGTTTTCAAGGTGTATATGTGTTAAGTGATGCCATCAGAGCTATTGCTGCTAAGTAGCAGCTAACACCATTAGGATAGTTTGGGAAGGGTAATTCATACCGAAACCCTGTGGAAACATTACCCAAAGGACTGTATCATATGAAGGCTTGGAGCTAAATTTAGTGTGTCTTCCAAACCTGAGGGTCTATGCTTCTAGAAGATATAATTCAAAGTGCCTTTGCAATGTACAGAGATCCTGATGATGTGTGAATTTAAATGCATGTGGTGTTTAGTTGCTAAATGCTACAAAGAAATCTATAATCCAAAGTGGCCAAAAGAACTGTTACACCAGAATTTATTCAATTTTCATGTTTTTGTATTCTGCTACTGTACCTGGAAACAGACCCAATAGATATTTTGGGGTTTTGTAATGGGAATTTGTATAAAGCAGTATTCTTTTTCAATAAATTGTTGGGGGGGTTAATAAAAATATAACTCCTCAACTTGTTTTTTTAATCATTATTTTGAGATTGCCATTCTTGGAAAAGAAGATGACTTGGGATAGGTTCTGACTCACTCTGTGTTCCTGGGACAAAACTATGGCGCCTCTGGGCCATCTATAAAATGTATGAGTGACTCCACCTGCTAGAATGTCCTATTTCTCTCCAACTGAGCTCCTTTATCATTACGACTGGTGATAGAAAAGAATGCCAGGAGAAGTTATTTAATTTTCTTCATCTATAAAAAGGGGACATTCTGCAGTGAAGAACTAAATGACGAAGTAGCCAACTGTAAAGCACTGTGCAAGACTAAGCAGCTGCCTTCCTCACCAGATGGAAGAGTGAAAGACAGCAGATGGAGATCCATTATCGTGTTTGTAACGATTATTGACTACCTCTTAGGAAAGCAAGTGATGAAATGCATTCACTGGTTATCTGAAAAATCAATAATTAATGAAGTCTTAATTATAACCTCTCCCTCTGCAATTTTCATATAGAAGAGACAGGCTTGTAAACAAAGTTTTGCATCTCTGTGGATTTTCATGCATTAGTATGATAGGTGAGAGAATAAGATTATTGTCAGATTGCTTTGAACTCCCCTTACACTAAGCAGATAAAGCAGAATCCTCATGCTTTCTACAGATTTAAGTCTCTGCAGTGGGACCCATCCTAAGGAGGCCAGTGTAGCTAGAGTAGATTAAGCTCAAAAGAGAAAAATAGGAGACAAGGGCATAAACTGTATAGGGCACTGTGGACCATTGTAAGGACTTCATCTTTTCTCTCAGCAAAAGGAAAAGATAATTTTAGGTTTTGAGCAGAGTAGACACAAGATCTAAATTATGATGTAATAGAATCTTTTTTATCTGCTATACTGAGAAAAGACAATAAGAGGGCAAGGAGAGAAGCAATGAGTTCAGATGGCAAGAAGTGGCTTGATAGCAATAGGTAGTAAGAAGCTGTTAAATCTGGATATGACTCTAAACTAGAGCCAACCAGTTTTGCTGAATAAATGGATATGAAGTATGAGATTAAAAAAAAGAGTCAAAGATGACTCCAAGATTTGGGACCTGAGCAATTGATGGGACAAAGCTACTAAACACAGAGAGGGAAGATTGTAGGACAGTATGTCTGGAAGAGGAAAACAGAATCACTTCAGACATGTTAAGTTTAAGATGCCAGTTCCACATGTAAAGGTGTCCAGTAGACAGGGGGAAAAGAATAGGAGTGCAGAGAACTGGAATGAAGAAAGTTTTAAACAGAAGAGAGTAATCAAACATTTTCATATGGTTTATCAAGTTGAAAAATATGCCCCAATCTTTGGACAGTTAAGTTGATAGTTACAATCATGAGGCTAAAACGTCAATAAAAGTAGGAAACTTTTGCCTATTGTTGAGTCTTTCATCATTTTCCAAATTATTTTATTTTCCTTAAGTATTCTCAAAGAAGTCGGGTGTATTGGTGTCATAAGCCTACCCTGGATGTTAGTCCTGATTTGGCCCTTTACTAGCTCTACCTTTTATTTTTTACATTTTAATAATTTAACATACCTGGAACCAAATGTGTCAGTTTAGATATTTTGGGAAGCGGGGTTCCAGAACAGAGTTAGAACTGCAAGAGATGGGACACTAATGTCTATGAAAGAGAAAAAAAAATATGTCATGAAACAAATTCTCAGCCAACTTCCTTTTTCATGTCTCATTAGATAGGATGGTTTCCCATGATAACATTTAGCAGCAGATGAAATTGCAATGTTTTAGTTTCATAGATGGTCACATTACTGCCCATTAAAATCTGATTTTGCCTGCCTCATTAGCTCTGTGGCCTTGACTAAGTTACTGATATCTCTCAGCCTCAGTAATAGTATGTGTGCAACTTAACTCACAGGGTTTTAGTGGAAGTCAAATGACATAGTATTGTGTGACTGTCCTTTGTAAACCAAAACTACTGCACAAATATAAGAGATTGGGGTTCACAGGAATAACTATTTTGATTAAATAATAACCTTTATGTTGACAATTTCAAGTGCACAGTTATTTAGGTACGGTCCTTTCCCTGATTTCAGGTATCAACCCACTGCAATGTACATCTGCCAGTATAATATATAGACTCAGTATTGAGAGTCTCATGTTACAGAATTAAGGAGCCAGATATCACAATGCATCATATAGACAAGCACATTTCTTGATGATGTGCCTTTAAAAGAAAAAATTAGATATAATAAAAATGAGGTTTAGTGAAGCCACTTTATTTTACTTCTTCGTGAGATGTTTGAAGCAAAGCAATGTTACTGAAATATCAGTAAAACTACCATCTCTTCAGTTCAACATTTATTTAGGGCTTACAATGTGCCAAATCCTGATCCAGACAAAATTTTGTACAGAGATGTGGGTAAGACATCATCCGTGCCTCAGTCACCTTGTTGCAATGCAGTGGCATGATTCGCACTGTGGTCTATATGAACAATGCCCCCTACAGACTATACAGTGCATAGCCCAGAAGGCTGCATGCAGAGGCCTCAAAAACAGAAATTCTGAGAAAAATACATTATAAATACACATCAAATAGGATACAATTCATGTTTGTGAAAAGAACCTTGAATGATCACTAATAATCAGGGAAACACAATTTCATATTTTTCAGATTGGCAAAAATCTTAAAATCTATAAGTACCAAGCGTTGGCTAAGATATGAAGAAATGAGTTCTCATTCTTATTTGCAAGCATAAATTGGCAAACTGTTATAGAGACCCAATTTCAAAAAAGCTTTTAAAATCAATTCATTCACTGTGATTCAGCAATGTTACATTGAGATATATAACCTTGAGAAAGTAATGTAAGTGCATATTATGATGGTGTTATAATAGAGGAGAAATTATTGGTATTAAGTGCTAAGGGGAGTCCAGAGGTAGGGAGCAGTTAATAGCCTCAGGGAGTTCGAGAAGGCTAGTAGAAAGTGAAGTATTGATGGGTAACATGGAGGTACCATCTGACCATTTCACTCCACCAGCTACTATAATCCAAGCCACAATCATCTCCTACTCAGACCAGTGCAATAACCTCCCAACAGACCCCTGCTTCCAATCCTGTGTTCTGCAGACATAAATTAGATAATTCTTCTGTCTCTAATGTTCTAAATATTCAAGAATTTCCAACAGACTTGAATAAAATCTGACACTAGTTACCTTCCCATCTTCACACCTGACCACTGTCTTCCTAAATCATCCTGCTCCATCCACTTTGGTCTCCTTGCTATTCCTGTGATACAAGTAATCTTCTTAAATGTATTACTTTTCTCCCAGAAGAATCACAAATATTACCATATCAGAAAAGACTTGTCTGAGCACCCTCTAAAATATAGGGCTCCCTCACTTTTTATTTCTTGTCCTGCTTTATTTTTTTCTTATAACAAGACAAAAATGGAATAATACACATATATCCATATGTGTATACATGACAATACACATAATTATTCATATGTTAGTGTATTATCTGACTGCCCCATTGAATGCCTGATCTCTGAAGGCAAATTTAGACTTTTATACATACCACTTATATTAGTTCAACATTGTACCACAGTTGTCTAAATCAGTGACTATTTTATAGTCAAACTTAAATAATTATTAGTAAATAAATTAATAAGCTAATAAATAGCTTTTCATTTACTGAGGAGCAAATGAAGCAAATTAGACCAAAGAGACTCCTCCATTCTTCTATTATAATTATTAGGAAAGATAATTCTCTCTAAAAGTTTCTAGATAAAAAGTCGAAAGCGTAGAGTCAAAATAATAACAATAATAATAATAATAATAATAATGCCAATTCTATGAGGAAAGCAGAGCCTGATAACATAATTCAACCCCTAGATTCAGTCATAATTAGACCTAGTCGTGACTCTGAATGTTTCAGTTATATATACCACAAATTTCTTGTTTTTTCTTTTTAAAGCACTTTCACTTCAATTTCTGACAGTTGCTTCTAAAAGAGTCCTAATATTATCATGAGTCTCCTGATATACAACTAGGTAAATTGAGATCTGGAGAAAAGAAGAATTTTGACCGAACTCACAAAATTAATGATGGAAGCAAGACTTAAAGTTTGCATCTTCTGAGTCCAAATCCTGTTCTTTTTCCACTCTATTGTTCAGGAGGCTGCACAAATAGATTCAAACTCTCCCATGATTTCCGGTTGTTGTACATTCACAAAAAAGCCTAGTATGAGGGCCAGGAATCCTAGGAAATTAAGTAGGTTGAGATGAAGTTTCCTGTGTTATTTAATCTTTTTAAATTTAAACTGCCACCTCACTGTGCAGGAGTTTAGCTCAGGAAAAAAAAAAATCCTCTAAAGAAAATATCAGGGTTAATCCTCTCAGTCAAACTTAAACTATAAGTTTGCTAGAGAAAGGAAAATTCCTTTTATAAAGACTTGTTTTTCTTCAGAATCTTGTAACGTTCATGCTTTTTCCTCCCCTGGGTTACTGCACATCATAAATTTTTTAATTCCCTGCATCCTGATGAATGTTAATTCATCATTGTTTCTGTTCACTACTGTAGACCTGAGAACCCGCCCCCACCAACTCAATCTTGGGACTATCACAGGATTATAAGAAACTGTCTAGATCAATACCTGGCACATAGTATGTATTTGAAAACTTCTAATTTTTTAAATATGAACATGAATATGTCTTTTCTATAGTACTGTAAAAATGTATAGGGGAGTTTTCTTAATTTTTATAATTTTTAAGACCTGAGGCAATCATCCTATTAAATTTCCATGTGTTAGAAGATGATTAAAATAAATGTAAAAAAGGTAATATCCATATTATATTTTGATTTTACTGGAGAAAACATGTAATTTTGTGATAGACTTCATGTTTTAATCCTTATATTTATTATATTCTTAATGAGCTATTAGAATTATTTTTAAATGTATTAATATTTAATCCCATTTTTATAAGCAATGTGTTTTATGGTTGATATTAAATGATTTAATATGGTCTGAACAATGTAAGTAAAACCTGAATCTGCAAGAACCAGTCACTTGGTCATTGGGACATTAAAGAATGTCATTTTTTCAGATTAATGGTAGAGAGTTTTCTTTTTTTATTAAGAGATAAAACTAATATTTATTGAATATATAATTTGTGTGAAAATAGTACTTTTTAACTCTTGAAGGACCTTACTTATACACTCAATTTTAACAAGGTATGTTGAAACTTATTACTATTGTCAATGGTTTTTCTAACTCTCTCTTTAAAAAAGAAGTAAGCATTATCAAGAAAATTGAGCATTGCCCAAAAAATCAAGAATACTGAATTAATTTACATTCTATATTGAAAATTTTAGAATATGTATTCACTATTTAACTATTAATATTAAAACATTATCCTTTTATACCAATCAGCTTTTCATTAAGTCAAAATTCTAAATTCAGCGCATACAACACACTATATACGGTGTGCTCTCAACACTAACCTAATACCAGCCACTTGATTTATTTTTTAAATTGGCTGAGCATTTACTTTGACACAGTCATACAGCCAGCACTAGTTATGTAAAGATAATGAGACAAGATGTGAGCCTGCAAGACACTTGCTTATAGGATAATGTTTTCAGTAAAAAACTGCTCTAGCTGAAAAATCTCTCAGACTGGAGAAAATCCTCTAACAGGAAACCAGTCTCAAAACAATATGCGGCTTCCTTTGGTTTCTTCTGCATGATTTGCTCTTCATTTCCTCCCAACCAAAATCCATCTAAAACCATCTCAGATTTAAACTTGAGATTCAGTCTGTTCCAAGAACTCCAGACTTGGTATATAGCTTCTTAACATCTCCAACAGGATATCTGACAAGAATCTCAAACCAGACAAAGGCAAAAACAAGTTACCAAAGCAAACCAACCTGCTGAAGTCCCTCTCTTCTCAGTTTAACTGTAACTCTTTTTCTTCAGTGCTCTATGCCAACGTTTTCACAATGTCCTCAACCACGATCTCTCTTACACTACATCCAGTTCATTATGAAATCCTGTCAGCTATAGTTCAAAAGTTATCTCAAATCAAACTCTGCACCACCTTAGTCCAAGTTATAGTCTCTCATTTGAATTATTGATATTTCAATGGACTTTTTCATTGGTTATTGGGCTTCAGTCCTTAATCCACTAAAGGTCTAATTTCCAAGGAACAGTATGTTTATCTTAAAACCCAATTTGCATCATGTACCTCTCTGCTCAAAATTGTACAATGTTTTACATATTACTTAGGATACAATTCAAATTTCATACCTTAAATCATTGCCGGGAAGACCCTATGTATGACATGACCATTGGTTAACTCTCTACTATCTCCTCTCTCTGGTTCATTCTTTGCCAACCACAATGATCTCCTTTGCTATTCTTCAGTTGCAAAAAACATATTCCCAACTCAGGTTATTTGCATTGGCCATACCTAGATAGCTCCTTCCCCAGATAGCGACACAATGTTTTCCCTCATTGGACTCAGGTTTTCACTCAAGTGTCCCCTTGTCCATAAAGCCTTCTTAACCAACCTAAATATTAATAACATAGCATATAACCTATCCACTTATCTCTAATATTCTACCTACTTTTATTCATAATTCTTATCACCAACATAATATATTACATACTTATTTGTTTAGGTGCCTATCTTTCATCTCCCCAGTGGAATATAAGCTCTATAAAACTGGAGAAGTTCTCTCTTTTGTCCATTGGTACATCTCAGTTTCTACAACGGTGACTGGCCCAGAGCAGGCATTCAATAACTTCTTGATTAATAATTAACCTTTTCCTTTAACACTGTCATATAATTTGTTTTACAGATTCCTGATAAAGAAGAACTCTAATAAATCTTCATCTCTGGTTTCTTCACATCCTTTGAGATACGGTCTTATGTTCTTTTCGCTTGAAATTCTCTTCCCTCTAGGACTGAATGAGAGTCTAGGGGTCAAATGGTTACACTAGACTGAATCATTTTTCCAGCACCCTGGACAACTGGTCATCCCTTCCACCTCAAAACAAAGCAAAACAAAACAAAACAAAACAAAACAAAAACCAAGAAACTCACTAAAATGTAGGGCCACAGATATCCTAAGTCAGAAACTTCTTCCAAAGAAGTTTTACCCTCTGGTATATCATTCTCAATCACATTATGAGGTGATACTCCATTTATTACTAGAGAATTTTTCCTGTCAAGTTCCCAAAGAGCCACTTTTCAGATCCTCTGTCAGTCTTCCTCCTTACTAAGTGTAAAAACTGTCATAATTTCTGAAGCACAACAGCAGGCCCTGTTCTCCCCACCCAGCTCCAAGGCCTTGCGGCGCTCTTGTCAGGCTCTCTGTAACCATGACTCAGCTCACAGATCACACTAAAGAGACACTTGTGTCTGAGAAACTCCCAGAACAGACTTTTTGTCATAAACCTACACCCTACAGCAGGGCTGGATTATGTGAGAGACTTGTCAGTGTAGTGAATACCATTACCAGTTACAGTTCTAAGAAACAGGAGCCACCTGCTTTGACATGAGTTTTACTCTACTCTAACCAGTTCCGGAATTCACAATGACACTAAATAATTTCAAGTTAAGTTCTCTTCCACTTACTACCTCTGTGACCTCAATGAGGTCATTAATTCTCTTTGAGCCTCATTTTCCTCAAATTTAATTGGAAATTGTAAATACCAAATTCATTGGGCTGTTGATGGTATTAAATAAATAGTTATACTTGTTGGAGATAACAGTCATTCAGTAAGCATTACCTACTCTTAGTTACGCTGGGTAATGTCATGGGAAAAATGAAATAAAGATTTATCTTCTAGTATTTTTTGATTCAGCAAAAGTTCCCACATAGAAGGCATCAGAATTAGTAAAAATTTTGAAATATTGTTCATTCAAAATAGGATTTTTATATTTTGCAAATATATTGTTCTAGTAAAAGGTAATCAGACAGTTGAAGACATTTCACATTATAACTAATAATATAATCAGACAAAACATTTTTATTCAGTTATCTGGACAACTCGATAACTTCAATTTACTCTGTGTGTGTGTGTGTGTGTGTGTGTGTGTGTGTGTGTGTGTGTGTATTATGTCAACAGCCTTCCTTCATGGTAACACTGAGTACTCAGATATAATGAGACTGAATTCTTGGACAAACAGGTTGTCTTGCTAAAGGACTCTATGAAGGACATTCTTTGAAAAATAAATGAAATTGATGTGGCAGAAAAGACTACAGTGAAAACAAATACAATTTGGTGTCAAAGCATTGATTTACGTTTAGATACTGCAAGTTTCACCCACCAGTGTTTTTAACCATTGATGGAAAAAGCACATACCATGTGATACAGGGAATCATAAAATCAGGATGTATTTTTCAGTTCTACAGCATAATTATGCAAATGTAGTGGTTTTCAATTCTTCTGCTCAATCTTCTCAGGGATCCTGAGACTTTCTAAGGGTTTTTTGCAAGTCAAAACTATTTTTTATTGGTTGTTGTTTTCCTTTGACTTGTAGGAGTTCCCTATATTTTAATATATTGGATATCAGATATATGTTTTACAAAAATTTTCTATCATTTTGTAGATTACTTTTATATTTCTTGTTTATTTTGCTGTGCAGAAGCTTTTTGGTTTGTCATCCCACTGATTTTTGCTTTTCTTGCCTGTGTCTTTGGTGACATATCTAAAATAATCAATGCCAAGAATAATGTCAAGGGCTTTTTTCTTATGTTTTCTTCTATGAATTTTATGGCTTCATGGTTTTTATCTCTTTAACCCATTTTCAGTTGATTTGTGTGTGTGATATATAAGACAATTTAACTTCTTCATTCTCAATTTGGATGTCTTGTCTTTTTCTTACTTAATTGTTCTGGCTAGAACTTCCAGTACTATGTTGAATAGAAGAGATGAGAATAAGCACACTTGTCTTGTTCTTTATCTTAAGAGAAAAGCTTTCAGCCTTTCACCATTGAGTATGATGTTCACTGTGGGGTTGTCATTTATGGTCTTTTTATGTTGAGGTACATTTTTCTTTATATAATTTGTTGAGAGTTTTTATCATGAAAGGCTATTGAGTTTTGTCAAATGCTTTTTCTGCATCTGTTAAGATTATCATCATATGACTTTTATCCTTCATACATTGATGTGATGGTACCATTTATTGATTTTTTTGTCTGTTGAACCATGCTTGCATCCTATAGATAAATCTCACTCGGTCATGGCTATGATCATTTTAATGTGCAACTGAATTCAATTTGCTGGTATTTTGTTGAGGATTTTTGCAGCTATGTTCATTCCACTTTTTGGCTTCTCTTGAAGGTGATAATCATATCCTAATTTCACCCAGTTCAGAACTAATTGAGTAATACCACAGTCTTCTAGTAAAAATATAAATATCAGCTTTGTTTTATAAAACTTGATTAGGAAATACCCAATCAAGGACATTTTGAGCCCAAAATAAACTTCTATTCCTACCCCTCCCCCATGGAATTGATATATGCATCTAGGCATAGTCAGTGGCATTAACAAATGACAGGATGATTACCCATTGAAGAATGCTGGAGAAATGAAAAGAATTCCTGCAGCCTGAACATTGGCCAGGACCCAGAGAAAAGAAAAGGCTAGATTACACATTGACAATGATCTTTTCCCCCAAATTACCAATATAAGTCACCCTCCCTCTTATGGGTCAGAACGAATGAGAGAAACTGAAAGGAGGTAAACTCCTTCCTCTCCAATCAAAAATAATAAAAGTTTTTTTTTTATGGGCTCCTCTAGAAAAGCAAGACAACAGAAAAAAAAAGATGATCACTATAATACCTTCCAATGTCTGTCCATGCACAAATAATTATTTTCATTACTATAACCAGAATACATCCTTAATTTAGTGTTCTATTTATCTCATTCAATATTTATTATATCAATATTAGCATTTTCCATTATTTTGCTTAGGCTCAATAGTTATTATTTTATTTCCTAATATTAATCTATTAAATAAATGAGATCTTTTACTTAAATATTCTCTTATAATTATATATTTTGTTTCCCAGTTTCAATTTGATAATAGTTTTCCATATACAAGGACTGTCTGAAAATTATCTAGCATGTAATATAAAAAGTAGAGGCATTTATTACTGAACTTTTTCTGGACAGCCCTCATATATGTGCGTGTGTGTGTGTGTGACACACACACACACACACACACACACGCACATATATCTCTTTTTTTCTTTCAAATTTTCTCTGATACATTTCTATAAATGAGATAACTGAATATTTTAGAGCACTTTATTTGTATTGTCAAGCTGCTATTTTAAAAATGATGCACAACTACAGTGCCACTATAATGGCTGAGTTTACAATATCACCAGTACTGTTGCCTATGGGTTTATCTTTCTCTTGTTAATTTAATCAGTTTACATTTTCCTGTTTTTTTAATGAAACATTTATTCATAATTAATGTTTCATTTGCCAAAAATGGTGGCAATGTTTCCCTCTAGAATATATGCATTTTCTGGGAGTCTGAATTTTTTTGCAATTCATAAACTTATAAACCAATCAATTGTAATTGCCTTCAAAATTTTGAATTTTCACTTTTTAATACAGTCATTGAGTAGCTAATACATACAATAAAGGTGATAGTTCATGTGAACAGAAAGCTTGGAGTCTAATAAGAGAGGGGAGACACACCTGGAACCCATAATGACCATGTGTCCAGTACTTACAGTGCTCTCTGATACTTTTCCAGGGGCCAAGATATTCAGTGATCTATTACTTATTTCTGAGTGCAGGAAGCTGTAAAATACTTATAAAAAGACACTCTTCTCAAATGAAAACCCAGCAAGTTATTTATGAGTAAACTTATCCTAATGTTCATATGGAAACACAAAAAATGCGGAACAGCCAACACAATGTTGAAGGAGAGCGAAGTTGGAGGTGTGACACTACCCAAGTTCAAGACTTACTATAAAGCTACAATTATCAATGCAGTGTGGTATTGGTGAAAAAATAGAAAAATAGACCAATGGAACAGAGAACAGAGAGTCCAGAAAAAGATTCCCATAAATATAAAACTGATCTTTGACAGGAGAGCAAAGGCAAGACAATGAAGCAAAGATAGTCTTTGTAAGTGGGGTTTGAAACACTGGACATCTACATGCAACAAAAGAAAAGAAAAAGAAAGACTTACCTCTTTCACAAAAACTTAAAATGGAACATAGACCTAAATGTAAAACACAAAACTATGAAACTCCTAGAAAATAACATAGGAGAAAACTTAAGTGACCTTGGGCATGGTGATTCCTGTTTATAACATCAAAGACATGATTCATGAAAGAAATCATTGATAAACTGGGCTTCATTAAAATTAAAAAAAAATGTGCTATGTGAAAGACAAGATCAAGAGAATTAGATGAAAATCCATAGACTGGGAGAAAATATTTGCCAAAGATACAACTGATGAAGGATTGTTATCCAAAATACAAAAAACTCTTAAAACTTAATAAGAAAATAAACAACACAACACCATGAACTTACTAGAATTTTCAAAATCTGGAACACTGAAAACAGCCAATACTGAGAAGTATGTAGAACAACCAGAACTCTCATACGTTGCCAGTTGGAATACAGAGTGGTACAATTACTTTGGGTGACAGCTGGGCAGTTTCTTGGAAAAGTACACATACTCTTAACACCTTCCAATCCATCACGCTCTTTGGTATTTACCCAATGGAGCTGAAAACTTATGTCCCCATGAAAACCTGCACAGGGATGTTTATAGCAGCTTTACTCATAATCGCCAAAACTTGGAAGCAGCCAAGATATCCTTCAGTAGGTCAATGGATAAATAAACTGTGATACATCAAGACAATAAAATATTTTCAGTAATAAAAACAAATGTACTATCAGGCCATGAAAAGATAGAGAGGAAACTTAAATGCATATCACTCAGTGAAAGAAGCTAATCTGAAAAGGCTACACACTGTAACATTCCAACTGCATTACATCCCAGAAAAGGCAAAATGGTGGTCAATACATACTGTTCTGGTGAGTGATGTTGATAATGGTGGAAGCTATGCACATGTGGGAACAGAGTTGTATGTGGAAAATCTCTGTACTTCTGCTTGTTTTGTTGTAAACCTAAAACTTCTCTAAAAATAATAAAGCCTTTTGAAAAAAGCCATTCTTCAACACAAAGTAAATAGGACATTAATTACTGTTGCATTTGCCAGACATTAACCTAAACGTCAAAAGTTAGATGACTCCAACTTTCAAAACAATGATTACACCTCAAAAAGAAAAAAAAAATGTGTACCCCCCAAAAAAGAAAAAAAATACCCACAATGATTTTAAGGAGTGTAGACCTTCTAAGTCCCCTCCCTATCTATCACATACTCTACTCTTTCCCTTCTGTTACCCTGTCCCCCTCACTGACCAGCTTGCCAATGCTTCAGAATAGACCACCACTATCTATAAAGTTGGCGATTTATAAAGTTGAATGGAGTTGTAAATCTAAGGAGAAAGTCAGGGAACTCTCCAGTGAGGAAGAATTCACAGCACTCTGAACGCCTTCAGGCGTGCGGCCATATCCTCAGTCCCTCTTCTTCTACTTCACTGGTCAATAAAAATTCCTTGGATTTTTAGGACCTGATTCTTGCTTGTTCAGGATATGAAAATTCCTGATTGGACTCTAAAAGTATGTACCAAGTATCTTAGGCAACAGCCTGGTTTTATCTATCAGTCCTTTGTCCTCCATTACGACTCTATTGTTCTTGTACTTGGAATGAAAGTTAGATAGTGATACTGCCACAAAATCCAAGATTTCAATATCAATAGTTTAATCAATTTGCCCTGCAAATATTTTCCACCAAAGTATCTGCAGCCTGCTCTTCAAGGACCCACTTCTGGTAAGTCACCTGGTTGTTTCCTACCTGGTTTTCAATTATTTTTCCATATAGAATATCTGATTAATTTCTTATCCCTGATGCAGGAATGCATCTCTTATAATTATCTTGTCAGTTATCAGAAATTGTCTGCAGGTCAGGATGGCATTTCAGGGCTTTTCTGACACAACCTGTTTCATAACTTTGGCCTATCACCAAGTCCTTATTCCATCCTAGTTTGATAAAATTCACATTATAATGATCTCTTCAGCTCCTGTGACCTATATACTTATATATCAACTTCTTCTGATTCACAAAATAGATAGTGATGGAGATTTTAGTACATGGGAAATGTCAATATGCACCAGGAAGGTGAATTTATTAGGAATTCAGTGTAACTAGATATAATACATTACATTACAAAAGTTAAGAAGTGAAAGGATCTTGTTGTAGTTGTTCTGAAGTGCTCTATGTATCTCTGTAGTCCTTTCAGGGGCTAGAACAAAACTATGTATGTAATATGCACTTAAATAATATAATCTTATTGGACCATATAAATATTTATCATTACGGTTGGATAAGAATTACTAAAATTGATCCAGCTGTCTTTTGCTCACATTGTTACTAAAGTTAAAAATTTATAAAATAATAATAATGAAAACATCTGATGTCAAGGTTCTGACTCTCTGCTGGGGACTGACCAGGCAACAGCTGCCAAGAGCAGATCTGGTGACTCCCGAGCTCTCTTGCTCACTCCACTTCACTCCGTTAAATGCAGAGGCACCTGCATGGGACAAGTCTGCAGCCATTCGTGTATGGCTCATGAATTTCTCTGCACCACACCTTAGTCTCCACCCTTGTTCTGATTCCTGGAATTTAAAAACTTACATTTGGACTGGTTAATTAGCTCTTTGTAGAAATTCACCAAGTACTTTTCAAATACTTAGCAATAACAACAACAACAACAACACCACACACACACACACACACACACACACACACACACACACACACACACCTGGCAATTACTACCATAACTGCCTGTTGTGGTAGCCTTCTCATTTACCTAGTGAGTTAGTCTTTGCAACCAGTAAAACAATACTATTTTTCAGCCTGAAGGAGATTTCCAAGAGATGTCTTATTCTGTAAGTCCTCTGTTCCTGGGTTCTATAATTTGCTGTTTGCTCCTGTACCCCCTGATGACAATTACCAACCACAGTGAGCATGGTAACCCACAGCTGCAGCCAATCTCCTCCCTCCTCTGCTGTATGATATCTAGCCAATTGCTGGTTACCCTTTCTTATTTATTAATAATTGAAGGAACAACTTGGTTAAACATGCAGGGATTATTATGAGTGGCATCCTTATAGTTCCACAGAAAATACAAAACTAACCCAATCAATGAAAACGGTAGTTGTTCACAATACCTTTTTTCCTCTTAATTCTCAAACGTAACCTGTCACTAAGTCATGCTGAATTTTTTCTCCTAAATATACATCAAATAATTTATTTCTATCCCTTTTTGTTGCCACTGCCTTGGACTAAGCCACTGAACTACTTCAATACCTCCTAACATGCCCCTACCTCCACCCATTCCCACTTCCTTTGCTAGTATTGGGCCTGTTGGCTCCCGTGTGCTGCTTGACATTGCAAGGGAGACTAACCCCTTCAGACTGCAATAGCCAGGCTATGTGTCTGCAGGCTTCCTACTGGTTCTAATGAGAGAGTCAGGAGATAGGAGGATGTAGGAAGGGAGAAGTCAGCTATTTCTCTCTTCCTTTTTACCCTGGGCAGCATCTCTGGCACCGTTTGATCTAGTACCCATCTCCCATGGTTCCAGCTTCTCTTACGAGACCCTGGACCCCAGGCATTGGTTTCCTACCTCCTTCCTTGGTCCTTGCACCTTTGGTGTGTTAAAGACTTTGCAGCTGTTGCTGACGGTGGGGTTACCTTGCTGTCATCTATTGACTTTTAACATATTTTGCCATGTATAATGTGCACGTTTTTGTCCATATTTGTAAGGGAAAATTAAGGATATGTGTAGTACTAATTGTGTATCTATATAAATGTTTTTAATTATTTTATTTATGCTTATCAGTTAAAAGTGTAACTTTACAAATCAATAACAATATTTATATGCAAAACAATATCCTGGAATACAATAATTATTTTTTCATATATAAAAAATTTTATACCTAAAATTTCTTATACCTTGTACTTCTTCTTGTGTTTTATAATTATTTGTTACATGAAATTTCTTGTTCCATAATATGTTAAAAAAATGAATGGTAAAATTCCTTTATAATACAAAAAACAAGTACCTAAATATAAACAAGTAAAAATTTAAATTGAAAACTTAGAAGATTTTTTTTCCTGAAAGTTTGGGCCAGAAATGTGGGTGCACATTATACATTGCAAAATATGGTAATTCACTTCATCATCTATCAATAGTCAACCAATTCTTCCAAGATTGGAACTGTCAGGAAGAGAAATTAGACAACTATAGCCAAGGAATTTTAGGGTCCACCAGCATTCTCCTACTTCTCAAGACCAGGACTGACTCCAGTGAAACAAAATAACAAGCTGTTCTCATGCATTAGTAGTAAGTCCTATTCAAGAGCCAAGACTATAAACACAGCATTGAAACTGAGTAAGGACAGCATTTAAGAAAGGAGAATCATCAACAACATACAAAGAAACAAAACACACACACCAAAAAAATCCCTGACTATGAATTGTTTACTCCCTACATCGACCACTAATGATTATTTATCATGTGGGTTGTCTCCAGCTGTTGAACACTTTCTTTTTGAATATGATGATTGGTGGGAGTATCTATATCTGGCTAGACAGACTACAAAAAGATAGATGCAAACATGGCAATACCCAAATGGTATTAAGATGAAAGTCTCCACTGAAGAGGGTCTTTTATGTTCTGTCATTTGTACAATTACTGAGCAAAGAGTACTAGTATGTGCTTCTTCTTAATTACCAGGTTTCTCTGCAGTGTACACAGTTCCCTTTCTGCAGTCTTAGCAGTGTCTCAGCAATGCTGGTGGCCAGAAATCCCTGTATAGTCCAAACCTTTTGGATCACTAAAGAAGTTTAAAATATACAGGAGCTCATATTTATATCCCACAGGAATCACACTTTGGCTCTGGCTAGCTCTTCTTTGCTTACAGACTTTATTTGCTGTAAGCTCATTGCAACTAATTGGAAAAGAAGAAAAAAGGCTCCAAACTTTATTCAATTATACTCAATATAATGTTTATAATGTGATACTTAGGAGAGGAAAACACGGTCTCTTGATGAGGGCTCTGATTTACTACCACCACCTCTCCTCATTTCAAGTTGAGTTTTTCAAAATAAGAAACAATTTTTCCAAAATGTACTTTTAGCATCACTTTTCTAGGTAAAAGCAAATTAATCTCCTGTTTGTCTCTTGCACAGTAATGGAGTAACTTGGTTAAGAGCATGGACTCTGAGTTTGAAGACCCTGGATTTGAGTCCTGGCTCCAACACTTAACCAGTAGTGTCAGCTTGTATAAACTGAACTCAGAGTATGCCAGTTTCCTCATCTCTACGGCACTCAAAATCCAAACAGAAGATCTAGCTAGTTTGTCTGCTTAAAATATAGGTATTTGAAAAAAAAAATACAGATATTTGAAAAAAATACAGATATTTGAGTTAACACTTGAAGTTTTCAGCAAACAGTGCTTTCTATGCTTTAAAGTCTTTGGGTAGAAAAATAAACATATTCATACCTGTGTGTTTGCATATTTGCTTAGTCTCATTGCAAGTCATAACACATGTCAGAACAAATAACTCAAATTGCACTCTTTTGTCTATTGTAAATATAGAGAAAAATCCAAGTGTTTTGGTTCAATTCACTTGATTAAAAAGTTAATCAATTACTATCTTTTTATGGAATTTCAAGGTGCAAAAAAGATTATGTTCTATGTGTTAGAACATTAAGGGAGGAGAAAAATATCATTTTTTTAATCAGCAATTGAGAATTTTATGAATAGTCTAATAAGTAAAATCCAGCTGGTACAGTAAATCCCCCTTGGAAAAAGTGAATCATTTATAAACAAGTGTTTTGAAAACACATATACATTGCTATGCGACATTTGCAGAAGTGTTGCCATAACCATCTTTTTTCTTCCTTCTACCTGTACTCTCTTTTTCTAATCATTCATGTGAAACAAATGTATTTTCCTTGCTGTCTTTTCCCTCCCTTAGTAATCTCATCAAGGATTGCAATTTTATTAGTCTTTCAACAACTAGCATTTGATGTTTTTGGATCCTCTCTACAGTAATTTGTTTCTTATTTCATTCATGTCTATATTCTCTGTGTCTTTTGTTCTCTTTTATTGAATTTAACTTGCTATTCCTTAAAAAATAAAGAAAATGAGATAAATGAGCTAATGCTGATTAACTTTATGCCTCCTTTCTTTACTAGTACATGAATTTAAAGAAAAATTTTCCTCTAAGCCCAACTTTCCCTACATCCTATAAATTTCAAAGGTTTGTTATCATTAAGTTAAGCCTATGTTCTAATAGGTGTTCTTATTTTAAAGAATTATTTATAATTCAATTTTAATATTATATTTCAAAATATCAACTATTTTGTATCTTTTTATTATCTAAAAAATTCAATGTTTTAATTTATTTTGATTGTTATACAAAAATGGTTTCTGTAGTTAAAATGAGAAAACTGAAAAAAAATTTTTTGAGATTCTCAACTAAGACCTAAAAGTTAAAAGTCAGAGTCCCTCAAAGTAAAATTAAACAACCACAGCTTTTGTTTTTTAAAAGAGGTGATGGGTATGGTGATGATCTACCCAAGATATAAGCATTAATGATGTTTGAAATGGCTTCATTCAAGATTATCAGTTTATTACTGTGTAAAGCAATTTCTTTTTTGTATTACAATGGATATACATAAAATAGGATTTTCATATTGAGTGTTACTCAAAACAAAATACAGTATATGAAATCATTTGAATTCTCTATTTTTTATGTGTTATAAAGTTAAAAAGAACACATTAGAAAAAAATTGTTTTCTTGTAACAATTCCATTGCAAAATCATTTTTAGCTGTCTACTGTATTTAAAGTGTTTATTATAGTTCATGATTCTCTGTTGGATTTCTAGCAATATGTTATAACCTTAAAAGTATTCCTATGGCCTAACAAGTTAGGAAAATGTACCTAAAATCTTGGGAGGTATGTAATTATAGAACAACAACAACAACAAAAATATATATATATGTGTGTCTGGAAAAAAATAAATGTCTTTATTTTTTATATTACATGGCTGGATACTGTCTGGAAAGTATCCAGCCATATAATAGAAAAATACACACACACACACACACACACACACACACACACTGGAATCAGCAGCCCTAGATTTAATTCTTACTTCTTCTGATTACTAGCTGTATGAACTTGGGCAAATGTATTAATTTAACCAAGGATCTTATCCTTGCAAGGAACACGAAGAAGCTGCAACTGGGAGCTTTGCCACGAATTCTCAGGATTGGAGAGAGCATCAGAATAACTCCACCAGTACTTGGATGTTTGAATTGGTTTTATAACATCTACACTTCCAGTTTTGCTACTTGAAGTTCATTGATAGAATCTGTCAAGCATCTACCAAACTGAAAGAGCTGTTACAAGTCTATATTTACATTTGTATATCTATCTATCTTTCTGAGTGCATGTGCATGTGTGTGCATGTGTGCCTGTGTGCCTCTGTGTGTGTGAAAACCAGGCATTCATATTGATATCTCTTATTCTAATCCAACACCACAGGTTAATTCTAATTTTCCTAAAAGAAGAAAATAGGTAAGGTTTTGATAGCGGAAGAGCTCTTTATATTAATGTAAACAAAAACATGAACATTCAAAAGTTTTAGCTCTACTGAAGGAAATGGTCAGGTTTGCATGGATTAGGGGGCAAGAGGAGAGTTATATTGTGAAAAATGCTGCTGGTGGGTAAAAAAAAGGAAGAGCTAAGACTGATAAATGTACCAATACAAGGCAGAATGACACAATAAAACCCAGGTAAAAATAATTGTTTGATTTCTTATCAGATACAGGACTGTAACTTAAAGCTACATTTTAATAATGAGTACTTCTTACCTTATTAGGAATTTAGTCCCAATCATGAAGAATACTCATTATTCTCACCTCCCAACTCCAAGTTCGCAGAACACTCAGAAATGCACAATCTTGCCTCCTAAAAGCTGGAATGGAATCAGCTAGGTTATGATCCATTTCCTCTCTCATAATCTTGGCAGCATCTGGGATGTTCTCTGACAAAATTCCAGGCAGCTGTGCAAAATCTGGTGCTTGGCCATGAGCGAACGTGTGAATTAAGTGTGTGGGTGCTATTGTTTGGTGAAAATTTATAGGTTTCCCTTTTGAGTTTCAGATTTATAAGCAGTATAAACAATAATGTGCTTGGTATAAGGTTGTAATTTTATTCAAAAATATACATCTAACACTGTAAAATATCATTATGTTTTTGCATTGTACAAGTCTTTTTAATGATTTATCTTATTATTACACCTAGGAATATTCACTGATTCTGCTGATTAACTTAAGTGTACCAGTTTCTTGATGTGTGGGAGTTTTTCTCTTTCTGTTGACTTAACATTAATACTTAACAGTGTGTCAAGCCTTTATTCTGTTCTGCTTGGCATAAAGCTAAATGAAAAGTTTAATGAAGTACATACATGTCTCTTTCTTATACCTCTGCACATTCAACAACTTGTGGCTTCAGCTCTGACAGTGTAAACTGCTTAGGAGTCATCACTCCTGTCTTTACAAGGAGAAAAATGTGGACAAATTGAAAATCAATGACTTTTCTTAGAGCCACCAGAGAAGTGAGATTGCAAGGCCAATCGGCACCCTGGGGAGACAGATGGTGGGGGGAAGGCTACCAGGGCCTTATTCCCATTGGGTGAGAGGCATTCCTCCCACTTCACTGTCTCTAGCCTTCCTGTATCACTGAGGGTAGGGGCTAAGGGATGGGAAAAGATATCACTAAAAAAAGTGTTATGAAGTTTATAGCCAGAGACAATGACTCACTGAAAGATTGAGATTCAATTACAGGATTATAGAGTGTTTCTGCTCCCCACACTTTACCACCATGCTAATAGGCTGCAGCATAGTAGATTACAGGTGAAAGAGCTACAAAAACAGACTTTCTCTGAGGAATAGTACTTATGGGAACCCAAAGTCAAGACAGGAGAGAAAAACAAGGACAGAACAGGAATCAGAAGCCTCTGACATTTACAACTATAGCAATCATAAACACCCAACTCCTAAACAGATTAACATGAATCCTTATGCTGAAGCATAATTTGCCTCATTTCCTATCATGTGATACATTATATCCAGTTTTAAACAAAAAAATTATAAGATATACCAAAAGGCAAGAAAATACACAGGAAATGGAAGTGTCAGAACCAGGCTCAGCTATAACACAGATGCTAGAAGTAGCAGACAGAGAATTTAAGATGACTCTGACTAACATATTAGGGCTTTAATGGAAAAGTAGACCACCAGAAAGAACAGACGGGTAATGTAAGGAGAGATACGGAAATTCTAACAAAAATCAAAAGTAAATACTAGAAATAAAAAAATGCTATAACAAATGAAAACTAATGCTTTTGATGGGCATATTCATAGACTGGATAGGGCTGAGGAAATCAGTGAACTTGAAGATAGATAAATAGCAACTTCCCAAATGGAAAAGCAATGAGAAAAAATAATATAATAAAACAACAAACCAGAACATCCAAGAGCCGTGGAACAATTTCCAAAGGTACAACATATGCATAATTGTAATACCAGAAGGAAAAGTAAGAGAGAATGGAGCTCAGGGATTCAAGTCTTGATCTGGCAGAGACAGAGTCTGAGGAAGTATGTCAAAATCCACTTTGGGGACACAGAGGAAGTCATGGAGTCTTAATGAAAGGAAAACATAACGTAACAGATCAGAAATGGGGTCAAGACACTTGAACAGATTTCTTCATTTTTTTCAAATCATCCCAAACTCTGAATTGTCCTATAGCTGGGTGGCTGTAGGAACCTCCCACAGTAAGAGTCAGAGGCTCTCTCTCATCGTGATAATTTAAGGTCAGCCCAGGCAGGCTTAGGACTCACCTTCTCAGCTCTTTTTGTGCCATCACCCTGCCATCTACCTCTTATCTACATCTCCTCTGTTCCCCTATGATTTTTTCCTGTCAAACTAATCTTCTTTAGAGTCGATCATTGCAGGGATGCAGAATGAAAGAAGCTGTTGCAACGAATATCTCTCCCAGCCCTTTCTCAAACACATTTGATAGCCAACACTTGGTTTACAAAATAATCCTGATTCATACAGTCCAGAAGAAAGCATGAGTTTTTTCCAATAGTATTATATTCTATAAAATGTTCATGTATCCAAAACCCCAGTCTGGTCTCCATGGCCCACTACACTAAATTCTTTTCACTTTAACTAGGAAGTTAGCATAATTGAAAGACTTTTTTAGTGGTATTGTTGAGAGTGACTTTTCAGGAGACAGATCTCATAGCAGAACAATCAGGAAATATAGAACTAATTCACCTAAGGTGATGATGGTCCGAATTAAGACTGTGGTGATGTGGAGTAGAAGAAGAGTAATTTGATGAAAGAGAGAGGATGTGGGGGAAAAATGAATGTTGGAGAGACATAGAAAAAGGTTATATTTGAGGACTAGGTAAACCAAATATATTCCCTAATAAGGACACATTAGTATTATTGTTTATAGGAAAAAACTCACAAACATGAGTGGAACAATGATGAAAATACCCTCATAGGAATAGAATCTCTATTTTAAAGAATCAGCTAAGTTTGCGGAAGGTAAGGGAAGCAGGTTATGAAAAGCTACACAGATTTGACATATTTGAAAATGATGCTACAGACTAGAAGGAGCCAATGGAGATTCTTGAATGCCATCATGTAGCAATTTGAAGGATCTGTGGGAGGGGGAGAGGATGGAAGTAGTGACAAAAAGTCTTTGCAGGATCTCAAGTAGAGAGGGAATAGCCCTGGAACCAGGAAGGGGCAACAGGGAACTTGGAAAGGACTCCATATTGATCAAAGGCATACAATATATACCTCTATACCTGTTTCTCATCTACAAAGAGAAGTAGTGATCCTATTGTCAAATAGTTACTGCAAAACTCTAAGCAGCAGTATAATATACGTATATGAGTACACAGTCAGAAACAAGACTTTGTAGGTTAAAATCCCAACTCTGCTACTTACTAACTGAATATCCTTGTGGGATTTCCTGAACTTTATGGTTTCTCTGTTTGTAGAATGAAACTTAATACCTACTTTATAGGCTTGTGTAAAGGTTCATGGAAAACATATACACAAAGAACTCTATTCAACGCATAGTAAATGCTATTTAAGTGTTGGCTATAATTACATATGTAGAATACCTTGCTCAGTACCTAACACAATGTTCAATAAATAATATGATTTGTATTTTTAAAATATAATAGTCAAGAAAAGTATAGTACGTGTGGACTTAAAGGCCATCATGATTCATTTCCATCTAAGACTCAGCATCTTAAACTCCCCCTACAGCATCATCACCCCACAGTTGCCTAGCCTATGCTTAAACAATTACAATGAAAAGGAGCTCAGAAAGATATTTTATGGACTATGCCAGAACTCCAGGGTAAGATGTGCTTTCTGCCTCAACCTCTCTCTAGCTCCTTGTAAATAACCTTGAATCATTGGCCAAGTACTCTCCATAGGAATCATAAAACCATGGCAGACAGCAAAAGGGCCTTCCCCTTCCATCATTGGTTGCAGCTCCATTGTCTTGAGTCTGTGGCTCTCCTAGAGGCAGAATAGGATCTGCTTCTTTTCTTTTCCCTGTGGAAGTCTCTTGGACACTACTGAACTTTATCCTCTATCTCATATCACAACTCAATGAAAAGTATAGACTTTCATATCATTGCCTAGATTAAGCAATTTCCTGTGGTACTAATTGGAGATAATATATGCAGAAAGACTAAAATTTGATAATTGAAATAATTCAGAAAATACTGAGCATACACCACATATCAGGCACTGAGTTAGACGATGAGTTTAAAAATGAATCAAATATCAATCTTTACTTCTAAGACTTCAAATATAGTTGGAAAGATAGACTCATATGAATAAATAAAATGTAGTGCACAATGTAAAATCATTTTAAATAATAATAGATAATAGGCTCTAGACTTATCCTTCTGAGACTCTTGATCTTTATTTCTCATGGTCTATTTCAACAATGGCCATTCAAATTCTGGAATAAGTAAAGTTAAAAGGATTTGTCTGAGCATTTGAATATTGGCAAGCATATTCATGGTGCTTTTTATCTTGGGGCATTAGCTATCTGACTATAAAAGTGATAGAAAAGGTATAGCTGCCAAGGATATTAGAGAAATATTAAGAAACATTCACCATAAACTTGAAGTCTGTATTAAATACCTGATATAACTTTTTCTACCGTCTAAGTTAATTTGTAAGAGAAGTGAAACCAAAACCAATGGAAAAACTTGCCCAAATAGGTGCAGTGGTGTGAAGGAACAAGGAGAGGTGACATGTTAACAATGGAGCATCTGTGAAGATGTCTTGCAAACAATCGGAAATCTACAACTAGAGTACAGGTCAAGGCCAGACATGGAGACTGTGAGGACATCTCCTGAGCACTGATGTAGTTTAAAGTCTTGTCAGTGGATTAAATTTCCCTAGCATAATTGTTTAGAGAGAAGAAATGAGAGCCAAAGGCCAAGTCATGTGGTAAATAATCATGCCTCAGTGAGAGAAGACAGAGAATCCTGCAAAGTAAAAAAAAAAAAAAAAAAGTACCTGTAAATTAGAAGAAAATGAGAAGAGAATACCATCACAGACCATCAGAGATGTATGAGGGTTTCAAACACGAAAGAATGGTCAGCAAATTCCAATCATCTGGAGAAGTCAAGGGAACTGAGAATTGGCCAGAATTCTGTTATACTGGGGATTGAGGTTCGCTCTTCATGTTATTAAGTGCTACTGTTTATTTCTTTTATAGAGTTCAATGCTGCTCTGAGCTCTGCCTACTAAATTGCACTACACATGTATTTTAAAAGATCCCTGATTAGTGTTCCTTAAGTGAATGTGTGTTCTTTTTCCTGAAGGTTTGCCACTGGACACATTTTTCCATCACCAGCTAGCAGTATTTGTTGGAACTGGGATACTTAATTTATGCTACCAAACTCAATTAATAGCCCTATGCTGATCTCTGTATGTTAGGGCCAATGCTGTTGTTGCCAGTAAAGACATAGAATTAAATGGAAAATATTCCCTGTCCCATAGGAAAAAGATACACAGCAAACATCCAATGAGTTGTACAGAACAATACAAAGTTTTGAGAGAACACAGAAGGAGGAACCTAACTGCCTGAAGGTTTGTCAACAGAAATAGTATTTTCCTCAAAATAGCTCCCAGTTCTGGACCTTAATAATTGAAATAATTATCTTGCTGCCACCTTCTTTCCCTTTTCTGTCCACAATAAGCTGTGTTATAATAGTTTGTGGGGAGCAATTGTTGTTCCTACACAGGTGGGAAGGCATCATTTTAGGACTGTTCTTGATTGTCTTGACTTGACAGTAAATGCAGCATCTGACTCATGGTGCCCCAGGTATTTATTGCTCAACGAGCCAGGTGTGATAGCTCTGGTCTATCCAAACACCCAGCCATGAGGGTTAGAATTCTCACTTAGTAAACAATGTGGTCTGTAATTTTGGTTTTGTTTTCTTACTTGATTGAACTGTTGCCTGAAAAATACAAGCGTTTAAAAATACATATTCAACTTGAAACGTTTTTCTAGAAAGTGTGCCAGCTTAATTGCAAAAATTGGAATAAATTTCCCTTTTCTTTTTCTTAAATGTCTAATCAGATATGTTATTTCTCAGAATCATCTAATATCTGCATAGCAGCAAAGCTTAAAAGTGATCTAATCTGGGCTACCTATCAAATTCTTGAGTCAGCTTTTCACCATCCTTGACATGTGGGTATCTAGCCTTCCAGGCACTCAGCAGTGGGTGGCATGTGACTGTACTATAATCAGTCTATAATACTGGGCTTTCTCTATGAAATGTCCTATTATTTATTTGCGTGTTATCGTTTCTGGTTTGTAGAGCAGAAGCCTCATCATAACAATCCTATTATCCTAGTGTTGCACAATTTTCAAATTGCATTTCTTCATATGATTCTTACATTGCTATGAAGACAGAACTGGCATTATCACCATATCATCAGGATAACAGCCACCCAGACCTCCACCACTAAGTAATGTTTACTACCTCACACCATGATAACTGTCAAAATCTTCTTGAACTCCCACATGATTGTATCAACGACCTTTATCAATATTCAACTTACAATATGACAGATTCCTCAAGGACAAACCTATCATGCCCTAATGTTCAAGTTAACTTTCTATTCTTCAATCTGGTTGTCTGGAAATATATATAAATATATTATATATATATATGTGTGTGTGTGTATATATTTATACACACACACACACACACACACACACACACACATATATATATATATGTGTGTGTGTATATATATATTAGCTTATTATACTATTGTGTGTCACCACTGTGAAAAAAACAATGCTATTAATTTTTCCACTTGGGAATTAAATTGGATCCTTCAAAATGTCAAAACTGTTAAAAATTTCCACAATTTAGGGTTGGAGTCATTTCAAATCATAGCTACTACCACCATTGCTTTAGGTTGATTTAGTGACTATTATGTGTGGTCACTGAGCCGAGCTCTCCACACATCATCTTTCTGCAAGGTGGGTTAATGACTACTCTGAGTTAAGTGGCATTATTCCCATTTTATAGTTGAGAAAATTAAAGTTTAAACAGATTAAATAGTTCACCCAGTAGTGAGGAACTTTAGGCTGTGGGATTTGAACTTAGACTTTTCTAACTTGAAATTCAGCATTCTTAGATTCTGCATTAGTGTTTCTTACTGTGTGGTGTCCAGACCACCTGCATTTGATTACCTGGGGTATGCATTAATCAATCAGCTTCCTGGACCTTTCCCAAAGCTAAAGAATGGGAATTTCTGGAGACATGGCCCAGGCATCTTAATTTGGAACAAACAAGTTTTCATTTGGAAATCTAAGGTTTGAGAACCACTGTACTCTGCCATCTCCCTCACAGACACTTTTGTAAGGGTGAGGGAAGGGTGTGGAAAAGCTTTGGACTTCATTGCACACCACTGGTATTGCCACATGGTAACTATTACAACCAGTGTTTACTGGGGCTTACAGCCATTAAGAGGGTTGTACTTGGCTATTTTGACACTGCACAGGATGGCTTGAATCAACTTTCTGGCAGAATCAGAAAGTGGACAGTTATTTTTTCTATTTCCCACATTATAGTTAGAGATCATGGAGATACATGACAACTTAAAATCTCAGAGCTTCCTGTTTTATAGAAAGGTTGCACAGATTTCTAAATAGCATCTCTTCTCCCTGTTCCAAAGTCTCTGAATGTGTGTTATCCTCCTGAGCTATTCCTGCCACAGTGCTTTTTCCATTGATGAGGTAAAGGGAATGAGTAAACCTCATGCCAGAATGAAAATCATCAGATTCATCTATGACAGTGGTGCTCATGAATCCTCCAAAACTCTCAGAAATGTGCAAAAGGAGGTATCTATTGGGTGAGACATAGGAGGCCATAGTGTCTTCAGGGTTTAGAAATATGTCAATATGATACACGAAAACTTGGTAATTAAAATACCAGTTGTGAGTTTGTACATTAACACTGCTCTTTCCTGCCTGGCTCTCGTGTGTAGGTCTTACCCCTCCAGCTAGCCCATCAGCCATAGAGTTTGCAACTCTCCCAAGCTCCACGGTAGTGAAATAAATCAATCTGGCTGCTTTTTTGATTATGAAAATCCAACTACAATTTGGGCAAAGCATACTCTGAAGTAAAAGTGGAGAGTCTTGATTTTCAAAAGCTAAATCAAAAGTTAAATATTGCTCATAATTTTATGAAATTCTTCATAACTTTTGCAAAATAAGCAGAGTGAGAATGCAATTTAATTTTTCCTTTTTTAGTTTATCATACATATGATATATACATGTTATATATACATAAACCAATCATGAGGTCTCCCTCTGTTAGGCAAAGTTTGCCTCATTTTTATAATTAGAAAACATAGCAGAGAAGTAAATACAATCGCACAAATAGAGCTAATGCCAGATTCAAAATAACAATTTAAGTCACTCCAAACTGAGGGCATTTTCCTCATCAAGAAACTTCCATGGGAAAAAATTCTTCAAAGAGGGATGGAAAGGATAAATTACCATTGTTACTGTTGTACACTATTGATATTATCATACCTCATGTTGACTTAGTTCTCGCCTTCTAAAATGCTGATGCTTGTTCCTGGGACTTCATGATAATAAACTGTAAGAGATTTCCTGCTTCTGAATGTTTTGAGATTAAAAGTGCAAAACCTGTTTGAGGGGCTAGATATTGTTTTCATTTCTTTTCTGTGTGGGTGGTCTACTGCCATTCCCTAGACCACCACCATTGTGGGGCTGGAACCGTGGCTGATGGTGCCCTAGGGAATTAGGAGCTGTTGTTTTGTCTTCCAAAACAACAGCTGAGCTAGTCAAGCCTAGGTCAGTGCACACTCACACAGGCATGCACACACACACACACACACACCCCTCCATACAGGCGTGCACACACACACACACACACACACACACCCTCCATAAAGAGATTAGGCTCCCACTTCAACCCCACCCACTCAACCCCATAATCAAAACGAGCTCTGTTGCCTTTCCAAGGCCATCTGCCAACATTTAGAGATGTAGGTTTCAAGACCCCAGAGACGGGCCCAATTCCATGACCCTGTTTTGTCAGGGAATTTACATTTCTCAATGTGTGTCTTATCTTGAAAATGAATCTACCCTAGAATCAACTTCTGCCTCTCTGTCCTGGGGCTCCCTGGGTGCGTTAAGAGCAAAACAACAATTCCACCACTCATAATGATATGCTTCTGTCTGGCTATTTGACGTGTGCCAGGTGTATTCAGCAAATCAGAGCAAGGCGGGGATCTGCCCAGACTCCGGTCTCTTAATTTTCATATTTCAGTCTATCGTCTGTACAGGTTTTTAAAGAGAAGTTCTACCAATCACTACCCCTAGAATTTTTAAAGCATGCCACTCAGTTAAAGCAGTCCCTTTGGCAAATAATGTTTCTCAGTTCACAGAAGCTTTACCAGGTTGCTGTGGGAGTTAGCCATATTCCAACATTCCAAGTGAGGAATAACTAACCAAGGCTTGTGGGGAGGTACTTCTGATATGTTGGTTTTAGACAAACTTGAATTGAATAAATGCAGTTGTAGTTTCCCCTCCTTTGTTTGCCCCTGTGAACTTTTGTTCCATCTGATCTGTTCTTCCTTCAGAATCTGGCATCTGCTGCTCAAACCACCCCCTCATCCTCAGACATGTTTATGAACTTTTCTCAGAAAGCTCTGATGTTACTTACCTCTCTGAGACATTGTGTCAGATCCTTTTCCTTGCGGTCGAACCTTCTTCAGGAATTCACAAAGACTCTTCTAGGTTCCCAGGGCCTCCCGCAGGCATTGCAGAGATTAGGGTCAAGGTGATCGACCTATGCTTTTTAAAAAAAGAGATGGAGGCAATAAAATTATCTTAAAAAGTCAGTCTGGTGCTCATTTATAGGATAATCACCCATGAAAAGTGCGGTTAGTTGCCTACTTAACCTCATCCTAGGTCTCTCAAGTTCTTGTGGGAATGAGGAGAAGAGGTGAGTAGCTTCAAAATATCATAGTAGGGGGCTACTGGAAAAGGTAAAGATAGAAAAAAAAAACATAGCGAAGAGGAACAGAAGGGAGTGCTTGGGTGGAGAAGTTAGCAATAAGGGCTGCTTCACACAAAAGAAAGGAAACTCATGCCTGTGAAATAGCTATTATGTCTTAGGTCCTTGTTAAAGCACTTTAAGGGCATAGTCTTATCTAATTCTCATCTTACAGAGAAGATTGAATTGTGTCTCCCTAAAATTCATATGTTGACATCTTAAACCCTAGTACCTCAGAATGTGATTTTATTTGAAAATAGGGTTGTTGCAGATGTAATGAGCTAAGTTAAAATGGGGTCATTTGGCTGGACTGGTTTCCTTATTAAAAAGGAGAAATTTGGACGCTGATGGACACCAACAGAGGGAAAGCAATATGAAGTGACACAGGGAGAATACAGCCATCTGCAAGCTAAAGAGAAAGATCTGAAACATCCTCTCTCACAGCCCTCAGAAGGAACCAACGCTACTGAAACCTTGACTTTGGACTTCTAGCCTCCAAAACTGTGAGACAGTAAATCTCTGTTGTTTAAGCCACCCATTTGTGATACTTTGTATTGTACCTCTAGCAAATGAATGCAGAAGGTATTACCATTTCACATAAGCAGAAACCAAGGCTTAAAGAGGTTACTCAGGTTCATTCATAGCAAGGGAGTTGGGGCTTGAACACAGATCTGCCTGATAACGAAGTCCAGTGCTTTGTTTCTGCTGCCCGATTAGTACTTGTTGCTGGAATAAAATATGGTCCCCTTTAAAACTCTGTTTTAACATTTTGGCTAGAGACTTCTGTGTTCATAATGTCGTGAAGAAGTTCATTATGTAAAACAGAAGAAGACATAGATGTTTCAGTTGGAGCAGGGTTGGAGCCTGTGGTCTAACCTATGCATTCCTCTTCCCATCACCACACTGCCATAGTCCTTAAGAGGCCTCTGAGGTCCACTGTTACACAAAACATTGCTTAAAAACTACTGTTTTTAAGGAAACTACATGGGCACTAACATAGTGTCTGTGTTAAATACAGCACAAGGGAGCATTATTAAATATTACGAAATTCAATATGTAAAAGCAAAAATTATACCCCTTTCTTCAGAGTGCAGAAAGGATACAAAGCTTTAAAAACATCACCATCAAGTTAATAGATTCTAGCAGAGGTGAAAGAGCACCAGACAGGAATAAATGTGCTACTTCCCAGCTGTGTGATTCAGGGCCAGCTCATTCCTCTCTGACTCTACTTCCTGTCTCTAAGGTCTAGGTCATCGTGTATGCCCTGTGTACCTCACAGGTACAGTGAGATGACAAATGAAATAATGGATGTGAAAAGGGCTTTGCAAATAATAGAGTAAAGTGCCCCAACATGATGAGGATTACTCTCTTGCTGAGTTCTCTAAGTATAAAAGAAAAAAATACTCAGTTAAACATACTGAAGAATCAGGGAGGAACCTTGGGCTGAAGGTTCTGTGTCTGGGAGAGTCAGTGCACCGTGAAATTATGAAGTGTGATCATTAACTGGGCCATCCTGCACAGGTCTTCATCTCTGCATTCAGCCTTCTCTTTGAAGTCCATGACCTTCCATGTGTCACTGAACTGCTGAATGACTACTCTGAGCTGAATTGAACATCCCGGCCCACCCTGCTGATGTAATCAGACAGGGTTCACTCTGCACAGCCAGAGTTCCTGGTTAGCATTCAGTCCAGCAATTCAAGGGAAGTGCTTGGGGCTGGGGAAGCACACAAGGCCGCATTCAGGCAGTAGCCATTGACTTCAGGAATAAGAATGAGTAACCTGTGGTTTGTTTTTGTTCTTTGAGCCCTGTTGGAAACTCTCAGAGATTCATTTATTTTTAATGGGGAGTTCAACTAATACTCTGCTAATAACGACGGAAGGGCATGATTTCATTTTATAATTGATTTCGAAAGTTCCAGAATGTCAGAGAAGGATGGGGACATAGAGACCCTCTCATTTCATCGATGGATGAACTAAGACCCCAACAGGGATATTAACTTTTCAAAGTCTATTTTGTGGTTTAGCAGGAGAGCAAGTAATAGAAGTCAGATCAATTATCTCCAATCTTGTATTCTATTTATGGATTGCCAAAGAAATGGGCATATTAGCATTAAAGCAAGCTTGTCCAACCTGCAGGACAGCTTTGAATGAGGCCCTACGCAAATTCATAAACTTTCTTAAAATGTTACGAAAATTACGCACAGACCTTTTTTGCTCATCAGCTATGGTTAGTGTTAGTGTATTTTATGTGTAGCCCAAGACAATTCTTCCAGTGTGGTCCAGGGAAGACAAAAGGTTTGACTCCTTGCAATAAAGGGATGAAAAAGAAGTTGAGGAAATAAGGTCTAATTTGTACAACATTTTTGGGGCCTCAATAACAACAAAAACACGTAACATAAAGTGCTTAACTGTGTGGCTTGTTACTGAACATAGAAATTATAGGTTGCATTAGTTAAAAATATTTGCAAAATAATGCCTGGAATATACATTTCGGTTGGATGCATGTATCAACAAGATTAAAATAAAATATGAACGAGCTTGGTATCAGTGCATATGTTTTCATAAATTGCCAAACCTGATGATATAGTTAATAATTTCCATGCTTTTATAAATCATATGGGTACAACCTCTAAGATATTACAGGTATTACACATGAATTATATAAAAACACAGATCCTTATTAGAATTAATAATTGCTTTTGTACATCTGTATAGCACTTTAGAAAAATCTTTATTAAAAAAAGGTTCATTTTTTCTCATTTTATTCCAAGAAACTAAGAAGTGAAATGACTCATCCAGTTCTCACCCTTGATAGCTATGTAACTGTGGATAGATAACTTCATTAATTCACGTCTACATGCTTCCTTAAGGGTTTTGGATTTGTCTTTTTATCCCTCATGTTTCCTATGAATTAGAAGATCCAAAGGCTTGATTACATTAACATCACAGTGCCTCTACTTTTGAAGATAAACATTTGCAGCCATTTTTCTATTTTACTTAAATGAACAAAACCCTAAAAAGAGCCTTATGGGTGATACATACGGGAGGATACAGGAAAGGCCAGCCGGTGGTGTGGGAAGGAGGAGATTATGTCATTAATATCACTGCATTTCAGGACCTGGTATTTAGCTGTGGTCCTCAGAACTTGAATGGACTTAAAGAGAACAAGGAAGAGGATGGAATACAAACATGGATATTACCTTTATAATTTGTAATGAGATATGTAAGCATTAAATCAACTGGATTGTTAGCATTGGTAAGACCAGTGCATTTTCCTCCCATTGGCAGTGATTTCCAAGCTTAGTTGCATGTTAGAATCATCTAGAAATTCTCTAAAAATACTAACCCCATACATGCTGATTCAATTGGTCTTGATTGGGGACTGGACATTGGTATTCTTTAAAAGCTCCCCAGGTGGTTCAAACATGCAACCAAGGCTAAGAAACACTGCTATAGGTAGGTCTGAATCAGAAGCTGATTTGGCATCAGAAGATTGTTTTGAAAACACGAAACCAGACCTTAGGATGCTATTGATACAAATAAAGAAAGTTTGAGGAGTCAGTATGTCCAAACACCTGCACATAAGTCACTAGGATATGCTTAAACAACAACCATGACAACACTGGATCCCTGCTTTCCACTTCACTCTCACCTTCACATGCCCTTTGAAATTCTGACTCAAGAACTCTAGGGTGGGCCGGTGGATGATACTTTAATAAACATCAAAGATGATTCTCGTATAGATAGCCCAGAGTCCCCAAACTAAAGAATACTAGCCTAGATCCTCTGGGATATACCTGCATTGAAGATTGGATAAGACCAGTGTTGTTCTCAAATGTATGCTGCAAACCGCATCAGAATGAGACGCAAGATGTGTTCAAACACAAGTTGCTAGACCCCACTCCCAGAGTTTCTGATTCAGTAGGTTTGAGATGCAGCATACAATTTGCATTTCTAATAAGTTTAAGGCAGTGAGTGGTTCTCAGCCAGGGATATTTTGCCTTCCAGACATTTGGCAGGATTTGGGACTTTTTTTTTAAGACTGAATTTCTTTTTTCTTTCCTTCCTTGCTTCCTTCTGTTCTTTCTTACTTTCTGTCCTGCCTTATTTATTTATTTATTTGTTTATTTATATTTTTATTGGTAGCAGCTTCGGGTTCACAGCAAAATTAAGAAGAAGATACAAAGATTTCCTACATACCCACTCCCCTTCACAGGTACAGCCTCTCCAGTTATCAAAATCCCCTACCAGCAATATTTTGTCATTTCAAGCTCCTCCTTCCAATGTTTTTCATCTACTTTTTAAATCTCAGGATATTGGAGATCTCTTCAAAGATCACTCCTTCCTTTCTTCCTCTTTGGAATGCTCTACAGAGTTTTATTTTTCAGATATCTAACTTGACAAGTCATATTTATAAGTTTCAGCCATGGGATAATTACTAGTTTGTTTGTTCGTTCTTTACAAAACTATCCAAAATGCTTTCATCTATATAGCAATATAGGAAAGAACTTAAAAATAAATATTTACAGATAATAATAGAATTTATAATAGCATTTATTTTCTTAATTTTTATGAATTTCTTTCTTATACCACTTGTACCATAATACTAATCTCTTAAAGATAAAAAAATTTCTTAAAGTCTAGGGCACATATCTATGTTCTGTTGAAGCAGGATATTAGGTTTAATGAAATGAGAAAAGGTGGAATCTGTTTTTGAAGTGCAGAGCTCTTTTCACAGAGGCTGAAGAACAAGTCCTGCAGGTTTGGATACAGCCCCTGGGGTACACAGGCAACCTCAAAGGGCCACAGGGTTTGAGGGTTGTAATCATGGCTTGCCTGCTTCAAACTGCAGAAACAAGGCATGACATTTTCTTTCTTCACCTAGAGAGAGATGTTTCCCTTCAAATGGTGATTTATTATTTCACCCATGTGCCTCAGAATGAACAAAGAATACCTATTATAAGAATTAAGGGGATCACACAAATAAGAAAAACATGATCTAGTGAAACAGATCGATGATGTGTGTCCAGTAGGTGAGACTGACAATTACACAGATAACTCTAAAACAGGCAGAAAACCCAAATGCTGTAGTAGAGACAGTTTTGGTCATAAAGTGTGGTTATATTTGATTTGAGTCATCAGAAAGGAATAGCCTTGAACGTTGCCTGGGATTTGAAAAGGTAAGAGTTGGTGAAGAGTATTTCAGGCTGGAAGAACACCGTAAGCAAAGATCTTTGGGCATCTATAAACAGGTAGAACAATATGCAACAGTTAATGCATCTTGTTAAAGCTGCTGACGCTTCCCTGATGGACAGAAAGACTTAGCAGGGAATAAAATGGAATTTCTCATAAGAATGAACTAAATGGAAACCACCATCTGACCATTAATTCTTATTTTGAGAATGACTCTAAGCCTAGCTAAATACTGAGGATTCCCATGGGTACCTTCACTTAAAGGTCTCTGGAACCTGTTGGTATCATCTGCACTTCATCCCAAGGTTAGACAGGTTGGGGTATGTCGTAGGCCCAGGTCTCTCCACTCTGGAAAGCCAGTTGACCTCATTCTTCAGTGACACATAAAAGCTTCATCTCGGGGTAGAGTTACAGTTGGCACACTTGGTGTGACAGGAAGCGTCAAAACACAATCACCGTGTCTTTTCTTTTCCTTGGATTTTTCATTTCTGGTTTGTTTGTTTTTTTTCTTTCCTTTTTTTTTTTTTCTTTTGCTCATATAAGGGCTGTCTGAAATAAAAATTTCAGCCACAAATGCCTCTATTTTTCATATTACATGTCTGGAAACTTTCCGGATAGCCCCCGTATATGTGATTACATCAAGTGGAGTGTGATTAAACCCTCAGTTCTCACCTGCACATAAATCACTAATGAAACTTTTCAAACCACTGCCTGTTGACTGCTATTCTAAACATGATTTCTGTGAATCTCTTAACAGGTTGAGAATCTGTTAAGAGGAAGCTGGAGGACATCCAGCAACGTATTTCAAGCCCTTATTGCAAGTGATTGAATCAGAACTTACATTACAATGTAAACAGGCTCTAGTGGCCACTTCGAGGCACCTGAAAGAAGCCCCGTCAGCCCCTGTCAGTCCCAGGGGTGGCACCCTATCACAATGGTATTCTGAGGATGGGCTCAGTCAAGAATACACTCTCAGAAAGACCTCAGAAAGCCTAATGTCCCTTAAGACCTCAGTGATCAAAGTAAAAGAGGAAGTATGTGAAATGGGAATTTCCTTTGTTATCACCTTGGCACAGACCCAAAGCATGTGACGGGGCCACAGAGGGAAGCAATCCTTCCCCTCCTGCTGTGATGTTTCCTGCATCATGAGGCAGGGTTGTATGAGTGGAGTACCTTTGATAAATGAGTGGATCTTCTCAAGTCAGAAAGGATTGCTGACGTTCAGATCTGGTTCTACGTATAATACCTGAGTAAGAGAGATGGAACCAAAGAGGTCTGTGTGATGGGCAAAGCACAGACTTTAGAATCAGAAAGTCAAAGTTTAAACCCTTCAGCTACCACTCCTACCTATGTCATTATGGCTTAACTTCTCTGAGTTTCACTGGAAAATGGGTTATAGGGAGGGCAAAATATTGATACTGTTTTCAACAGAATTGTCTTAAGAATCAAATGACATTTGTATCTGAAATTGTCTCATAGTCCAGTAGTCTCAAACTTAAATATGCATACAAGTCATCCAGGATTCTGATGCTATAGGTCTAGGGTGGGGCTGGGGAATCTGCGTATCTAACAAGCTCGTATGTGATACTCCATGTCTATGTAGCACATTTTGAACAGCATGGCGGTAGAGAGGGAAGTGCCAGCCAGTAATTGGGTATTACCTACCTATATTAACAAGTTTTTCGGAAAGGATATTCCTCAGTTTTTATGTTTTAATTGTTTCCCCTCCTTCACCAACTCCTACCCCAACCCTCCTCATCAACCTAAACATCTAATAATTATATAAATTCTTGCTTAATATAGTGAATTCTGCTCAAAATGACAACGCACAGTTTTACTAAAATGTAGGCTTAGGATAAAATGTTCTTTTTGCCTAGGTTTTACTTACAATGATTTCACAATTATCTCTGTGTACAACAGATATTTGGGGATCATGATAAGGTAAAAATATTTTTAAAAGAGTGCTTGATAAGTTGCACTAAAGAATTACAGGAGATTTTTTAGATCCCTTGGAAATCATTATATAATCTCTGTATAATATGTTGTGTGTATTTGTATAATGTGCCCATTTGTGTAGCATTTTATTATTTTCAGGACCTTTCATGCCTCATTTATTCATTATGAAAAGACAGGATAGACAGGTGTCATTGAGGTCCATTTTATAGGTGATGAAATGAACACAGAGAGATGAAGTCAGTTGCTCAACGTCATTCTCCTACATTTGCTACAATACGAAGATGAAGTCCAGTTCTGCTGACTCCTAATTCAGTCCTGTTTCCTTTGTTTTCCTGTCCACAGTGCTTACCAAACTGACTCAGGAAAGGTTATGGTTTGGTTTGTTGAACCCTGGTTATGAGTAAGGCTCCAGGTGCACCGTCAGCACGGAGTCCATGAACATGAATGTCTCTCATGCTAATCAGATGAAAACCTACTCCGGCTCTGAATTTTCAGATGATTCATTTGCTTGTTTCATTTCCAGCCAAGAATACAATGTCCTATTCCTTTTGGAATGTTTACAGATGAGAGTCAGAGCCTGTGGGTGGGGACAACTTGATTACTACAATCATCCCAAATGAGTGCCTAGTTTTCTACTCTTAACCTTTCTACGTTCTTCACCTTTCTTCTTAACCTTCTCTGTGATATGTCCCTGACCATTCCGACTCATCGTGATCTTAATCTCTCTCTTTTACTGTTCATATTAACTACCTGTGAGTAACACTTGAAAGGCACTTGGCATCACATACTGATACTTTGTCTGTAGCAATATTTCACTATGGTACACGTGTGTGTGTGTGTGTGTGTGTTTTCCTTGTCCAATGAAATTGGAAATTTTTTGAAGGCAGAGACAAATGTGTTTCATGTTTCATATTATACTGAATGATGGAAATAAAAAATGGAAATATAGAATAACAACTATATTGAATTCAGAGTCACATATTCTGGATCAGCTGCTCATTAGCCATGTGACCTTGAACAAGACACTGACACTCAGAGCATTTGCAGCCTCATCTAGCAAATGAGAATATTACTACCTTTTGCAAACTTCTGTCATAAAAAGTAAATGAAATAATATGTGTGAAAGTACATTCCAAACTCATAAGAGCTGTACAAATAGTATAACTAATGCAGTTGTACTTATTAAAGAATAATGTACATTAAATGGGAGTTTGCCTGTATACAAGTCATACACAATGCACTTGCTTCCTCCTCAAACACTTTACATTTTATGTCCTGCTATGCAAAAAATATAACCACATGGAAACAGTATTATTAATTTGTTTTTGCAAAAGTGGGAAAAATAGAATATTTATGATTCACTGAAGGCTGATAGAATCCAAATGCCAAAAATATTCATTAAGACCTGTCAGCACAGTGGTATCATAGAACCCAGATAATTAACTAGGAATTGGGTTTTGGCTTAGGAAATTCCCTTTTAAAACTAAGTATTTTTGTGGAACTATTAAGTGAAATGGCATACTACCAAAACCTCTAGAGGGAAGAAACTGATTTAGTCTTTAGAATGGGGATGCTAACATAAGCAGAACACACATATCTAAGCTTCTCTAAAAGTGGTTCTAAAAACCTAAACCCACCCTGCCTTTCCTACTTACCCACTTTCTCTTGGTACCGTATCATAATGCTTCCTGTTTCTGGCCCCAAAGCTTTTCCATAGCATTTCCTCTCCTCTCTCTTATCCCATTCACACACATACTGACAGCGGCCACATATTCAATACCTACTAGATGTCAGGAGCTAAGCTGGTGGTCTTCATTGTCTGTAATTTTAAAATACATGGGCAAGAAGGTTTGCACTGCTCCCATGTCAAAGAAACCAAAACCCCAAGAATCTTCAGCACATTGCTCACGGTCCTGTGGATCAGGTAGGGCCAGAATTCAAACTGGGTCCCCGATATACTTGGTGCCTGCTTTTATCCATCAGCAGCACTGCCTGAGCCTCCCTTTTATTCTTTCAGAAATGTTTTAACTTTAATTATGTGAACTATTTTTTAAAGTGTTTTTAATCATTTCTATCTACTCGTAGACATCTTTCAAACAAAATTAAAAAAAAATATTGATCAAGCTCCAGACAAAAAATTTTTTAATTTAATTAAAAACACCAGGAGTTCCCTGGTGGTGTAGTGGCTAAGGCTTCGGCGCTGGCGCTGTCAGCGCTGTGGCCTGGGTTCAGTTCCCAGCCAGGGAGCTACCCACATACAAAAAACAAACAAACAAAACAAAACAAACAAACAAACAAAAAAACCCAGATTATATATGAATAAGGGTTTAAAAAGTACCATATGATTAATTGACTAGTGATGTTATTCATATGAAACTAAATGTATTTTATTAAGAAGAGACTGGTTTAGTAAAAATAATCAGTTGATTCTGAAGCAAAACCCCAAGTTCCAGTTCTTGCTCTATCACTAGCTTTCTATACAATAGTGAGTAATTGTCTTCTCTGGAAGTCATATTTCCCATTTTGTGATATGAGGAAGTTTTATGAAATGCATCACATATGGCCTATAATACTGTGACCTTAGCTTGTCTAGCTTTATCTCCTACCTTTCTACACCAGATCCTCATTATTTCTTTCTTCTTCCTCTAATCTATCCTGACTGGGCCATTTATATATTTTGTAGAACCATTTATACTTATTTTGTAGAACTTTAGCCTTGTTCTAACTAACCATAACCATGAATTCACAAGTTTAGAAGGCATTCTTTCTTCATAGTCATGAAAGTAATGCATAGCTAAAAAAAAAAATCTTTATCCCCATACCCAAAGACTTCTAATATACTCAACCTTAAACAAATCACATATAGGGAAACAAATTTTCCAAAGGCTGTTTGTACTTCTCAAGAAAACCTGTCCTCACAACAGAAAAGACATAAACAGAAGCCAGTTGCAGGGGCGGGCAAGTCCTACTGAGAATGGAGCCATCACTCTGGACTGCCCACACTCTTCACTGTTTAGGTTTCCACTCAGCACCCAATTCACCAGGTCTGCCCATCTACTCTAGCCTGGTAATCCACCACCATCCAGCCTCAGCCTTCTGAGTCCTTTTCTAGGTCTTATTTGCAGACAAATTACCTTTCACCACCAAACACATAAGACAAAATGCAAATTAAGTAGTGACTTAAAAAAGATAGAGCTTTAGTTTCCCCAGCCCACGCTCTCCCGGATAGAGAAGGTATGATCTCACTGGACTGCATCTTGTTCTGAATATCAGAATGCCTTTCGCAGCTCAGCATGGTCCATCTGACCACTCCCAGAGGTCATTCTGGCTTCAGGTCCCTGAGCACCCTGATGTGGTTTTCTCTCTCTGGCTTCTTGGTTGTGTGGGGGAACAAACACAATGGAAGTCAGACTAAACTGGGATGCAGTCCTAAATCTCTCACTTGCTGGCCATGAGCCATAAATAAGTAACTTAAGAGCTTTAAACCCAGGTATTTTACATGAAAAATTAAGAAACAATACAGAAAGTGCTTTCTGGGAGATTTAAATGAGATAATGTGAGTAATATATCCAGTAGAGCGGCTGGCAAACTTTTTATCAAATGTTATTTCCACTTCCGGTATCTGAAATGTACTTGTTCTCTCGCTACAGTTCATTCTACTCTACAAGAACATTGGCTTTTTTAGGTACAATTAAAGTGTATTTGTATCTGTGCTCACTAGGGAGCACTTCCCACATGAAGCCCTCTCTACCCCTTCTCAGCTGTCCTGGCAAAACCTCATATAAAAAGCTTGACTTCTGAGGCACCCCCCAATTTGATCCTGTTTCTAGTGTGGGGGAAGCTGATTTAAAAGCAGAGCTGATTTGTTTTGAGCTTGAATAGTTAAACCCTTTCTGGCTTGCAACTCCCTGATACCTTTCTGATAACCTATTCAAGTACATGCCCCCAGTCACAACAGACAAAATAATTCTGGTGTTCAGTTGCAATTACACCCATTCAAATGTTTAGCAAAATATTGATATTGATTAGCAGGTGCATAATAGGCAAACAGAGGTTCATGATGCCACTTTACTTTGATGTAGGTTTGACAATTTTTCTAATAAAATGCAAAAGAGTGATTTTCTTGTGTGGGGTTCCAAATTCCCACTGGAAGCACTCTAAACCTACAGTTGTCTTTCCTTCCTCTTACCTCCCACTGTCTCCAAAATATCTTGTTTTGTTCCAACTCATATTCTCTAATCTCACCAGAAAAATGATTGACTTTCCTATGTAAATGGAACAGCTGATTTGTCTACAGAGCTTACACATCTTCCCTCCCTTCTGCATGGCATGCCGCCCACTTTCCTGTGCAATGAACCAAATCACGTCCCTCCTAAACACTGCTGGTGGCTGTTCCTTCCCTGCAGGCTGGGTCTGCCTCTGCCTGGCCCCAGTTGTATAAGGAGATGGGCAATATTTCTATGACAGACTTTTCGTTCCTTGTTTTTCCAAAGGGGTTGGTTCCACCTTTACTTTTAAGTTCCTCACGAACAAAGGTAATGTTTTTCACTTCCTCAATAATTTGTTACAAAATCAAATGCAATGTCTTTTGCAATGTCAGCCCATAAGAGAAGAGAATTCAGACTTTTTCTCTTGTTTGGAGATCTGGAGAATTCTCTGACTTCTCTAGGAAACCAACGTGACGGATTTCATACAGTCAAGGTTAGCGTGTAAGTGATGTTGGGCGTCTGATATCTTGACAGATTACAAGGAGATGAGAAAGGACAGTTTACTTCCTTTTATGTTAGATGTGGGAATTTGTTTTTAATCCTCTCTTATTACTATGGTCACATTTTATTTCTTTCTTTTGCTCTCCTTTGATTTAATAGCTATTAGCAAAGAGAAAGAACTATCTCATATAAAATGATAGTACTTTGAAGGTGCTTAGGAAGCATTTATTAAGCAAAGAATTGAATTACCTTAACCACTACTCCAGCGAAAAATCACTTCTTGTCTTTGGGGAAAAGTGAGAGTCTTGTGAAATGGCACATTTAGTGTGTTAATTATATAGAGAAAAAAAAATACCCTGTTGATGGGACAGGAAACAGTAGTTACATTTTTAGAAAAGGAAAGTAAGAAAACTTGCTCTTTCTCAAAGCTCCTGATACATACTGGTTCAACTGGGAAAGCAAGGTTTCTGATGAACCCTGAAATCCTTAAGATTTTGGTTATAAGGGTTCCCTGGTGGTATAGTGGCTGGGCTTCGGCGCTCTCAACGCTGTGGCCTGGGTTCTACTCCCAGCCAGGGAACTACCCACCCACAAAAAAAAAAGAAAGAAGGAAAGAAAAAGATTTTGGTTATACAAACCCAAGCAGAAGGGATTAGACAAGAATATCACAAAGGGCCCAAAATTCTGACTCTAATATTTTGGTATAAAAAATTTTATCTATTTCTGTAATTTTTCTTTTAATTATGAAGGAAGGAGAGAGAAATAAGAAGCAAGAAACATATGGAGAAAGAAAAAAATTGAAAGAGAGAGAAATAAGCAAAGAATAGTAAAGAGATGTTGGCTTCTCTGTTGGTGCCAGGGGTGGGGGGGATCTGCTTGAGTGATGATTTAAGGTTTAATTAATTAATTAATTAATTTGAAAAATTGTGTTCATGTGGCTCCACCTATAGGCTGAAAGATTGTCTTTCAGATTCTTTGTCACTGAGACTTTTTAAGTGGCAGTTGATTTTTGACCGATAAGCCCGGGAGCAGAGCTGAGAGGGCTACGTTCTCCCAGGAAAATAAGTTCTCATCTGCCCTGAATAATGGGATGAACTACTTAGCTTATAAATATTAGGGATCTTTAAATCACTACTGATTTTATTTTTAAGAGCTACATTAAAGGACCTCGTGGTATTGAGACATGATATTAAAAATTTAACAAGACCACACATTCTACAGCCCCTATTAAAATACAATTTTATTATGATTTCTCTGGAGTCCATTTCAGCTGTGCTGAAAATAACCAATAACCATAAATATTTATAACAAAATTATGCATTTTATAGAATAATGATCTTCTGAAGCCATTTTTTATTAGTTAATCCCTAGAATAGGGCAAAATTAAAACATGACCATCCTTCAAAAGGATAAATACCTAAACCAAGACACAAATAGAGACTATTGCAGTAATCTGAATGCAAATTAGTGTCTGGGGTTCAGGTATGAACATTGGAGTATTTGATGTTCAAGAATCAGTCCCCTCGGAGTTTCCTGAGAATGCCTGAAATGTTTTCTTCCCATCTCTGCCTCTAAAATTTGTGATGATACCTCAGGTCTCCAATAAAGTATATTCCTTCCATCACATTTCCCTGATTTTCAGACTCAGGAAGTAATAGTTTTCAATTCTATATTTGTATCAATTCCTACCTATACCTTTTTATGATCCTTTTAATATTTATGTAAGGTAAGTATTGAATTTGTATCTACATTGTACTCTTCTGGGAGCAAGAGCCACACATTCTTATTTCTTTGCTGTCCCCAATTTTCACTGGGCTGGGGAGGGGTATAATCAACTAACTAACTAACTAACTAACTAACTAACTAACTAACTGTCTTAGCAACTATATGTGTAAGAATATGTAGTGCCTAGCATAGCATGCTAAAATCCCAAATAAGTGTTTTGGATAAAAGAACTGAATAACTGATGAGTGAAAATAAAGCCATAAAGAAATAGTTTCATCAAATTCAAATGCAAAGAAATTTAAGACTCGTAGAAGGAAACATAGGCTAGATCAGATCTGAGACAGGATGGGAAGGATCTGGGTCACTTAGCACATTGTTTTGCTCAAGCATTATGCAACATAACCCCATCATTTTTCTGTTTTAAAAAATAAAGACTTCAAAAATCCACTCTTTATCACTGAGTCAATAATGTGGTGACCGTCCATTTTAGTCCTGGATCAACAGAATGAGTCAAAATATTTCCTCTTGGTGCCTAATAAACATTTTCATGTTAATAGACCCAGAAAGGAATTCTTGATTTCCCATGCCCCAAACCTGTTTTTCCTCTATTTTTTCTATCATAGTAAATTACATCATCATAGACTCAATTACTCAGTTCTCAAATCTACAGATCCTTTTTTTCTTGTTCTCTGTCTCTCTCATTTTTTTCCTGATTAATCATTGGGTCCTGCTAGTTCTTATCTCCAAATCCATGTGCTTCTATTTCTACTATAATACCATCATCTCCATCCAAGACACCATGATTTTATGCTTGCACAAATGTTATATTCTCCTAACTGGTCTTCCAATTTTCAGTTTGTCCATCTCCAATTTATATTCTTCTTTTTCATAAATCAATTACCTTTCTATAATTAAATCAGAATTGTCATTCTCCTTCTGAAAACCTTCCAATGTTTTCCAATGATGCTAGAATAAAATCTGGACTTCTTAAAAGTGGCCTACGATTTCTGCAGGAAATTATTCTTGCCTATCTCCAAAATTATCTCAACTTCTCTACAATAAGTTTCCTACACTCTTCACAATGGCCATATTTCTGTCCTTTGAGTATGTCAAACCCTTCCCCGATTCTAGGCAACTTTATTTACCTAGAGTACTTCCTCCAAAGCATCACGTATGTCTCTTTTCATTTTTGTCTTTCAAGTTTCAAGTTACACGGTTAACCAGTTCAATAATAAGCTCATGTTCTGCATTTTCCTCCTCCCTTGTTTATCCTCACTGGTCCTTCCAACTCGCTGGAATCAAATATCAATTTAATTATTGACTGTACCAGTCAGAGTTCTCGAGAAAAACAAAAACTTTTTTCTTTAATAATGTCGTGATAATTTCACTATGACATTAAATATTCTTCAAATTTTTATTTTATTGATGATGCAATGCTGTATTATACCAATGTTTCACAAAATCATTAAACAATTTGGATATTTTCCCCTTTTAAATCTTATAATTAATGATAAATAAACTCTATTGTTTAAATTCTGATTACATTTACAGGATTATTTTCTTCAGTAATTTAAATTGTTTCTAATGTTTGTTTAAAAATATTTTGTCATTTTATTTAATTTTCATTATTAAGGAGACTGAAATTTCTTTTTAATTTTTTTTTTATTGGGGTGACATCTGTTAGCAAGGATTACATAGATTTCAGGCATACAGTTCTACAGTGCATTGTCAGCTTGTTGTATAATAAGTTCACCACCTAATGTGAGTTCTCTTTCCATCACCTTATATTTAGCTTCCCCCCTCCTCTCCCACCCCCTCCCCTTTCTCCCCTCCCTAACCCACTCATCCCCAAATAAACATTAAACTATTGATTGTGTCCATGGGTTATTTGTTTATTTCTTTTTTTCTTTGCTTTCAGTTTTACATTCCGCATATGAGTGAAGTCATGCAGTTCTTTGTTTTTTCTGTCTGGCTTATTTCACTAAGCATGATGATCTCCAGGTCCATCAATTTTCTGGCAAATGGCAATATTTCATCTTTTCTTACAGCTGAGTAATATTCCATTGTGTGTATGTACCACAGCTTCTTTATCCAGTCATCTATCACAGGGCACTTTGGTTGTTTCCATGTTTTGGCCACTGTGAACAGCGCTGCAATGAACATTGGGGTACATGAGTCTTTGCGGACAAAGGTTTTCAAGTTCATTTTTATTGTTAGACTTATTGGGGTGACATCTGTTAGCAAGGATTACATAGGTCTCAGGCATACAATTCTATGGTGCATTGTCAACTTGATGTATAATAAATTCACCACCCAGTGTGAGTTCTCTTTCTATCTTTTGCTTATTCATTGAGACAGTTAGATATTTCTTATTGATATAAAAGAGTTTTTTTATGTAGATTATATTAACATATTGTCTGTTATATGCATTGCAATACTCATTCTTAGGCTTTGTTTCTCTTTTTAATATCATCTACAAAGTTTTGCTACCAATATTCAATTGTCTATCCAAATTTTGTGGCATTTTTATTTGCTAATTTAATTTATTACTTTTATGTTTAGTAGCATATCTATCCTATAAGAGTAAAGGTAGAAGTAATTTTAAAAGATGATTAAATATAATTTTTAAGATATATTTTAAAGTTATATTAGAATAGTGTGATATTTTCATAAGAAAAGACAAATAGGTCAATAAAATACAATAGAAAGATAAGAAAAAAATTCATGCATTAATATTTTAAATCAGTGGAGAAAGTGTGGCCTATTCAAAATTGATTGGAAAATATGGATTCACACTTAATTTAATATTCAAAAACAAATTTTAGATAGACCTAATGTCCAAATGGCAATAATAAAAATAAAAATCAAAGTTATTAGAAGAAATTATAGTGAAGTTTATTATAGCTTTGGGTAGAAAAATCTTGCTGAAAAGGCACAAAGATGAATTCGTTACAGAAAGAATTAATGTATTTGCATCAAAATTTAAAACTTGGTACAGAAAAGGAAAACCAAAACTATGAGTTGCCATGTTTTCCCTCCTTCAGACTATTTTTTTCTTTGCAGCTTTCCATTAGATTAATCTAGTGTCTCTTTTCATTTTTCTTTAAATCTTAAAAGATAAATATTGCTTTCTATTTTCTCATATCTAATCTTCAAAAGCTCACATACACATTTAATATAATTTTAACAACACTTTACTTATCCCTGTATTTATCCAAACCCCATGCTGATTATATCTAAAAGTTTACTTCTCCCCCGTCTTTGAAAGCTAACTTTTCATCAAAAATGCTTAGATTTACTAATCTCATTGCCAATTTCTTTGTCTGTTAACTCAATTTTATGTCTAAAATTGTTTACAACTTAAAATAGTTAGCTGGGTATTGAGTTTTCTGCTCAAAGTTGTATCATCCTAATAATATGAAGATGTTGCTACTTTATTTTCTTGAAAACAGTATACTGATGTTCTTCTTTCTCATTCCTTTGTAGTTTTGTTTCTGTAGAAATTTGTTTCTTAGAAATTAATTTCTTTCCATTACTTTTTTAGGTTTTATTTTGCTGTTTCTAGTTATGGGTGTTTGTTCTTGTGTTTATTTTTTTTTATCTTGCCTGGCAATTAGAGGGCCCTTTAATCCTCAGAGACATTTTTTTCTTCACTTCAGGAAAATTCTTTGCCTTATTTCTTAAAATATTATCTCTTCTCCATTCGCTCTATTCTTTCCATCTGGAAAATTTTTTTAGTTGAATATTAGGCTTTTGAACCTATTTTTGTCTTTACATTTTTCTTTAATATTTTCAATATTTTTGGACATCTTTAGAGAAGTTACTCAATTCAGTTTTTGTAGCACATTTTTAAGCCTCTCCAGTAATTTTTTAAAATTTAACTGCATGTTTTTTTCTAGAATTCTTAATTTTTTCTTCATAAGCGTTGTTCTTTATCATAATGTTTGGTTCTTTCTTTCTTTGAAGCAAATTTTCGGCAGAAGTTATTTCCTTTGGCTCTTTGAAATTATGAAATATATCACTTGGAATCTTTTTTAGGCCTCATTGCTATTGCTATTTACTTGGTTATAAGTTCCTTTGCTGGTTGAATTTATTGTTCATCTGTAAAGATACTGGTGTTAGCATAACTGTTTTGTGAGTCTTGGCTTGGTTGTTTGCAGAGAAATTCTTTCCATATTCTGCAGTGGGAACTTCTCTTAGTGAAGAAGCTTCAACATTGTATATATACTAACCTTGAAGATGGCTTAGCTGCAAACTTGTCAGATAGGTAGTGAAGCTTCAAAATGTGCTTCTAGACAATACAGCCCTCCTTCCAGCTTTATGACATTAAAATAATAGACTCTACAGTGTTGTTCCATTTGCTTTACTCTTTTAGGACTGACTCTCCAATGCTGGTCTATAGAGAGTTCTCCTACTTGTTTTTGAGCATGGCTAAAAATTTGTTCATTAAAAAGTACCCCCCCCACACACACACACAGATAGAGAGAGAGAGAGAGAGAGAGAGAGAGAGAGACAGACAGACAGACAGACAGACAGACATGGGCTGTCCAGAAAGTATCCAGCCATGTAATGTGAAAAGTAGAGGCATTTATGGCTGGATTTTTTTTGGACAGCCTTTTTACACACACACACACACACACACACACACACACACACATTTAATAGGTTTTGTGTAGATGGGAGATATTTTATCATATTTCCTATCTGACATCTTCAACTCATAAGAATTACTTGTATATCTAGTTTTCTGAGTTTATCAGAAATAAATGTTATATTTAATACACATTCTTTCAGCAACAATTGAGATGAATATTATTGTATCCTTTGTTGTGTTGATGTGATATATTACATCAGTGATCTCTAAAGACAAGTATGAGCACCTCAATAGCTGTTTGCCGGCTTCATGTAGAATACTTTCATAGTCTGTGTGGGTGTTCCTTATTTTTTTGTTGTTTTGTTTTGTTTTCTGCTTTCTCATGTTTTTTTTTTTTTTTTAAGTTCAGTCTATTTAAGTTTAGTATTAGAAATTTCTAATATAAGTGGATTTATTATTACCTCCAACTGATTACTGAAAGAATATCTGATCTTAATATTTTACTTAGATCTTAGTCTAAAAAATGTGGTTGATGTGTAAAAAAGTTAAATTTCTAGTATTTAGTTGTCAATTGGCAAGTTTTTTTCCCTTAAGTTTTCTGGTATCTTATGTTGGGTTATTTCTCTTTGTATAGGGAAATACATTCCTAAAAAATTTAGAAGTAATTATTATGTTTTAATTGAGTAATGCATTTTTAAAAATAAAAACTACAATACTGTATTTGTAAATGGACCACACCTGTTGCTCTCAGGGTGTAATTAGCAATCTATCTTCTATTCATTTCTATCTCTGAAATATTATATTTCTGTGTGTATAAGCCTGAAATAAATATGGAAAATACAGTACTTGCCACGGACCTAGAATACTGTCCTAACCCTGCACCTCGTAAAGCTTTGCAGTAATTTTTGTATAACCCAAAAATGGTTTTATTATTTCTCTTCAGCAGACGTTTCCTATTTCCAAGGAAGGCATAGAGAACTGTCCTGAAATCGCTTATCATTTTCCTGTTTGACTTGGTAATTTTGCTTTATTCATATTGTTTTAACTGCTGTAAAAAATATTCAGTAACAAAAAAATCAGTACAGAACTTAAACACAAATAAAGATAGCTCTACTTTTGTAAATTTCCATTTTGCTTTTACTTGATAAATGTTCAAACATAAACACATGGCTGTGTCATAAAAATAATCATTCTTCTTTTTCCATTGACAAATATGTCTGTTGTGATGCCTCTATCTGATGTTTGTAAAAAAGATTTTAAGAACTAAGGCAATGTTTTAAATGATCTTTAAAAAACCTCCTAAAAAATGACTTAACAAATTGTATCTAAGTGATGAAAAAAAATTCCCAGTTTCAGACTTTTTAAAAAATACCTTTTAAATTTCATGTATCATAACATGCTCTTGGAAGAATTATTGATTAAATATTGAAATTATCCGTGAGTCTTTGAACTGCTAGATCAACACTTACAACTTACTGGTCACAGTGTCTGTAGCTGTGCTTTTAGAAAGTTGTTTTCTGTCTGCGGGATTCTACTTCTCTCTGTGTAGGCTGAGTCCATATATGTTCTACCCATTATTCTTCACCACAAAAAGGGGAAGGAAAATGAGATAATGTCTATAAACATGTTAAATGTCTGGAACTTATGATCCAATAAGTATAGCAGAAATCATTAGCTATGCAATACAAAACAAAATTTTACTTGTTTTTAAATCAATAAGACAAAGGGAAGAACGATTCACTTTTATTTATTTATAAATTCATAAATTCATTCAGAATGTCATTGAGAGCTCGTTATAGTGTAGGCGTTGTGTAAGGTATGGAGATTATGAAGTTGAAAATGATAATAGTCCTTGAAGAAACCTAGTGAGGAAAACAGGCACAGGCAATAAGAGCTCTAACAGAACACATGCCGTGACACAGGCTGGAAGTGACTGTCAAGGGCCTGGGAAAGGAAACTATCCGTGAAAAAAGGGAAGAGAGAAGTAGGAGTTCGTTGTAACTCACTTTTATTTTTGTTAAGAATAACTAAGAATATTGATGATATTCTATAGTGCAAGCAAAAAATGGGTCACGTACTGAACCTGACAAGCTCGGGAGGGCCAGCGTGGTTGTCCCTAAAAACTCGGAGATGAAAATTAACCACATAGGATGGTCTGAACATAAAAATTTCTAATTAAAAGCAGATCATGGTTGTTAGTCACTGCCTGGGCCAGTAGATTTTTTTTTGACAAATGTCAAACTTTACCTTAAACAAGCCTATTGTCTTTTTGCATCTAAGAAAACCTACTGCAGAAATTCAGAGCAATCTTTTTTGTCCAGACCCTTCAGGGCACAACCCAGCACACCAAAGCAGGAGCCCACAGATCTCATTGTTATCTCGTTCCCAGCATACCATCTCTATGTGCTGTAAATGTTAAGTATTAACTATCCTGTACCCACCTATGTAAAAGAAGTGTGTGTCTCTCGGTTTTACTTTTCATCCAATCCCAGAGATTTCCTGGCTTTGCTTTTTCCCTCCCCCTTAAACTACCACCAACAAATTTCACATAACCCTCCTTATGTCTCCTCCTTTCATTCTGAAGATTTTATCAGCATTGTAATATCAGAATCTGTTAATATTTTTCTTAATTAATTTTTAACTAATCTTAATTTTTAACTAACATATGAAATTAAAATATATATTTTTAAGTATAAAAAGTTAGCTGAGCAAAATGTGAAGTTCTTATTTCTGTCTCTCAGCTAACACTCCTCTATCCCTCCCCAGAGGCACCCACCATTGGCGGTGTTGTACGAATTCTTGCAGTCCGTTTTACAAACTGACATGCATACTCAATTAAATACGTATTTCAAATATGAACGGGAAACATTGTTATGGAATTTTCTGTTTTTGATTAACAGTATTTCTTGAACCTTTCTGTACTTCATATCCACACATCTCTTTTTTATTATTCTTACTATTGCATAAAATTCCACAGCGTAATTATCTTTAGAATGGGGTTTGAGTGTCTGAGTACTCAGGGTTGCTGGTTGACTTTCCAGGAATACATAGAAATGGAGCAAGAAATTGATTTCCAGATCTCCAACTTTCAAGTGTATTTTCCTCTAAAATTGATTTGCCTGAAAATGCTCCTGTGATATGACTGGTCTCCTTTCCTCCCTCTGTCTTCTATTTAACAGCAGAAAAGCATACCACTCACCAATCCATGTTATTTACTATGATGTAATTGCCTCAAGATATAAAAGATTTGGGGGTGCAAATCAAAGTACAAGTGGAGAATGATCGTTCTGGGAGAGGGAACTAAAAAGAGCAATGCACAGTTTTAACATATTGAGGAGATAACATTAATTTCATTCGGGCAACAGGACTAGCTTAGAATTGAATTTCAAAAGTGAGATGGTTGTCCTTGGTACAGATATTTGCTTTTTGAATTGAAAATAAAGTAAAATATTTTGAGAACTGCCTTTGCTATTTGGACTATATGACAGACATTCATAAATTGAAAGAGTAAATTTGCAGCATTTAAATTTGTACGAAGGTATATTTAAAGTATGTGCAGAATACTGAAGCCATCAGAAACATATCTTTCTGCAATAAAACATTAGGATTAAAATAAAGTCAATCTCATAGTCTCTCAAAATTATTTTGTGGAATATTTGAACAAAAATCTTAAAGATCATTGTCTTAAGATACTCTCCTATTGATGGACTTCCATCTTTCCTTTATTCAGCAGATATTTATTGAGCACTTACTGTGTGCCAAGCAACTATTTTAAGAACTGGGGGTACATCAGTGATTCATAATAAACAAAATCATCCAACTAACCAAATAAGAAAACCAGTAAAAAATAATCCAGTTGGACAAAGTACAAAATAAATATACAAATTCATACAGCATAAAATATATACTATATTAGATGGTAATGAGGAAATATGCAATTTTAAATAGGCTGGTAAGGAAAGGCTCAACCAGACGGTGACGTTTGAGTAAAGGCTTGAAATAGATGAGGGAATAAGTGGTGCAATACAGGCAGAGGGAGCAGTAAGGGTATGGGCCCTAACTCTGTCAAGGTTATGTCTCAAGACTTAGAAGATTTCAAAGGAGGGCAGTGTCTTGAGCAGAATGAGCCAAGAAAGAGTATTGGTAAGTGAAATGCGAAGGGACAAGGGGAGGGAGCTTGCAGGGGCAGGGGAGGGGAGATGTTAAGAATGAAAATTACATTGAGTTAAGATTTGAAAGTTATTATAAAAATGCTGGGGTTTTTTTATTACAAGTGAGATAAGAAAGCAGTAGAGAATTCTAAGCAAGAGACCGGATCTGACTTTTATTTTTTTTAAAAATCACTGTACTTGCTCCATTAAAAGCAGCTCACAGTGGGATAAGATGGTTCGGGTGCTGTTTCAGCCATTCTAGTAAGAGCTGATGGCAGCTCAGACCAGGGTAGTGAGAATGGGGGACAGGAGAGTTGATTGAATTCTTCTTATATCTTTAAAATACAGCCAGTAATGGGACTGTATAAATTGCTGATAAATTGGATGGAGGAGATGAGAAAGTGGTTTCAAATGTGGCTTCTAGGATTCTGGCTGGAGCTACTGAAGATACGAAGTTTTTATTTACTGTGATCTAGACAATTAAGGTGAGACCAGGTTTACAAGAAAAGCTCCAGAGTCTGGTTTTGAAGTGACGTGTGAGATGCATATTAGGCATGAGAAAGGAGAGGCGCACAGGCAGGGGATTGTGTGAATCTGGGTGTCAGAGAAGGAATCTGAGCTAGAAATCATCGAATGGAGGGTACACGATGTCAACTCAGAGAAACAAGAGACCAGAGAAAGTCATGAGGAACTGAGTCTAGACCAGAACCTTGGGACTGAGCCCTGGGGCACTGCAACATGAGGAGGTAGGGGAAGTGAGGAGGAACCAAAGAAAGAGGTCCAGTCCGAGTGGCCTCTGAGAAGGAGAAAGCCAGGAGCACGGCGTGTTTTGGAAAACAAGTGAAGAGAGCTATTTCACTTTCATGTGTTTCCCATTTTTCACTTATTTTAAAAAACAAAGAGATGAACATATATCTTAGTGTATGTATGTCAATATATCCCGAGGACTGATTCCAGAAGTAGCATTGCTATATCAAAACTATGTGAATTTAACATTTTTATAGATTCTGCCAAACTGCCCTCTAAAATGGCTTCAGGAATTTATCCCTCTTCAAGCATGTTTGAGAATGCCTAGTTTCCCACATTATAACCCAATTTTGATACTATCAAACTTTAAAAATCAAGATATTTGAATGCTAATTTGCATTTTTTTATGATCGGTATTAAGTTTGAGCATCTTTTTATTGGTGCGTTGGCCATTTGTATTTCTTCAGTGAATTTCGGTGGAAACTATCTGCCCACTTTTCACTTATTTTTTTGCTGATGTTTAGATATAGAAGCACTTTCATATTCTGAATGTAATTTCAGTCTCTCACTCGCTGTTTAACTTTATGTTGTGTTTCATCACTGAGAAATTGAAAATTTTTCTGTAGTCAAGTATGTCAAAGTTTTTCTTTGTGGCTCTGGGGCTGTTTTGCTTAGATTTTCCCCACCATATGGCTATAGAAATCATCCTGCATTTTCTCCTTAGCACTTTTACAGTTTTGATTTTTGCATTTTCCTCTCTAAGCCGTAAGGAATTTATACTGGAATGTGGCTTGGAGTTGAAAATAATTATATTTTTCCAAATGTATAACACGTTTTGGCAACACCACTCATTGAACACTTGTTCTCTTTTTTCTCACTGGTTTGAAATGTCAGTTTAATCATCAGCTGAATTTCCATATTTTTTATAATTCTGTTTCTGACTCTGTGTGCTATTCAGTTGGCTTATTTATTTCTGCATAATTTTACATCATGTAATGACTGTTATTTTAACCCTTTTTCAAATATCTTAAAAACAAATCCTGTCTTTATCTTGTCCTTTCATTTTTTGGTTATTATGTCACATTTTCTCTTTCATTTCAATGTTACAGCCAATTGATAGTGTTCCAATATAGAAACAAAGAAAAATCTGGGATTCTCTTGGATGTAGCTAAATTTGAGAAGATGTTGCATATTTATGAGGGCTGTCCAGAAAATATCCAAGTATAGTCATAACAATGAATCTTCCTTCAATGAGCACATATATCTTTTCATTATTTTGTATTCATTGGTAGGGTTCTATCATTTTCTTCATAATTGTCTTTTTCATATCATCTTAGGTTTATTTTTAGTCAATTTATGGGGTTTTTTTCTAGAATTTTATGAGGAAAAATATTCTGAAAGGTGCCCAATCTCAACTTGAAAAGGAGGGCCTGCCTCAGATTTTTATATTTCCAGCTATATTGACAAGCTTCCAATATTCCCATAGGATCTACCATAATGAAACTGTGTATTTGGGTAAAATTTGATTTTGTTTTTCTCCAGCCCAGTTATTTGTCAACTCACAGCAGATAGCATGACAAAACTGACCGCTAGATGGCAGAGCAAGTCATCTTTCCAGGACTTGTGTAAACATTTTAGACAAGAAAACTCTGGTTTACAACACCATTGAAAATAATGAATTATTTTATATCCACAACAAACCAGCATAGAGTGGCAATAATATTTATTTTTTTTAATTCAATATAAAATATATCAATGATCTCTGACTCCAAAACAGTTGCCATAAATAATACTTTATTAAATTCTCATATAAACATGTTTTTTTTAGCTCTTTCTCTAATTACTCGTCTTTACTCCACTGCAGAACTCTGGTAGTCCGTAAAGTTTTTTTTTTTTTTATCTTACGCTTTGCTCTGTTCTCTTTTTTCTCCTTCTAAATAACTTATCTACTGCAAGGTTTCAACCATCGTCTCTGTGCCCAGAACCCCCAAACTGCAGTCATGACTCTGAACTCTCTTTCATCCTCATGCTCATATTTTTAACAATGAACCGCCATGTCCCATAAGCTACCTGAGTTCTCCTCTTCCTCTAGGGTGCAGAGGTTGCTAAGCATTTACTTCTCCCAGTGACCTCTTCTACTCCAATATTTTTAAAGGAATAATCTGTATCTCATTAGTGGGCTGAGAAATTAATTTAGTTAATTGTAGCCAGCAATGTAAATAAAGAAATATAATGTAGTAGAAAAATGTCACCGTGCAATGTCTGTAGTAAGAACAAATATTCCTTCTGTAAGATATTAATGTCAGCTAAATTGTATATCTATATGAATACGTGCAGTAAGTTATGATAAAAGTATATTTTCTACTGTGGGTCATAATCAAAGAAGTTTAAAGAAGGAAAAATAGAACTATTAGAATCTCTCAGACTCTTACACCTGCTATAGTGGAGGAGCCCAAGGTTCCACTTTCAGAAATGCACCATGTCACTTCATACACTAGTCCCTCAGTCTGTACACAAATATTGAACTCCTCCTACTTTATGCTCTTAGGTGCATGGGAACATTAATCTACCTAGAGGTCTCCTAAAAGTCTTAGCAGTCCAAGCCTCTCCACAGTTGTGTAGAAACAACAGTCACTTATGTTACAGACAAAATGGATACAGTCAGTGCAGGTGCATGTGGGAAAGTTAACCTAAGTTTACAGGAATTTGCAGTTCTTCTCAAAAATCATCAGAGGACATCAGCCAACCCCCAGATGCCAACATTATTCATGTATCTCTGGACTTCTTTCTTCCCTTGACTTAGCTACCTTAATCAAAATAAGAAAGAAGACCACTGGGCTGGCCATCAGCTGAAAAGCCAAATACCTTATATATTTATCTCAAGAAAATGCCTTAGTCTGTGAGCCACTCGGAACTCATTGCTTCTGTAGAATTGAGTGTCCAGCCTCCAGGTCAAAAGCCTGCAATGAATTTATCTTTCTGCTTTGTTTTATTCAGTATGCAGAGTTTGGTTTTTGAGGGATGCTTAGGTATGTCAAGTTCTCCCATCTTTCCTAGCAAATCAGCTTCAGAGTTCGTGCACCCTATCCTCTGCGCCTTGCTGGAGGCTGCGCGCTTGCCTGACATTTTTGCAAGAGCAGGCCTAAACGCTAGTCATGTTGATATCCCATTGGACATCCACCTACGTGTCTTACCAGCATGTAAAAGTGACAACATTTGAAACTTCACTCATTGTTTTTGTTCCAAATCAGTTCATATCTTAATTTTTATGGTACATATTAACAGTTTCATAGACATGTGAATTACTTAGTGTTAATATCTTAACATGAGCATTATTAGATTAGATGTTAAGAACATTTACTTTGGACTCAGGAGACTCTACCTTTGAGTGTCAGCTATTCTACTTTTTCTCTGTGTGTCTTTATGCAAGTTACATAACATTTTTTATTCTCCGGGTCCCTCATCTGTAAAATGGAAACGACGATAATGCCTATGTCATAGGAACATCGAGAAAGTTAATGCTGTAACACTTTCAAAGTACTTAACACAATGTCTGGCAAATAGTTAAGACACAGTAAATGGGAATTATTGTTTTTTATAGTATTAGCAGTAGTAGTAGTTGTTGTTGTGCAGCAGCATACCTGAAAGAAATTGACTAGTCTTTCATTCGTTTTGGTATGATCTGGAATTTTTTAAATGTTTTATCCTCCATAGTACCTAGCTTAATGTCTAGTACATTTAATGCACTCAATAATAGAGTGTACCTGTAATCTTAATATTCTCTAATTATTCATTTTAGTTATCTAAATAGTATTTTAATATTATGTTCCTTAAGTACTTACACTTGCCTTTTATATTAGACAATTTGCTAAAAATGTTGTTTCTATGCCACAATTTTTAATGATATTGTGAGATATTAGTGTTGTTCCTTTGGGGGAAATATATATGTTTGATGTCTGTAGAAATAAGATTAATGAAATCTACTATTTTCATTATGAAATTAATGTTGTCAATGTGAAATGGAAAGAGTCAGAGCCTAACTATTGGGAAATTACTCTAAAATGAGTTTGGGGGTCTCTTTTTTCCAATATTTCATGATTATAAACATTTTTAATTTTTTTTCCCTCCACATTCTCAAGGTATTCTGGCAAGAATATATCTTCAATGTGATAGAAAAATAAATAGGATCTTTGGAGACACTTTTTTCCCTGCCTGATTCCTGCACTTAATCCAGTGCCTGGCATGGTGATCAACAGGATTTACTAAAAATAAATAACAAACAAATAGAAAAATCGAGGCCTGACTTTACTTAATATCTTGATCTTAGTCAAATCATTTACCTCTGAACTTAACTTTACTTTTTTCACAAAATAAGGAAAAGTTTTCTTTACAGTTTTGTCATCATATAAAACAAGGACTGTGACAGTGCATGACAGTTAGTTAATGTCAGTTAGTTAGTGTCACTAGAACCCTCCTCCCTTTTTACTGATGGAATAATAAAACTTCTCTATCCAAATGCCCAGGTTAATCTTATCCATAGTTTTTAACGTTTTGGTAAGCCGGTAGTGGAACTACATTCCAGCTATCTTAATTCCCAGCACAACACAAGATAGTTATATTTTCTTTCCCTTTCCTTCCCCTTGCCCCCGCTTTTTTGCTCTCTCTATTTCTCTCTCTCTCTTTTCTCTCCCCCTCCTTCCCATCCTTTACTCTACCAGGCAGCTTTCCAAAGTTAGAGTCAGATGATCATTGGCCAAGAGGGACCCACCAGAGAAGACAGTAAGACAGCAAGCGAAGTTAAGACACTGCATCTGTTAATGTTTTCTTCTCATGTTAAACATCAGCTAGAGACTTAGGAATTGCTCTCTGGGGTAGCCAGAGTTGTGCAGCTCACGTGCAACATGTCCATCTACCCTGGTCTTTGCAACTCAGGTGCACTGATGGAGCAGCTAGAAGGAAATGCAAGTCAGCAGTTAATCATGGTGTAAATCTAGTGCAGATGAGAGCAATCAGATTTTGGAATCTAACTGGCCCCATTTCTCCATATGTCACTGGCACCCTGTGTTCAATAAATATTTAATTCTTCCATTAGTTAAGTATTTAGATATTTCATCAGCTATTTTCCTAAGTACTTTATATTTACTTGTATTTATGTTCATTAGTCTAACTATGTGACCCTAAGTAATATGTTTAAAATGTTTTTATACAGGAGAATAGAATTTACTAAAAAACAAGTAATTATTTCTCTTCATTTAAAATCTTATTTTCTTATAGTTGCATTGATGTTTTCACTAAAATATGTTTTGCTTATATAACCAGCTCCCTTCTTCAAATTTTTTTCAGAAAAATCTTGGCATTTGGTAAAAACCTGTTTGTAAAAAAAAAAGGAAAAAAGAAAGAAAAGATAAAGGAGAGTTGACATTATGCTGAAATTTAACTTTTCTATTTTAAAATAATCAATAGTTTGTCATAACTTTAACTGATTTTGAATAAACACATAAATCAGTATCATCTTTGAAAACTTTTAATTTTATTAGAAATTAAAATTTGTCAGACCCAAGAAGTGGAATTAATTGTATTTTGAAATGTCTGTCACTCATTCATTCAACAAATAGTTTATTGAGCATTTCTATTTTCTAGGCCCATGCTAGCACATTTCTTACTGTACTACTTCTTACTAAAAAGCTTCATAGTTGGTATTATTAGTCCATATTCCAGATGAGTAAACTGATATTTACAAAGGCCCAAGTTGCATAACAAATAAGGCTGAGATTCAAATCCAGGCTATTTGGGGCTTCTTTCATTGTCTCATGAAATCTCAATAAACTAATAACAGCTAGCATATACTTAGGAGTGGCCACATGCTAGACATCATTACAGATATTATCTATTTTTTTTCATACATACACAGGTAAGTAATATAACAATCAGAAACAGAATCTCAGAAAGTTCATATTTTCTTGGTGCAGAAAGATATTGATATGTGAATCTCAGTCTGTTTGATTCTCAATCCCATACTTGCCAAGGGTTCTTAATCAGAAATGTAAGAAGGTTCTTAATTGGAATTCAAGGGGTCCATTAACCTGGATCCAAAAAAAATATATTATTTTCATACTAAACTTTAACATTTTTTTTCAACTTTGAATGGTGACCCCCCCCAAAAAAAAAATCACAGTAAAGTAATATCGGGGACCCAAAGCAGCCAAAGGTATCCTGCATAGAGATAGTGTTAAGATTCAAACACTTTTTTATACTGCCTCTCAAAAGCCATTAAACTCCTATCATGCGCCTAGCACTGGGTTTTATATATCAACATAAAATAATTATCCCTGGCGAGCTCCGAGATTTGCAAAGGGAATAAACGTGTGAACGTTAAATCTATAAATAACATCTAAAGGCCATAATAGAGGTAGTGAGATAAAAGATAAAATCACCAACGTGATCCCAGACAGCTCCTCAGGAATAGAGGCAACCAAGAGACATGTCTGAAAAGAAGAACTACACGAGCCTCTTTCACCACGGTCCTGCCAAGACAGGCCACATTCTCAGCAAGACGGTGAAGAAGGCTACCCATCTCGTCATAGAGAAGTTCTACCCATGCCTGGGCTGCGACTTCCACACCAAGTGCACGTGTGAGGAGATCACCATGATTTCCAGGAAGAAGCCCCACAGCAAGTTAGTGGGCTATGCCACACAACTGAGGAAGCAGATTTAGAGAGGGCCGGTGCGAAGCATCTCCATGAAGCTGCAGGAAGAGGAGACAGAAAGAAGTAATTCTGCTCCTGAGTCTCAGCCCTAGATCAGGAGATCATTGAAGGTGATCCCATGTTGACACTAAGGAAATGCTGAAGCTCTTGGCCAGTCTGTCCAACCTGCAGGACACTTAGCCTCCAGTTGGCATGAATTTCAGAACACCACATGGAGCTATTTGAAGTTTTCTGCTGTGCTGTAATATTTTCACTAAATCACGGACAACCAAAAAAGAGGGAAAAAAAAGAGAGAGAGAGAGAGAGAGAGCTACTCAAGCTTTAGGAAGAATCAGAACTCACCTGCAACAGCAGTTCAGGGAATAAGAAAACCTGTGTAAAAGCAGTAAAATGTGAGATGCAAAGTGTTCTTAGAGAACTCAAAACAGCTCAGAATAAATGGGCTGCAAGGTTTTTGTGAGAAAGTGTCAGAGGTGGAGGCTGCAAAGCCAGGCAGTGGCCAGGTTGTGTTCATTCAGATGCAATATAGTGCTGAGTATGTGGAAGAGAGAAAAAGCTTTGAGAAGTAAGAGGGGGACCCCCTCCAAAATAAACCAGAATTATCTTCTGGAGGGTAGGCCCCTTGTAGTACAGGTTTCTCCCCACTAGGTGAGTGTTCTAGAAACCCATCTGCATCCATGTACCAGGTAGCATTGTTGAGAGAGGCTGCGTTGGTCTTCAGTGAGTTTTTTTGGAGACTCTTGCAATGCGTTTGCTTATTTCGTGATGGGTGATTTACATGAACACCGTGCAGCATGACAACACACTTGTCTACACCGCGCTGAGTATTCAGCAGTTTTTGACCAAAAACAGCATGACTCCTGTGCCCCACCCTCCATATTCACAGGATTGCTTCCTGAGTGACTTTATTTTTTGTTTCCTCTGATGAAAAAGTCCTCAAAGGGTAATGGTTTGCCAATGTGGAAGAGGTGAAACAGAAAACAGCAGAAAGGCATCAGAATAAACATGTTCAAAAATGTTTTAGCAGTGGAAAAAGTGTCTTCATAAGTGTTTTGCATCCAACAGAGAGTACTTGGAAGGTGACTGAAGTTTAAAAGTGTAAGAGTAAATACATAATTTTTTACAAATAAATTCCAGTTTTATTGGGTCCCTCCTCATATCTATGTCACATGAAAATGAGCACCATGCTTAACAAATAAGTGGTCAGGGCTGATTTCTACACATCTTCATTATTCCCTGACTCCAAGGGCTGCTTTTCTTCAAACCCACCTTAAGTATTAGGTGGATGATTTCTTAGAGGTGTGGTAGACACAGCTGAGGTTGACCAGATACCCCTTATAGCAAGCCTGGGCAAGATGTCAATCATTGTCCACTGGTGGACTGCTAAGCAATTTGGAGGTGACTACCTGAATAATAAAATAAAAAGCTAGTGGACCATGACACTTGGAGAAAATTAGAAGTAGCCCTTGCCCTGAAAAAGTCTGCCCAGACCTGCGTTAGAGTGAGCCGGAGCCTCTCAGTGTGGGGTCCTGGGCTCTGGAATTTTAACCAGATGTTCAAACAGAGCCCAGTTTGTTTTCCTTCTGAGCCTAGTTCTCACTTTATCTTGTTCACACAGACCTACAGCTGGGAACAGGCTGGAAGGAGAGGGCTTGCACGGGTTCTAGGAGCCACGAAAGGAGGGAGACGAACGCGTCAGTTCTTCAAGTCTTGACTTCTATTGTAGAGATTAGTGCAGATCTTCCCTTATGGCTCTGAGAGGAGACCACAGCTTCACTTGGAAAAACAAATGATGCTTTCTAAGACTTTTGAGCAGCACTGGTGGGACTACAGTTGGAATAGGATGGTTTGTGTATTAACAGGGGCCAAAGATAAAATTTATTACAATAACAGTCATCGGGCCCTTTCTGTGTGTCAAGCTCTATGCTAAACATTTTACAAACATTAGCTCATTTTTTCCTCCCAGCCATCCCATGAGGTAGGGATTGCTTTTCCTATTTTACCGATAGAAAGCTGTGTTTAGTGAGGTTAAGTGGTTTCTCAGACTTCACCCTACAGTCACCTGTGTAAGAGCCAAGATTTACACCCAGGTCTAGCTGACTTGTGCTCTATAAAGGGCAGTTTTATGTAGTGGAACGAACACTTTTTAAGGAGTCCATCTGTAACTAAGTTCTCACTCTGCAACTTCATTTGCTGTGAAATCTGGTTTGTCATATACTCTCTTGTTTTTTGGCTTTCTTACATAAAAAATGGGATTAATCATCATCTTATTTACTACAGATATTTGTTGTGGAAATCTAATAAGTTTATGTACATAAAAGTTTTTGATGTCACCAAATTCTATGTAAAAGATTATACATATTTTTATTTCCTTCAAAGCCTCAGTTTCCTTACTTGTAAATTGGAGATAATACTGGTCTTACATAACTCAGATGTTGGGAAAAATAACCATGATGATCTATAAGGAAGTGCTTTATAAACTGTTATTATAGAAATGAGGTAATGTGCAAGCAATCACCTTATAATTCTAATAGACTGGAAGGGATTATAGTGGTTACTGTCAGTTCCTCTGAGACTAATAACATGTATCACTACTTAATATTCTTTCACTTTTATTAGGTGCCTTCTATTGCTGTGGCATATCATTTCCAAGTAACTTGGCATAGAACTCCCTCCTATCCATGTCCCCCCCAGCCCCTCTGCCACTATAAAACAAGATGACGCCATTATAGAACTAGCAGCATGTTCTCTGAGTGACTTACCCGAGCCAAAGCCTCATGTATGGCACATCCCAGGAGCTGCACATGCATTAATACTATAAAAGAGGTTTTGTGAGAGAGACAAATACAAACACCATGAGGTCACTTCTTCCACAGTATAACAGGATGCAGACTCTTGGAAGAAAATAGCATAAATGTCCTTTTGGAAAATTTTGTCTTTGAGCACAGAACGCATTATAAGTTTTTCCAGAACCTTCCAACATACAGTACATTAAACACTGTGCCTTTTCTTTTCTCTCATATATCTCTCTTTCTCTTTCTTTCTCTCTCTCTCTCTCTCTCTCTCTGTCTCTCTCCCTCTCCCATAGTTCTATTTTCAGAGAAAGGAGAAAAATGCTAGGAGGAAGCCCTCAGTTACTAATGATTTCCGAAGTCAGTTTCTGCTCCGGAGGCCCAGCAGTTGGAAGAGACGGCCGTGTAATGAATCTAGAATCAAGGTCCCTGTCCCACTTTCCCAGCTGGGTGAATAGTTCAATTTTTCAGCCATCTTCATCGGTCAAGGAGGGCAGTATGACATGCACTTAAGTAAACAGTGAAGCAGAAATCAGGAGATCTAGGCTCTGTTAAAAAATTCTACAAATAATCATCATGTGACAGAAAGAACTGCTTTTGGTGATGTCTTCCTACTAAGGTTCTTGCACCACTTAGCAGAGGTTCAGTAAGCAGCTGTTGAATGATGAAATATAAATATATATATATATATATATATATATATAATAACATATAGAAATATGTATTATAATATATAAATATATAATATAAAAATATGTTATATATATTATTTGCAATAACATGCAGGATCTGGCAGAAGTGATGCACTTTTTAAGGGAGTTATGTTAACGTAGTTATGATAGTGTTATGTTACAGAATTATAAGCTTATGACTTTGGTATAGATTACCAGCTCATAAAAGGGGACATTATTTGTTCCGGCCCCTGTGTATACAGAGGGTGCCAAAAAAGTATGCACGGTTTAAGAAAGAAAAATCTGTAATTGTAATTGTAATTCTCAATATACACCGATAACAAAAGATGAATACGAGTCGTGTTTGACTTCCGCAATTCCGAGAGGTGCTCAGAGTGGTTACCGTCAGTATTTATGTAATACATAGATCACACCTCTTAAAACGTGTATAAATATTTTTTTTGGCTCCCTGGTGTACAAAATACTCAGTAGCCAGTTAGCAAACCTTTAGTGGAGGCATCCTGCTCATTGTTCTTCTAGACTTCAGGCCGTGCTGGCGGTAGCTTATAACTTGTTTTTGGAACAAGAGGATCATTCCAGAGAAAATGTAGGAGCTGTGAGTTGAACTCAGGTCTGTTACCTCCACTGTACTATTCTTCTTTCTATGGTGACGGAATTGCTCTCTCTGAGCCTCACTTTCCTCATCTACAAATTAAGTAGTTACACTAGATAATTCGTAAGATCGCTTCCGGCAGTGCGGCTCCACTTCCATAGTGCAGCACGTAATGAAGCAAGAACCCTAGACTTAGAATTTTCAGGAACCACACAGGCTAAGTTCCCATTCCACAAAAAATGACTTCCAACACACAGACGTTGTAGCTTCTTCTTAAAGACAGTACTGCCATAATTTCCTTTGGTGCCTTGTTTAAGAATTGGGCTACTCTGTTAATTATTGACTCTGTATCCAGAAACACTAATTAGCTAGTTTCTGGCTCTGCCTTGGCCATTTGTATGGATGGGTCTGCCTTTAACTGGAGTAGGGAATAAAGGGGGAAGTATAGTCTTGAGAGGAAAGACAATGAATTCACGTTAGTGGGGTTGATTTTGAAGTATCTAAGGGCTCTCTGTGCTTCGTTAGAACATGGCTAGAGTTATCAGAGGAACTGCTACCAAAAGACTAGAAGCACAGATACCCGAAAATCACACTGTAACTCTGAGAGAAGGTCATGGCATTGGATACGAAAAAGATTCTTTTCACTTGTTTATTATGTTACAGGCACTTCATGAGATCTCTTATAAACAGCTGTTATTCTAGTTAGTGTAACCCTTTTACTGATGAGAAACTAGATTGAGAGAAGTTGAGTAACCATTCAAAGTTAAAAAAAACAAAACAAAACCAAAACCTCTTAAGTAGCTAAGTTTGGTCTGACTCTACCGTCTAAAGGCTTTTTATAACTCTTCTCTCTCCCCCCACCCCTCTCTTTCTCTCTCTAGTGCTCTCTCTCTGTGTCTCTCTGTCTCTCCCCCGCTCCCTTTTCTTCATTAATCAAATATAAATGGCTACCATATAACAGGTATATACTCGAGTAAACTATAGATACTGTCTTGGTCCCTTATGAAGCTTTCAATCTAACAGCAAAGAAAGAAAATTAAACAAGCAATAACAAAACGTGTTAGCTGTTATTACCAAAAACTCACCGTGCCACAGGATGGCAAAGCCCTTTACTCTGGTCTCGTCTCAAAAGGGAAGATCAGAAAAGCCTCCCAACAGGAGATGACATTTAAATTAAGATCTTATTGGTGAGTAAGAATTAGAAACAGATGACTGGAACGACTTTTCTAGTCTGAGGAAATACTATGTGTGAAGGAAACTTCTCTTAATTTCTTCCTGTTCTTAAGTCTAAATTCCTTTATTTTCTTTAAACTTTTATACCAATGTATATCAGTATGTTAACATATAATTTCATTAAACCACAAAAATATGTGGTTGCATTTACTGAAAGCACCTTTCTCTAAATGTCATCGAACTTGCTCCAGGAGAGACAGTCTGGCATGGTGAGGCTTTGAAGCCTAGATTCAGACCTCAGATCTGTAATTTTCTAAGGAAAGAGACATTCAGTAAAGCATTTCCTGGCTGAATTTTCTTTTTTCTTTTTAATTTGCAAAGTGGCAATGGGCTATTGTAAAGAGCATGTAAGCTAATGTATATGGAGATACCTGTGCAAATGTAGACGTTTATTAATAACTGAACTATTATTCTGCCAAATCAAAGGACCAGCATGAGTACAGTCATGAAATATAAATATAAAATCATGTTCAAGGAAAAGCAAATAATTCATATGAGCTGGAGCCTTGAAATTTGATGCAAGAAGGAACTGAAAAGCAAGTTTAAGCAGAATGGTGGTGGGGCTTAAATACCGGAGGGAGGAGCTTCTGAATTTAACAGGTAATTCATCCCATGCAGATTACCACTCTCCATTGCTTGACACCAGAGCAAGGGCCAGTATTCTCTGGGGAAACTTTATAGCATCGGGCAGCACCTATGAAGTTTTTATAAATAAAAACATGTATACTGTCATTTTCACAACTGATTCAGAAGCAGTTTAAATATTTATTTAATTTCCAAGTATGCCTGGTTTCGTGTTGGGCTCCAGAAAGCTGTTTATAGATGCAATAACATTTCTGGGGTACAGGAGGAGAAATATAAATACAAGGCTAAATTTAGAACTATCTTAGGATTTTCCAGACTATGGTATGTAGTTGTTCGGCCAAGCGGCTTGTGTGTACGTGGGCAGGGTGAAAGGGTCACAACAATCGGAGGGACGCCTCAAAGACCAAGAACGTGGCCTTGGTAAATCTGCACTGACGCAGCGCAGGACCCTAAGGGGAGCATTGGCAATGACCTTGAGAAAGCAACTGTGAGTCCAGAGTCTCTGGAGAGAGGACTGCTGGGGGCCATTGAGTGCTCTGGTCTGAGGCACACACAGAGGATCCAACTGAGAACTCTTGACAAAATGTTACAGTCCAGGAAGGAAACACAGCCAAAGATTCTGCAGTTCTCAGGGATCTTCTTGCGGACACCCTGAAGGCATCTACTGTTGTATCAGGAGCCTGGATCCGAGGTAGAAAGCCTCATTCTGAGGCCCAGCGAGGAACGATTACTTGAAATCTTCTATGAATCCTATCACCTCCCTGAGTCTCATTTTCATTATATGTAAAATGGAATAAAGTTCGAACCTTATTCATAAAGTTGTTGTGAAAAAGAAACAATGTTATATCTTAAAAGAATTCTATGAATTTTAAGTAAGATACAAAATGTAATACATAAATTATAAGTTACAGATAAGGGAACTCAATAAAAATGTTTATACAACCTAGAAATGATTAATTTTTTTAACATTTTAATAGTATATAGTATTTGTGGTATGTAGAGCACATTGTATTTTTAGGCTGTAAGCGACCCCAATTTTTTTTAAATACCTACAGTTTCTTTCCCGTAAAATTAAAAGAAAAATTAACATTTGAAAAGTAAGGTAAGTCTCAAATAAAAACATAATTTAATAATGTTCACTAATCACACTATAATTTGTATAACACTATAATTATATCACACTATATTTAATAATTTTAATAATCACACTATAGATTGAGCCAAATGTGGTTAGAAACTCTCAAAGTACGTATACGTAGCTCTTGCATAAAGTGTAGTTAAGAATTTAGGATTCTCTTCCAAATGAGAGATGGGAAGAGCCTGGGGTTCAGAAAGTATATAAAATTAACTGACCTGCATATGGCAAGCCCTAAGCATCCTTCCTAAATAAATGTTTAGTGATGCTGAGGAGTGGGGAAGCAGAACAAGAAAGTTCACCTTCTTTGCATAGAATAGATGATGTAATTAGGATGTAAGAGACAGAAAATCCTGGCCACAGGTCACCCAGCTAAGCAATAGCAAAGCTGGCAGTCAAGTCCAAATTCTCTAAAACTACGCATAGGAACCTTTCTCCTTCAAAATATCATGTTCAAATTGAAACATGATAGAACACCTTCACAGAATAGTCATAAAGAACTAGTGGCCAAAAGCTTAGGCATATTGCAGTCATGTATGGAGTGTTCATAATCTGAAAAGCAAAAATGTCTAAGGCTAACATTTTTCTTGCTTTTTATTACCTGAGAGGAAATGGTGTATCATCCCTGAACTTAGGCTGAGGGATGGGGTAGTAAACACCCAGTTTATAAAACTTGTAGCTTCAGAGAAGTTTCAGACTGGTGAAAAAATTCACAAATTAGTAATTTTTTAAAAGTTTTGCAAGTCTGTTGTTATGCATGTATGGTCATGTTTGATTTGTACAATACTTTGTATGTATTTTAAGTGGAAATTCCTTAGGGCACGTGTGCAACATAGGTTAATATAATATTTCTCCCACTTCAGAAATCAAAAACAGAAAATACAGAAGTTATAGAGCAACTTCAGAACTTTTCCTTGGTTCACTGAATCAGATAATGGGACAAAGAGCTGTCTGAGGGCTAAGACTCCTCTTCCATCCAGAGTGCTCAGCAGACTCTGGTCTGCACAGTGGAGTGGATTTATTCAGAAATATTTGGAATATTCACAGGAGAGCTAGTGGTCTCGTAGTGTGCCTTTGAAGAACAACAGATTTCCAGCTTTCAAAACCCACCACCACATTGAGGTTAAAGCTTCATTACTGCTCTCTTAACTACTGCTGTCTTCTGCTGCCACTTTCCCATCCCCATACAACTATTGAACCATTAATCTCAGGAAACACATACCTACTAGTTTGTCCCATTGACTTGGCTTAATGCAATATTGGATCTAAGATCTTAGGTACTGGCTTGGGTTTCTTTTGCCATCCCACATCCAATATTGCATCAAGCCTATTGCTTCTTAGCACTTCACTTCTTAAAGCCACCCTTTCTCCCTTCCCCACTGGGACTTGAGGTCACAATACTTCTTTTGGGCCTCCCTGCCTCCAGTCTTCCATCGTTCTAATCAGTTGTACATAGTTGAGCCAGAGTATTCTCCTAAAATAGACATTAGACTGTGGCTATTGTTTAAACGCCTTCCCAATTTCCTTTCTGTTGCCCCTTTTCCTCTCCTCCCCTGCCCCACCCTAGACTCTCCTTTTAATGTGGCTTAGGAAGCCTTCATGATTTGTCCCTATGTCCCACCACCCTCATTGTTCCTCATCTCTTTCTGTACTCCATGTTCCATCCAGACTGAACAACTCATGGTCCCACAAGGACACCTTATGTGCTGTACCCACCCTATTCTCTGGCTCATGTAAATGCAATTTCCTCCACTTGAAATGTCCTTCTAGCCTATTCCCCACTGCATTCTTTCTCCTTGTCCCCTTAGCCTGCATAACTTCTACTTGTGCTTCCAGTCTCAATCAACACATACCAATTCCTCCAGGAAGCCTCCCTGTGGCCTTTAATCAGGGTTAGGGCTCACATACTGGGCTGGTTGACACCTGGTGTTTAGTCCTAGCTAATGCAAATGACACTGTTTCAAAATTGCGCATTTATTGTATGTTTTCTCTATTATATTGTCAATAATTTGAGTGCAAAGACTGAGCTTTTTATTACCTATGTAACTCCACAATAGTTAGCATAATGATTATACATAGTAGACCTTCAATAAATATTAGTTGAAAGTATAAATGTCCAATTAGTAAGTAAAGAATTGACTGGAAAAAAAAAGAATTGATATCATGAAGTCTCTGTAAACTAAAAGTTGTATTATCTAACAAGATTAATATAGTAACACCTCTTTAGCCCTTGCCTAATAGACATCGTTATTTTATTGTAGGGAGTTTGCTCATATTATGTAACCTTTGCATGTGTTTATTCTTGCTTTTTTATTCATTGGGAGCAGAGCTAAAGATGACAATGGAGCTGTGATAAGCAAAGCAGCTTAAAATAATTCTCGACATTTGTCTCAATTTCGCCAATGCTCAGGCTTTATTTTGGCTTTGTCTTTAGATTTTATCAGCCAATAGAACCCTGGCCAAAGTGTTTTGGCACTGGTTAAATAACCGCAATTTTATTTAATGAAAAATGAGTCAGAGGTTATAAATTAGTTTCTGGTAATGGTTCAGGGACATGCTTCTCAAACTTTAACATGCATGAGTCCTGGAGAAGCCTGAAGATTCTCTAATCCCCACCCTCAAAGATACTCGGGACTAGGCTGATCAGACATACCAATTTAAATGAGACAGAGAACAATGGCAATGGTGCTGTCCCATTTAAAATGGCACGTGTAGTTAGCTTAGTGTCACTGGGCTAAATTCAAGGTGTCAGTAGGCTGACCATACATGCTGTTTGAAATGGGACAGTACCGTTGTTTTTTGTCTCATTGAAAATGATAAGTCTGGTCAGCCTACTTGGGACATGCTTTAATTTGCGTTTCTAGTATCTCCCAAGTGAAGCTGATGTTGCCATTTTGCAGATTGTGGCCTAGCACTGGTTAGGCAGCAATCAACAGTTATTTATTGAGAGCTTGCAGTGTGAGAAACACAACAGGTAGGAAAAGATCCTCCCAAAATTCTATCCAATCAATTCCACAAATTTTACTGAGTGCCTACTGTACCTCTGAGTGCTGGCTTACACACGGGGATTCAGACATGCATGACAAGCTGTCTGTGGGCTCCCAACGTGGTGACAGAGACTGACAATGATCACTGAGGTTGCGATTCACACTACGGTTGCTGGGATAAGTAGTCCAGCTCCACTGGAATAACGTATGTGATGGGCAGAGATCGGAAAGGTTTTCTGATCAGATCATGAACAGCTTTGAATCTCATCTTAATGAATTTATACATGCTTTTGTTTGTCATGGGGAAAACAAGTTGTTTTTTAATGGAATGATATTAATATTAATAATGTCTTGGATCACTGATACCAATTTCTGACAGCAATTTGCATGGTTACATGGATGGGCTGAGACGAAGGTAAGGAGACTGGTGAGGAAGTGACTGCTATTTTCCAGTAAGAAGTAATGAGAGCATAAAGTGCGGAGTGACAGTTAAGTTACGTTGTTACAAATATATTGTGGCCTTCAGGCCCAACAGTAGAAGGCGTGGGGCTTTCTTACTCCTCAGGCTATTTAAAGCCCTATAAAGCTCTCATAAACCAACTTGTTGCCTCTTTCTTCATGTTGAAATAAAAGAAGTAATCAAGTCTATTTTGTTTATTAATGTGTTTTCAGTAAGTAATAAAGTTTCTGGCACATAATAGGTGCTAAGTAAATATATATAGATTAATTGCCAAGTTGGGAAGGGCCCTGGGTATCATCTAAACTTATCCCTTCATTATTTGTTGATAAACAGTGAAACTGGGGCCAAAAAGGAAGACTTGGCTAAAATCATGTATCTGGTTACTGACTAGAACCCATGTGTCTTGATTTTCAGCCCAGTGCTTTTTAACATCACACCAAGCACCAATCAGGCTTCTATTAAAATTGATATTGTGTTAGAGATAATGAGCTACTTCTGCATGACCTCACTGTTTTCTATTGGGCTGCCACAGGCTGTGGTCTGGCAGACAGCAACTCATTTAAATCATCTTCTTCGAGCCAATGGCATCCTGGACTAAGACAATACAATGTGTTTTTCTCCAATCTGGACTCCATTTCAGTGGTTTGTTTTTCTGGTATTTCACTACAAATAGATTGCAACTTAATTTCACAGGCCGTTCAAAGAGAGAAAACAAAGTGGTTTAACAAGCAGTCACTGCTGAAAGAGATGAAATCCTCAAACCACATCTTTACTTAAAAAATGTATCACATGGAAAATGCACCACAGTGACTTGGCTAAACCTTGTAAAATGTCTCTGTTGTGAATGTTCCCAGTCATGTCCCCAATAAAGTCCCTCGATAAATGCACTGTCCTGGCTTCAGTATGTGTGTTCTGGAGAGAGTAAAAAGGGAGCAGTGGTACTAGAATGCCCAAAGGGAAATTGGCCGGGTTTCTATCATCTGCAGTCCACCATCTGTGCAATGCCTTGGTGTTGTACATGCTTGGCAGTAATATAGAGCTTATGTTTGAGATAAGATTAAAAAAAAAAAAAAGCACTGGGTTATATAACTCCGAAGTTATAGATGTTGGTCACTACTCACCAGGTGTCTGGCCTCAAATCCACTTTAACACTCCAGGTTAATTTCTTCATATATTAAAGGAAACAGTAATATATTACTGATTAATTAAGAGAAGTATGGAGAAAATATATAGGAAAGTACTTGGAAAGTCTGACACAGTTGTGTGTTTAAATATTTAAGAAAAATCAATGTCCACTTGGATCCTATGTGGTTTTATAACCATATTGTAAGAATTAAAATGGATGATCTTTGTTAGTAACATGTTGAAGGCTTCCTAGCATCACCAGCTTATATGTCTGAATTTCCATCAAATATAATGATGAGCTTTATTTATTGAGAGTTTACCATTTGCTAGTCACTTTAAATGTATGGATGTTTATGTTATTTATAACAATGATGAAATGCAGGTGTTATCTGTTTAACAATTGAGAAAAGCAGCACTCCAAGAAGTAAAGAAACTAACTCAAAGGCAAAACTTTAGAAGTGATAGTGCAGAAATTCAAACTCAGTGCACCTAATTATAAGGTCCATTATCTTTCTTATACCATGAGTACCAAGCTAAACCCCACATTTCATTTCAGATCAGATAAATCTAGGTGTTTAAATTTTTAAAAGGAACCAATTTATTTACTGTGTTACCTGTATGAAATAAAAGAAATAACATTAAACTGTTTAAATATTTTCAGTAATCATAATATTGCCGACAGTGTTGATATGACTTACTGAGACAATAGTATGTATAATGTGGACTAAAACAAATGTATAATGATATAATGTTTTGATGTTCTTGAGAGCCTAGATTTTTGGTTATAGAAACACAATAAATACGCAAGATAGACGGATGAAGTAAAAATCCTGCAGTCCTAAAATTTAATTTGAAATACCAGTATAAAAGAAAAATCATAACTATAGTGATGATGTTACCTAAACTTATTTTGGTGATCATCTTACAATATATACAAATGTCAAATTATTACATTGCACACTTGAAACTAATACTTGGAAATTCATAAATAATGCTGTGTATCATCTATACCACATTTTCTTTATCCATTCATCCATTGGTGGACACCTAGGTAAATACCGCTGCAGTGAACATAAGAGTACCTATATTTTTTCGTGCAAGTTCCCTGGTGGTGTAGCGGCTAAGGCTTCGGTTCTCTCAACGCTGCAGCCTGGGTTTGATTCCCAGCCAGGGAACTACCGAAAAAAAAAAAAAGAGAGAGAGAGAGTACTTACATTTTTTCAAGTCAGTGTTTTCATATTCTTCAGATAAATACTCAGAAGTGGAATTACTGCATCATATGGTAGTTCCATTTTTAATTTTTTGAGGAAATTCTGTACTGATTTTTAGAGTGGATGCACCAATTTACATTCCCACCAACAAGGGTTTCCTTTTCTATACATCCTCACCAACACTTGCTATTTCTTATCTTTTAAATAATAGTCATCCTAACACGTGTGAGATGCTATCTCATTGTGGTTTTGATTTGCATTTCCCTGATGCTTAGTGATGCTAAACATCTTTTCATGACCCTGTTAGCCATCTGTGTGTCTTCTTTGGAAATATGTCTATATAGATTCTCTGACCATTCTTTTAATCAGATTGTGAGGATTTTGTTTGCTGTTTGTTATTTGCTATTGAGTTGTATAAATTCATGTTGTTTTTAAGCCATATAGTTCGGGGTACTTTGTGTGGGAGCACTGAGAAATGAATACAGTGTTTGGTATTTTTGTATTCATAATAGTCTTGCACTTTGTTCTGAGATGTTGTTTAGTTCCTTGGAAACAGTTAAATCTTTTTGCATCTCACTTTTACGCTTTTCTAAGACAGAGTGGAGCAGTATTTATTCTAGGGCTGCTTTTACCATACTCCCTAGACAAGACCCTTTTTCTGAGCAGCCCAATGCTCCATAAATTAAGAGTTTTGGGGGAGTTCCCTGGTGGTGTAGTGGCTTAAGGCTTTGGCGTTGGCGCTGTCAGTCCTGCAGCCTGGGTTCGATTCCCAGTCAGGGAGCTACCCACATACCAAAAAGCAAAAAAACAAAAAAAGAGTTTTTCTAGTCTAGCTGGGTGGGTCTTCTTGACCTTTTGTAAACTTCAAGTGCTGTTATTGCTAGCCCTTTCAGGTGGTTCTTTCCCTGCTGCAGCTCAGGTAGTCTCCTCATAATTATTCATTTATCAGTACTCCGCTGAATACTTAAGGGAGACTTAGCAGATCCCTGGAGTTATCTCTGTGTACAGCTGTCTGGCTGGCTGGCACTGGGCCACTTTGACACACTGCCTATGTCCTCCTGCACTTTCAGCTTGGTCTCCTCTGTCATTGAGTCTGTGGGCTCCTTTGTGTCACAGACCAGAACCTGTTAAGGGAGTAACCTAGGGCAATTTGCAGTGTTCCTTTGTTTCTCTGCTCATAGTGATTGCTGGTCTTTGTTGTCTTATGTCCAATGTGTTGAAAACCATTGTTTCACTCTTTTTTTTTTTTATCATTTTGATCAGATTTTTAGTTATTTTGGATGTGTGTGGTAGGGGAAGGAAAAGTAAATTCAGTCCCCATAATTCTACTGGCCAGAAGCAGAATTCAGTCTTTGCTGTAGGATGATTGATCAAAGTTTGTTTTTATTATTGAGTTTTAAAAACTTTCTTTCAACTTTCTCTCAGTATTGAGTATGTCATAGCAAGAACAATTCAAACGCTTTTGAAATTGCTCTATATATTGCATTAGCATAATTGTATGATCAAATAATTACTAGGCTGTGTATACTAACTTATTGATGAAAAGTGTAGATTTGTCACTGGCACATTTTTGTCTTCAGGCCATTTCACTGTATCAAAGACAATTTCATGTGCTGTTTTATCTGGAAGCTCCGGACTTGTCAGGACAGGGTGAAGCAGAAATGTTAAGACACGATCCTGTATGCTGGAATATATGCAACTTGAATATTCATTCACAGATGTACTAGCTATTACGGTATTGCTAAAGATTTACCCCACCAAACACAGATATTATGATACACTCTATTTTGCAGTTTCTAATCAAATTTTTAAAGAAAAATCATGTTTGTAATTACATATCATGCAATATTACATATTTTCTGTCAAGAGAGATTTTCTTTTGATCAGGTGCTGATGAGAACTTAAATGTCTGTTTATAGTTTTCACATCAGATGTTTGGAAGAATTTCCTACTCCCTTTATTCAGGATCAATGCATTTCAAACTTTGTTTTGCTTTCTACTACCCTGTATTTCACATGCTGTGTATGACAGAATCCATTTTGAGAACAATATGACCTTTGATTATGTATCTTCATGGCACACTGTTGGATTATAGGAAAAATATTCTTGAAAATTATTTCTAGCTAAAGCTTAGCACTAGCCTACTTTTAAAAAGCTTTTAATTTGGAAATAACTTTAAACTTATCTAAGTGTTTCAAAAATAAAAAAGACAGAAGAACAACTGTATATAACCTTTATGCAGATTCTTCTATTACTAATATTTTACCCTATTTACTCTATTATTTTTTATGATTTCTCTCTTTTTATCCAATTATTTACTTTCTCATTTATTATCATGTGAACTCCTGAATTCCTTTTATTCATGGTTTGTAATTAATAGCACTATACTTAATAACTTTGGTCATCATATTTTACCATAGATGGTCATTGGGAGCCTCTTAAGCTGACTACTTACTGTTCTTATACGTACATGTCCCTATGTTTTAGGACACTTTGCTTTTTGGACTAACAAGTTGTTCTTCAGGCTCACCTTGACCTGCCCAAGCACTGGTACCATGACTAATTCCAGAAGTCCTGATTCTTGTCAGTGAAGAGAGTTTTAGAGACCAGGATCTGTGTGTTAGGTGTGCTCATTGCTACTGGTGAGTAAAACACATAAATGCTTGTAAGTAATCACACATCACATAAATATATTCAACTGAACCCCAACTACTGTGTCCCCAACTCAACCTGCCTCTGGCCACTCTAAGGCCACACTTCATGAGTGTAAGTGTAACAGAAGGAAAGTTAGAGTAAAAAGTTTGTAAATTTTATAACATATGACCATAGAGTTAAAATGAAAGGGCTCCTCCCTAGCCCCAGAAGAAGACTATAGAAAGTTCACCTTTGTCGGCTCCATGGTAAATCTGCCTTGATCTGCTGAAAATTCGATCATATCGCTACTTACGTGGAAGGGGATGTATCAATAAGAAGAAACTCTTACAGAACCAACAAAAATAGATTATTCAACCAGGATTTAAAGATTTGTGGGTTTCTTTAAGCTAGTCATCAGTTCTTGCTGTCCATCATCTTAATTTTCCCAATAGGTCACTTTAGATTCTAGCTTCTTATTGACTTGGATGTGTTCAAAATAATTAGGAGAAGATAGCTGATTTGAAATCATTTTGTTTCAACTCCATTGGGTAAAGATATACTTTTATGGTATTTCTGGTGACGAGAGCACAGGCTTTTGGTATCAAACAGGCTTTTGAACAACTTTTGAAAACCTATAGCTAATTGGAAGTGAGTAGTTCAAGGCCTAGGGTGACTGGCTAAGATGTCTATCTTTTTGTCTTTTGAAGCCTTCAAGGTGTTAAGTATTGCCATTGTTGTGGCAATACTTAACAAGAAGGTATTAGCTATTAAAATGAAGAGGTTCTTAGTTTAATTAAGGATGAATTAGGTTTATCATTAGTTTCTGGGAATTATGTGCACATTTAGTAATTTGTTAATTAAATTACCAAATATAATTGTAAGTTTCTAACATTCTCTTAGGAAAGTATTATAATTCATGTATCTTATATATAAAATAAATCTAATAGCTTGGATGCTTTGAAATCATTTATAATGTTTTTCTTTAGAAAATTACAAAATAAGTTAGAAAAATTCTACCTAGAAATTAACATTTGGATCAATAATAAACTTGTTGATAAGTTAAAAACTAACTGGATATCTATACCATGTACAATTTTATGAACAATGGTAAAATGTGTACAATATTAACTTCTTAATTGTTCTCACATAACAACCAGTAACATGTAGACCAAAATAAAACTTAAGAATTTAAAGTCTAAGAGTTAACACATTTTCAATATATGGACTTATTTGTGGAGTTGTGTGTTTTGTTTTCATCTTCCGTAAGTAGTGACATGCAAAAATGATCAAGATCAGTTAGGTAGTCAATTCCTCTGTGAGGCCTTAATTAAGAAGACAAAAATAAATGTCAAGAGTTTAAATATAAGTCTGCATCCAGAAAAAAAGAAAAAAGGAATGCACAAATCACATGGAATTGCTATGTTTTGAATTCCTGGGTAAAAGTGAATATTAAAATGGTGATATTCAATATAAGTATTTAGCAAAGTCAACATGTCTAATTTACAAAATAAAGCTATAAAAGCTATAAAAGTTTTCATAGCATTTTTCAGCTTTCCAAATAATTTTTGAGGAAAGACTCCAATTCCTAAGTGTTTTGGAATGTAAATAAAGAAAAACTTCTTTTAATCCCTTTGAACCTTGGTGGTGACTTACACAGGTGCCTGAATTGTACAAGTGGCTGACAGGATCTCCTTATAATCCTCATTAAGAGTTACTGGAGGCAGCACATTCTAATACCAGGAGCATTGGCTTATGCATATGAGCTCTTGAGTAAGTCACTTCTCCAACACTCTCAGGAATGTTATATGTAAACATGATAAACTATTAGTGCTGCTCAATATGTGAACCATAAACCAGTGTCAATTCTTAAAATTTTTGTTACTGGTCTGGGATGAGTACAGACATTAAGAGCAAGTGTTTAAAAACATTATACGGCATACTGACAATAATTGTATTTCTTTCAAAGATGCGATAAAACTTGGGGCCTATATTTTGCAAAAATTTTTCTAGTAATTCATTTTAATTTTGTTTTTCTAAAAGTATTGATATTAAATAGATGGATGGTGGGGTGAAACAAACAAAAACCTGGTCCTTTTCGAGGAAAAACACAAAACCAAATGATCCTCAAAGAGCCTTTTCGGTTTTAATATATTCAATTACTTTATTATACTAAGAGGATTCATTAGAAAAACAGCAATTGTCCAACTCTCACTTCCCTCTGCGAAGTTTTTATAAGAGCACAGGAAATCACAGTTCTCACCAAAGTTCTTGTCATTTGCCAACTAGTTCTGATTATGAAAGGCTGTCTGGTCTAGTCATGTAGTGGCTAATTTGGACTTGTCCAGACAAAATCAGAAAAGGGTTTATTAGTCTGGCTTTGGTACGAAGCAATGAATAGAACCTGTGCCTGTTTCCAGTTGTTTCAGGAGAAAACTTTCTTTAATTCTAGTTTAGGTAGCAATGCCAAATTTCCACAGGAATCTACTCGTTAGTGTTTAATGCAAACATAATGAAAAGATATTCCTGACTAAATTTATGAGACCAATATGCTCACATGCTTTAGTATTCAAGAAATTAAAATAAATATATAGATATTTATACATTTATAGTGCTTGCTCCAAAATCCATTTAAAAAAATCTTATGACCAGAAATAGTGTATATAACTTCTCGTTGCCATAGATATTATTTAACAAAAAAATTACCAGGCTGGAATTTGGATGACAAATTTGAGCTCTATTTCTGCCAATGAAACTTGAATATTTACCTCCCTAGGATACAGAAGAAAGACATGCTAAATGACAATAAATCTAAAACACTTCAATTTCTAATAATCTGTGTTCCAAAATGATCTTATTTTCTGCTTCTAAACAAGCATGTAGAACTTGTGCCCCGCAGGCTGCATGTGGCCCAGAATGGCTTTGAATGCCGCCCAACACAAATAATAAACTTTCTTAAAACACTATGAAAATTATGCACAGACCTTTATTTTTAGCACATCAGCCATTGTTAGTGTTAGTGTTAGTGTGTTCTCTGTGTGGCCCAAGACAATTCTTCTTCTTCCAATGTGGCTCAGGGAAGCCCAAAGGTTTTATAGGACACCCCTGTAAAACAAATACTTTATCCTCATTTTTATTAGGCATAAACAAGTGATTGACTTTAAAGCTGTTAGAAAACCAGCAATTGTTTAAAACAGCAAAAATAATTTAATCACTCTATTTTTAATTCTTTCTGAAACCCAAGATAATAATAACTAATTATTCTTTTAAAATTGTTTATAATTTTATATCAAAATGACTAAGAGGTCTTTTTTTTTTTTTTTTTTTTTGGTGGGGTAGTTCCCTGGCTGGGAATCAAACCTGGGTCATGGCATTGAGCGGGCAGAAGTCTAGCCACTATACCACCAGGGAACCCCTAAGAGGTCTTTTAATATGTTTTTAAATTGGTCAATGCCAATGGACTGTCTGAATCAGAATTCCTTGACAAAATTATTAGAAAATACAGCTTCCTTTTCCTTGCAATCTCTCTCTCTCATTTTTAAGACTCCTGTTCAGTGCTCGCTTCAGCAGCACATGCACTAAGTTTGGAACGATGCAGAGAAGATTAGCATGGCCCCTGCACAAGGATGACATGTAAGACTCCTGTTCAGCAGATCTAAGAAACGGGGTATCGAAATCTGTAGTTTTTAAAAAGCTATCCAAATTATGCTATATCATTAGTTTGTTGAACCTCTAATTGAGTTCAACACCTCATCTGAAGACTGAATTCCCTTTGACACCCATGAAGTGGGTCTTTATCTCTGCTTTAATGCCTCCACTAATGGAGAATGCTTTTATAGGTAGCACTAGGACTGTTAGGGAGCAAATACTTGGCAAATATGTGCTAAATGACTTATAAATCAAGGAAGGAAGGGAGGGAGGGAGGAGAGGATAGAGTGAGGAAGGGAGAGATGAAGGAAGGGTTAAAGGAATGGAATAAAACTACCTCAAACAAGACTGTACCATTTTGAATTTGGACAATGGTGGGTTATAGCTTGTTTTTTGTTTGTTCGTTTTTGTCTTCTACATAATATTCACCCATTATTCTTACCCTATGCAATAAATGTTTTTTAAATAAATGATGTAAAATTTAGAATTTTTTCCATACTGGTTTTGTATCCATTACTTTGCTAAAACATCATTAAAAATATGCACATTCTACAGAAAAGAAGAGGAGGCTAGCTCAGAGAGATTAAAATATATTGCTTAACATAATTAGAGAGTAATATATAATCACACACTTTGCAAAGCCAAGATCAGAAGACTAGGGCTCTCTCCACTAATAATCAGGACTAATATATATGTAGTGTTCGCTATATCCCAGGCAGTTCTTTAAGGTTTGTACCTGTATGAACTCGGTGAATCTTCATAATGACCCCCAGAGGTAGAGACACTATTTCATGCCTTTACTAAACTATGAGGAAACTAAGACATAATGACTTTATAAGGAATAATTAATTAATTAACCAATTAATTAACTTTTCAGATGTTACCCAGCTAATTCATTTGGTAGAAAGTGTAAAATGTATGATGTAGCAGTTAAGAGAAGCTAAGAGGAAATGGAATTCAGTGAACAAGTGAAAATTCTAACTTTAATAGGAACAGGGATAGCTCATCCTTTTAACAGAAAAGCTAGCACAGAATATGTATGTTCATACAGTTCTGCTGTAATTTGTTAGAGGGAGAGTGGCCAAGCTCTATTTTGTTAGCTTCTTTTTCTTCTTCAAGTGACTATGAAAAGCAAAGTCATGTGCATCAGCCAGGAGATAAGAAAGGTTTTTAGATCCGGAAAAAGGTGTAAAATAAAGTGTCTACCAAGAGGAGTAGGATGTATTGACTCATAGGATGTAGTTGGATTTCTCAGTAGCCCTGGGGTCACATCTGAGGTTTGTGTTGTAAATCTAAAGTGAGCCCATGGCATCATCATCTGTTCTCCAGTTGTGTTCGACTACTCAGGTGCCCATGTGAAATAATCAGAAAGGTAACTTGTTTTCAGAAAGATCAATGGAAAGAGAGAGGTATAAACAAGTCCCAGAACACACACAATAGTTTAGGAGCTGCCAGAGCGAAAGGTGGGAGGACACTGGGGAAGAAGGGCGCGGGATTCAAGTACATAATGATGGAAGGAGAAATGACTCGGCACGGCGAGCACACAGTGCAGCACACAGATGATGAAGAACTGCGCACCTGGAACCCATGTAATTTTGCTGGCCAATGTCACACCAACAAGTTTGGTTAAAAAAAGTAGAAAGAAATAAAAAGTCCCAGAGAAATGTGTTGGTCTGTGAGGCATGACAGCCGTCATCAGTGGAGCAGCCAGTCGGGGAGAAGATCCATAAATGAGAAAGTAAAACTCCATCTCACCTCCCAGCTCTATCACATTCTCAACTACGGTAACCTGTTCTTAATAATAGGATTCTTAATCTTAAAAATGAAGCTGAAGCCATGACTTACAAAAATGCAATTTTGAAATTCGAGGTTGCTACTACCAAGCAACTGCATTTTCCCCCTTGGTTGATTAGAAATGGATAGTATAGTAATTTGAACAAATGTGCTGCATACCTGCTTTGCTCCCAGATCTCTTACATGAGTAACCACCACAACAGTTTTTATAAGTGGGCATTTTGTCTCTGACTTTAGTTATAAATACATCGAAGATCCTGGAAGATAAATCATTTTGCCCAAAATTTCACAGTGAGTCAAAGAACTTTATGAAAGCTTTTTCTACCACTATCCCTTATTTCCAAAGTGAAGAGCTGAAAGCTGTTGGTAAGACTAAAATAATGCTTTTTAAAGGGCCTTTAGATTACCCCTTTACAAGGGGAGCACAGACCTTACTGCTCTCAACTGACTAACAAAACTCTGAACTGTAAGATGGGTAAGAATTTCAACCTCATCATAAGAAAGAAGAAGATTCTCTGGTTGAGCCACATGTTAGAAACAGCAACAAGGGGAGGTTCCCTGGTGGAGTAGTGGCTAGGCTTCGGAGCTCTTACCACTGTGAACTGGGCTCAATCCCTGCTCAGGGAACCAACCAACCAACCAAACAAACAAACAACAACAACAGAAACAAGAACCATAAAATCAGTACAAGATAGCAGCCAAGCATATAACTTATCCCTAAAGGAGTTCTCCCTGAAGCCTGAAATGGCCAGACAGCCTACTACACATCAATGGGAGAGTTACTGGGTGCCAAGCTTTCAGATCCTTCAGGATCAGTTAATTACACCCATATTCATCCGGTTGGGCCTTGAACTACTTCACTATGCCAAATACTCTATAGATGGGGGACCACATTTGAATCATCAGTCCCATCAAAGGCTAGAAGGCACACAGGAATATTTTTGAGACACCTCAAAAAACACAGCCATCCCTTTACTTGAATTAGTGAAAGGAATTTGAAGAAGGTACACTGCATCATCAAGTTGAACCAAGCTACTACGTAATATGGTTACCTTACTCTGTGTTCCAGACCAAGGTGCAATTAGTTGAGAAAAATAAAGTTTACTTTCAGGTGAGGGCCCTGGAACCCAGAGAGGTGAAGCAAGTTTATAAATAACTCATGGGATGAAAAGATGTAACTAAGGCAAGCTCAAGAGCCTTTGACACTCAGAACAGTGTTCTTTGTACAGTGGGAAGAGTAGGGTGGGGGCCAAAGAAAAAATTCTGGCTCAACTGGAATTTCAGTCAAACAAGTACCAATATCACTCAAACAAGTGCTTTCAGGGTCCATGATGGTTTATTGCAAATCCTCAGTTTTCCTGTGGAGAAGCCAATCTGTGTTGCTACTCCAGCCAAGGTGACCCACCCTTTGGCAGGTTCACCAGGGTTTTAAGGGTGCAGTTACAAAGGGCTCCTGTTTACAGTAGAACCATTCAAGAAAGCTGGTTTTGCTTCACAAATAAATAAAACCCTTTTGCCTGGAGAGTGTTGATTATACATTTATTTATTCTTTATAATGAGAAAGAGTCAACAGAAAACTTTCTCTGCTGCCTGAAGAGCAACTTTGTTTTCTACTTTCCTAGTTATTTTGAGCCTCAGTACTGGCTTCACTCTGGAGTTGCCATGAGCAGGCTAATCCGTCCAGTTTTGACCTTCAGGTCACCTCTGAAGTTTTAAGGCTATATTTGTAGTTACTGACATGGTCATGACTTTATTTATGTAAATATTGTCTATCATCTAGTATATGATGAATACCTGTTACTTGCATTCTTGTCATTCTTTCTTCAGTTTCATATGAATTTAATCCATCATCCATGTCTCCAACAGCATCATTTAACTGAAATGCACCACTGTACCCCCAGCTTTTAAATATGGCATTTTAGGCTCTTTACTAACTAGTACTAATTTTTAGGTCCATTTTCTGCCATTCATCTCTACAATCCACACGATCCAATTACACAATACTAAGTGTTACTACAAATATCTTCATGTTATCCATTTCTTATCCATCCCCTCATTTGGCACATTAGTCACTGCATCCCCTCCTGACAGAGAGACAGTTGCAACTGTTGTCCTGACAATAACTGCATCTAATCAGGCTCTGAATGTGACCGACCCGTGGTGATTGAGATCGCTGATGGCAAAGGTAGTACTTTCAATGTAAATGACCACAGCACCACTTCTATGTTCTCGTCAAAGAGGATGCCACAGTGGACTCCTTGGTACACCACCAAACTGCTCAAGATCTGATTAATGAAGAAATGGAAGAATAACAAACAGCATCCCCTCAGGAAGTGAAAACATGGTCTTTTATGCTAGATGAGTCATCAGGTACCGTATAAGTCATTGTTAATTAAAGCCTCTGACCATTTGCTTATATTTATCCTTTTCATTTTCCTCTGGCAAAATGATAGTTTTCAAGATAATGTAAACTCAAAAAAAAAAATCTGACTTAATTTGATGTTTAATTTACTTGTATGATGGGCACAGAGGTTGCATTCAGAAAATGAACTGGAAGAGAAACCCCCTGTTTGTTCCTGTTGACTATGTTGTGTAGCTAGCTCACATCTCATGGGATGACTATGCAGTAGCAAATGTTTTTGCCCCAAATGTATGTCCTCAGAGTGTAGGAGCTAGTACCAAAAGTACCAAAAGGTAGAACATGATTAATGAATAGCATTATTCAAAGATGTTACTTTCACAACTTATCTTTAAGATACAAACATATATTTGTAAATTGTTGGAAATAATGCAGGGTTTGTTGTTGTTGTTTTTTGTTTTGTTTTTAGTTAAATTTACTGGGGTGACATTTGTTAGTAAAAATTACATAGGTCCCAGGTGTATAATTCTACAGTACATCATCTATGTGTTGCATTATGTCTTCACTACCCAGAGTCAGTTCTCTTTCCATCACCATATATTTGACAAGGAGTGAAAATATATACAACGGGGAATAGAAAGACCCTTCAGTAAATTGTACTGGGAAAATTGGAAAGCTGTGTGCAAAAGAATGAATCTGAACTGTGAACTGTCACCATATACCAAAATTAACTCAAAATGAATTAAAGACCTTCCCATAAGACCCAAAGCAATAAACTATATAGAAGAAAACATTCATATTCAACTTACAGACCTCAGGTTTGGACTTCATAAACCTGACCTCACAGGCAAGGGAGGTAAAAGCAAAAATAAATGGATGGGACTGTATCAAACTAAAAAGCACAGCAAAAGAAACCATCCACAAAGCAAAGAGACAGCCAACTGAATGGGAGAAAATATTTGCAAACAATGCCTCTGACAAGGGGCTAATATCTAAAATATATGAAGAGCTAGTACAACTCCATGACAAAAATAAACAAATAATTCAATTAAAAAGTGGGCAGAGGACCTGAATAGACACTTCACCCATGAAGACATACGAATGACCAATAGAAATATGAAAAAGATGCTCATCATCATTAGCTATCAGGGAAATGCAAATCAAAACCACAATGAGATACCACCTCACACCTGTGAGAATGGCTATTATCAACAAGACAAGGAATAACAAGTGCTGGAGAGGATGTGGAGAGAAAGGAACTCTGGTACACTGCTGGTGGGAGTGCAAACTGGTACAACCACTGTGGAAGGCAGTGTGGAGCTTCCTCAGAAAATTGGGAATGGAGCTACCATTTGACCCAGCAATCCCTCTTCTGGGGGTCTACTCAAAAAATTCCAAAACCTTAGTCTTCAAAGACTTATATACCCCAATGTTCATCACATCACTGTTCACAGTGGCCAAGTCATGGAAACAATCAATGTGTCCTTTAATGGATGACTGGATAAAGAAGCTGTGGTACACATACACAATGGAATATTACTCAGCTGTAAGAAAAGATGAAATATTGGAAATATTGCCATTTGCAACAAAATAGATGGTCCTAGAGATCATGCTAAGCAAAATAAGCCAGACAGAAAAAACCAAGACCCATATGGCTTCACTCATATGTGTAATATGAAACTGAAAGCAACAAAGGAACAAAAACCATAGGCATGGTCAAATAACGTGTTTTTATATGATTGGATGGATTTCAGCATTAAGGCCCTCACTTCTTACATCAACTGTACTATTTTATTTTTTCCAGAAGCGTTCATTCACTGTCAAGTATGCTGCAGAATTGTCACTCACTGCCACTTTACTTGTCATGTGTCTTGCTGTCACATTTCCAGATAACATCTACTAAAACTCTTGAACTAGTTTGATGTAAAAAGTAAATACCTTCATGTTTTACATCCTTGTACCTTTTATTCATGCTGTTCCACCTTCCTAAACACCATTTCTCCTTTTGCTTGCTTTAAAAATTACTTTTACTAGTAGCCAATCTAAAGTGTTCTATTTGCATTGTAGTTTTTTTTAATTCTCCTTCCTTAATAAAAATTATTATCTCCTGCATATGTGTTTGTTTCCATAAAAGTTTATATTTACATCAATAATTAGGTATGTAATTTTTTTAGGGGGGTGTGTGTGTATATGTGTATTTTAGACATTGTGAGCTCTTGGGACCACAGTCTAAGTATTGTCCTTGGCAGTCTCAGTGCTGTATATGGCATTTGATAAATTGAATTAATACAATTCACCTAATATTTATTTTTGGTTAGTTTGTTTTAAGGTCAGTTAAGCCAGAAGAAAATACAGACCCATGCCTACCATTCTGATAATAATATATTTTATATACCGTAGATTTAAAAAAATAAAATATTATACATTGTTATGGTATCATTCCAAACCTCAATTATCTCTCCAGAGGCAATTGTTCTCATGGATTTAGTACATATACAATCTATATTTTTATATTTTTTCTAAATACATGTTATCAATAAATGAAATACATTACTCTCAATATGTTCTTTTAGAAACACATACATACTACTACACTGAATGTATTTTTTAACTTGCCTTTTCACTAATTATTACCCATACATGTCTATTCTTACAGTCTAAGCTATTTATTTTAATTAATACAAGGACTGTCCAGAAAGTATCCAGCCATGTTATATAAAAAAGAGGCATTTATGACTGGATTTTTTCTGGACAGCCCTTGTGTATGGTATTCCCTCATATAAATGTATCATAATTAATTTAGTCATCTTCAACCATTGCAACTATTTCTAATTTTTGCTTTATAATTATTTTAATGAGCATTCTTATAAATGTCTTTTTGTGTACATGTGTAAAAATTACTTTAGGAGTTATATACCTAAAAGTGGAATTTTTAGGTCATTTTCTGAGGCCAGATTCCAAGGAATTGTATTTATAAACTAGCAGTATATGACATAGTTGTGTCTGTAAAATCTTATCATACCTTATTTTATTAGTATTTACATAATTATGATGATGATTATTATTAGTCAATAATGTGACTGCTTATCTTCCTTTCTAATTTTCCTGGATCATAGGTAGCAACTTCATTGAACTGATGCCGTCAGATTCCTCCCTTAGAAAAATGACCCTGAGATATCTTTACTCATTTGGCCTCAGCAAGTTTTGTTTTTGCTTTTTGTCTTGGTAGCATTGGGAAAAACACTGAAGGATTTTCTCTCCCATTTTCTACTACTAACCCTCTACTCCCTGCTTGCTATGGCTGGTCATTGTACATAGCACTTAGTTCTACCTTCATCAAGTAGCCCGAGACCAAAGCACCACCAGCAGTTATTCCTAGACCAGATCAGATCCATTTTCTTCTCTGCTAATATGTGACCAGATTCTTTCTAATGCTCTCCCTGGTGCCTCAGCACCAGCTCCTACTCAGCTTGCCTCCCCCTACCAAGAGTACCATGGCTGCTGGTCTAAATTTCTACCAAACCCCTTCTGGACCCTAACAGGCTTCTGATTTTTCTCCTACTTTGCCATTCCCCTGTTGTTTCCTGACCATAATCTGGCACTCTGCACTGATTAGCTGATTCATCATCTATTCTGTGTCTGTTTTAGGAGCCTTTGGGCCATGGCCTAGGAACAACAAGATTCTCCTCAGCTGCCTCCACCCACTTCTAATCATCAAGAACACCTGGTGTATCTGGCCTATACAGGTTCCTGACATACTCATGTCCTGGCAGTTTAAACCCCAATGACTGGCAGGGGTGTTGGCCTTTTAACACCTAGATTTAAAAAATGTGGGTGGAGTGCATGCACATCACCTCAGACCAGGCACTCCCAAGGGATGAGAATACTTTTAGTAAACAAGTTTCCAGTTACCTGCCACACCCATAGGCCCTAGAAGGAGCAACCTTATATTTTATAGGTCCCAGCTTCCTCCTCCACTCCTCTCCCACCACCACAGATGAATATGTGATCAAACATGGCAAAACCCCTGGGTGGTCATACGTATATGATTTATGTGGTTTGGCTTCAAAAGATGACCTAGGTTTATTACCTTGGCTGAACATTAGCGTCACCTGGGAAATTTTTTATAAATTTTACCATGTCCAAACATCTCCTAAAAGTATATTTTCATTGCCCAATGTGGGACAAGGTACATTTTTAATGCCCACCCCACTCCAAGTGATTCTAGTAACAGCCAGTATTGACAAGTGAGAACAGAAAACCATCTAAAACACACAGCTTACCATCTAAATTAACATGACATTTGGAAAGTCTAGATTAGGAATTCCAAAGATGAAGTTCCAAATGACTTTATGACTTGTTTCAAGCACTATCCCCCAAATCCATTTATCTGAACATCAGGCTACTAACGACCCCTCCTTCCTCCTTACTAGAACATTGCATACACTCAGTAGGTTCATCCAAAGACTTTACTCAAGACTCCTGGTTCTCCATGTCCGCCAACGTGAAACTATTAAGTCACAAACTCACCTAAACCCAAGTTGGCTCCAGCATTGAAGTACTTACCTTAAATTAGAGCTCCAACTTCTCATAAATATATTCCACCCATGCCATCCATCTCTTTCTAGACATTTCTACAGTTGTCAAAATATTGTTCTCCCTTATTGTGTCGAGCAATAAAAGCTATTTTCCTTTATCAAGAGGATACTTGGGTGTTCAGCAGATTATCTTGGTGGCATTTTCAGGTGTCGACAGTAGATAAAACCACTAATTTGGTCAATCGAATTGTCTTGGTGATCTAAGAGACCTAGAGACTCTTTGAAGTGAAGGTAGGGGCCAGACTTAAAACATCATGATCTTTAGCCAGGGAACGAAGGTAGGGGCCAGACTTAAAACATCATGATGTTTAGCCAGGGTACATGGGCATATTGATTATGTGCAAGATGAATATGAAGAGGAAGCTGAATAACTAAGAGGGGAATGGAGCAATAATACTCATAGAAAAGGAGTGATGGGAAAAACAGTGTGGCCTCTGATAGATGGTCCCTTCAGTACATGGCATTCTAGCTCTACTGCCTGTGAGGCCATATTTCCTCACTTGGAAATCTGGTGAAGTGCCTCTAGTATTGTCACAGGGCAGGGAAATTCTGCTCATGTTTTGGGTTTTTATATATTTACTTATTTTTGCTACTTTATCTAGAAGTCCTAGTTGTCAACTGTTGATGTATCAAGAAGGAAATAAATCATTCTCCCTTCTCCAGATACAGATGCAGAGAATAGCAGTAGTGTGTCTAATGATTTGACCTTATACATTTATTTTGTGTTGATAAGTCATGAGGCTCCATCTGATTGGACATAAGCTCTTTCTGAATAGTTATCAAGCCCATGCAGGACCAGAAACTGAATGAGAACGTCTAAAAGAGAAAGCTGAGAGAAGAGGGGTCATGAAAGTGGAAAGGGGGATAGAATGCTTCATGGGCTTCATCCTGAAGCTTGGTCCAGGGTGGTCTCTGGCTTGTAAACCAGCAGAGTGTGGGGACCTAAAGAAGGACCACTCAAATGCTCAGAGTTGTTTTCTACAAAACTGACCCAGCACCTTGGCCAGCTATTGATCTCTTAGGAAAATCCACCCTTGTGTAAAGACAAACATTGTCCTGCCTGTACTTCTGATTCAAACATCCAGTCAAACTGTGAGTGAATTACATACCCTCCCTGTGCTTCAAGTTTTCATACACCAAAATAAGTGCCTATCTCTGGTATGTCTCTCTGAGTTGGACTGGATTATACTTGTATCCCACCCCCATGAAGAGTATTGCCCCCCATTCCTTTATTACAACTAGTTGATATTCTTTGTAATCAAAATCTATTACTAGAATAATGATCTTATTGTAGGTTATATAGACATTTCTATGGCACTTAATAAAGATTCTAAGGCACTTAATGAAAATAAAGGCACTTAAGCTTTAAAACAACTGGGAAGTAAATGTGCTCATCTACAATTTACTAATAATTAAACATATGTTCCACTTTATAACTAAAGCTGAGCTTGAATTATTATACTTTGTTTCCACAGCAGTTCTTATAGCCATGCTATAAGGAAGAATCCATGGAGAATTATGAAGATTAACATAACTTTATATTTCATAGCTGAAAACTTTGCCAAGTTTCAGATCTGATGGAACTAAAAAAATGAAACATTTTGACTAATGAAGGAAAAATAAATAACAAATCAGAAAACATTTTTATTATTATTTTCTTAATGATTATTAATGTTTTTAGCAGCCCCCTTATACAACTGCAGAAAGTATCCATTTGAAAAATAATTAAAATAGGTGGTGAAATTATTATACAATAAGTTGATGCACTGTGGAATTGTATGCCTGAAACCTATGTAAATCTTGCTAACAGATATCACCCCAAAAAGTCTATCAATAAAAATGAATTAAAAAAAATTAAATTATTTTTGAATAGCAAGGAAATCAATTTTCTTTCTGTTTGGATGTCTTTCATTTCCAGTTAATCTTATATTACTTTTAAAGAATTAATTTAATATTAAAATTTCTTTATGAATCAAAAAATATATACAATTCTGCTGTATTTAACTCTACAGGCATTGTAGTCTTTTACTCATTTTTATTATAAGTCCAGGATAATTATAACTAGAGATTGTTTCTAATTTTACCATACTTTCAGTGATAATACTAACCAGTTTTATATTTAGCTAATTTGATTAATTATGAATTTTCATTTTCTATCTTTGAGGCCTGGAGCATAATGATCAGCTAGAATTACCCAAGTGCAAGGGGTGGGGGGGCGCGCCATGGATACCACCATTCTTTTAGACTGATATTCTTTTAATAAATTACCCACATGGAATGATTATAAAGGTATTTGCTTTCCTTTTTGAACACAGCCCAGTATCATTAAACATCTAGCAGAGTCCAATGCTTCCTTAGTCTGTTTTTGTTACAATTTCTTGAAGCCTTAATAAGAAAATATTGGCATAGTAATGTGTGAGCCGTGCATATTTCTGTGCTTCTCTAGAGCTTTCAGAGACCTGTTTGCTATGCAGATTTTATTCATTCATTCCATCTACATCAGTAAAGTTGGTCATCTGCTGACAATATTAAGTAAATTGATCTACCTAATCTATGTATTTTTAAGTGCCTAGTCATCATATCTGTCCTGTCCATTTGTTCATTCATCAAACATGCTAAATTCTTGAGAAATAAAATATAGCACAGTCCCTGGCTTGAAGGGTTGAAGGGGAAGACAAAGATATAAATGTCTACTTGTGGGAATATGATATTTGAAAACACAAAGAGACAGAACTCACCAAAGTTGTTTTGGGAACATCAAGGTAGGGATGCTTATCACTGACAGGATAAATTAAGAAAAACTTTGAGGCAGGGGCGTCCCAACTTTGGCTTCCCTGAGCCACATTGGGAGAAGAACTGTCTTGGGCCACACATAAAATACATGAACAATAATGACATCTGATGAGCTAAAAAAAAGGTCCGTGCATAATTTTCATAATGTTTTAAGAAAGTTTACGAATTTGTGTTTGGCCACATTCAAAGCTGTCCTGGGCTGCAGTTTGCTTTAGGGGAATGTCAATTCAGTTGAATTTTGAAAGATAAGTAATAATAAATAACAATTACTCAGTTCTTAGGACAACTCAGACATGGTTTAAGCCTTTACATATATTAACTCATATCATCATCACAGCAACCCTAAGAGTTAAATACTATTATTATCCCATTACCTCATTTAATCTTCATTTTAAATGTGGAGAAACTGTGGAGTGGTTAAGTAATTGGCCCTGGGTCACTTGGTCAGGTAACACAGAAAATTAGAACGAGATTTTCACTGATTTGTTTTTGACTGATGTCAAATAAGATAAGTATTTGCTACCAAAGTATAAAACAAACTCTTTCTGATCAATACAGTATTTTACATGAAATGATACCAGGTCTTTGCAATCTCTCAGACAGATCAAGAATGAAAACAGAGACTGCAAGAGAAGGTGTAATGAAGAGATTTGCAAAAAAATTGGAAACACATTGTTGTGTTCTATGTATTCATCCTATTTGGGGGAAGGAAGCTCACTTCTTACCCCATATAAAAGGAGAGGGATTTTAAAGCAGCCACTGAAAGAACTTAAACTGTGTTTTCAAAAATTGGGTGATATAAAGCACTGTGCTTGCCTGTCTTCAAAGAACGCTTTCTTGAGCTATAAACCATGAGTAGGAATTCTAAAAGGAAAAAGGTGGTAGAGCCTGGAGAGGCCGTCTGCATTGGTATTCATCGGTCCTTACTGGCTAGGAATGCTTGAATCTTTCCAAAGGTCAGGAAAGGTCATAGGAGAAAAGCCAGTAAAGGGTGTTCTTGGTGCAGTCCAAAAGGGTTGCCTGAAAGAAGGAGGGACAAGAAGACCTTGGAGAGAGACTGTATGTGTAACCTTGGATAACCAGGTGCATAAGAAAGAATTACGAGTGCCACCTGGAATAGAGGTGTCCAGGGAATTTAAGTGAGAGATTCAGCCAACCTCCACAGAGCAAAAACTTCACTAAGAGAAAGATTCAGCTCTTCTGAAGACATTCAAATCCATGAAATCGAAAGCCACCCCATTAAGTATGAAATGTTCTACCTTTTATCTTTCCTTCTTTTCCTGCTGAGAGTTTGGTAGAAAAGGGAAGCTGAAAACAGCTAGCGAGTGGGCAAAAGAGCAAGCAGGGAGGGAATAGAGAGCAGAAGAACCTTGTCACCCTCAGCCCACCCCTTTTCCCCACACCAGGCCTCCAGCCTCAAGTAGACCGACCAACTTCGGCCAGGGCAGCAATTAGCTGCTATGACAGTTTCAGGAACCTGGCTAGTATCTTGGATAGAGTATTATAGTGTCTAAATTCAGACTGTGTTTATACTCAAAGTAACCTATAACCTATGAATTAAAGCCATGAGGCTTGTGGATGTATTATCCAGGGGCTTGTACTCCAACTGCTTAAAATTTAAAGGACAGTGAGAGACACATATACAGTTACACTTCCTTTATGTCATGAATTTAACATGCAAGTTATACTAGCAGAAGTTAAAATTATTGTTTCCAACTATCTCCATCCCTGAAAAAGAGACAAATCTCCAGATGTTCTCGAGGACATCAATTGGTAACTAATGATGAATTTGCATATTTTTGTAAGTCCAGCTTTTCTATCTAAAAATGCTTTTTATCAAAGAAGTAATATCAAATCACAAACCAGGATTAGAACAATTCCAGTTAAACCTCTTGTCATATATATCTTGGTAATTTATTTAACCTCTCATTTGTAAAGCAAGATAAAAAGCCTTGCTTTGCCTAACTTAATAGGATTATTTTGAAGAGCAAATGACAATAATATTTTGTAGTTTACATAATGAAATGACATCTGTGTGTGTGTAGCATGATGAATAAAACTGAAAATATGATATTAAATGAAAATAATGGGTATAACATGTACAGTATAAAATTACATAGAATTTCAAATAACACCCACATACCACACAAATAAATACTATATATTGTTCATGGAGAGATATGCATACATACATATATGCATATACATTCAAGATACATGTGTGGATATAGATGGGGAAAGTAATCAAAGAGGAATTTAATTTTAGTCAGAGAGTGCTCACACTTTTTTTATAAAAATGGTAAAATGTTCACAGTAATTGATACCAGGTTGTCAAAACTCAGAAATTTATGTTATTCATTGTACTTTCTGCATTTTTTAAACTTATTTTTATAAAGTCTTGATTCACAGAAATACACATAAAGCATGAATTAGAAAATAGATGTTGCAGTGCTGGGAAAACTGTAAAAAGCTATATAAACATAAGGTAATGTTCTTAACATATTGTAATTTTTAATTTTAAGGTTTACACTGTGCATAAAGCTCTTTTTAGATTCCATTAAAATAAATGACAAATAATAACAAATATCCTGAAATGTATGTGTCAGTGTGTCAACAATTGTTAGGTGAAAAGTATTTTCTTTTTGTCACATAAGCTAGTGATATGACCTATGAGTTATCATATTTTACATGTGTATTGCACTCCCAAGTATAATGTGCACTCACATTTTTGTCCCAAACTTTCAGTGAAAAAAATCTTTCATTTTAATTTTTTAATTCAAATTTTTATTTGTTTATATTTAGGTACTTGTTTTTTGTATTATAAAAATATTTTAGCATTTATATTTTAACATATTTTGGGACAAGAAATTTTATGTAACAATTATAAAACACTAGAACAGATAAAAGGTCAAGAAATTGTATGCATAAAAGTATTTTTATATAAAAAACTTGATTATCATATTCCAGGGTACTATTTTGCATATAGATATCATTATTGATTTCTAGAGTTACACTTTTAACTCCTAAGCAAGAACAAAAGAATTTATGGAATTAGCACTACCCATGTACAATGCACATCCTTATTTTTCCCTCACAAATTTGGGCAAAAAAGTGTGCATTATACATGGCAAAATGCAGTAATCAAGTCTGGGAATCTGGGCCATGCAAATATTTGACCAAATGTCTAAGCATGGCTTTCTAATTTTGAGAGGTTTTTTTCTGAGCTCAAATAATTAAAAAGGATCTCAATTTTTAAAATAAAATAACGTACTTTTTTCTGTTTGTAATAATCATACATAATTTGTTGAAGATTCATAAAACATAAGAGTAAAGTTTTTAAAAATTGGAAGAACCCATAATTCTACTTTCTAGAGAGGATCATTTCCTTGAAGTCTTTCTTTTTCTATAAATATACAGTTGGTATTGTTTCATATATACTTACCTATGTGTTTTGTTCTTAACCTCAACTCTGGCACCTGTTATCCAATTTCATTGAAAGTATGCTTTTTCTATGGTTTTCTAGAATTTGTTGACGCCATTGTTTATCTTATGTTACCCTATTGATGAACGTATAAGTTATTTTAAATATCTTAATATTATATATAATACTCTGATGAATATCCTACTTATAAATATTTCTGTATGTTACCAGTTTTTGTTACAATATGTTCCTAAAAATACTGTTTTTATGTCAAAGATAAAACTTTTCCAAGACACTAGATACATATACTGACAAATTGGTCTCCTCCCCAAAATTAAAGTCCAGGTCCACAATCCCTAACCCTTAGAGTCATACATGTTGTGAAATTTAGAAATTTTTGGATGTTGCATTTATCTTATATTAGGTAACAACCTTCATTAGGTATAGGGAAACACATCCAATTAAACAAATTAACATTTCCTTAGCAAAATGTATTACTATTCTCACTAAGTAGAAAAAATAAAAACCATAAGTAGCATCACTTCGGTTCGAGTCTGGGCCACCAAATAACGTATGAAAACTTTTGAACTTTGGAAGCGTGGATAAGGAATTGCAGATCCATATCAATTTATAGTATAGTCCTTCCAAGAGTGGATGAGAATAGTAGTAATTTACAGAATTTTAGCCACTATTACTTTAAAATTTTACCAATTTGATAAGTGGAAATTGAGTGTTTCAAAAATTTTAACATATTTTCATGTTATTTACTTTTATTTTCTTTATTTTGTCTTTAGCTCTTATATAGTTGAACCATTCATCTTTTTGATATATAAGAACTCTTTATATTAAAGTCAATAATGCTTTGCATGTACTATATGTTGACATTTTTAGTTGATTATTTTTATTTAATTTTAATATTGAAAAATATTTATGTAGTTAAATCTATTAATCTGTTGCTTTATTTGCATTCATGGTTCAAAAATTCCTCCCCTACTTGTAGATCAAATATTGATTTTTATATTTTCCCATCCTCCTAGCAGTGGTTCCTCTTTTAAACCCATTTCTATACATTGTACTCCTTGTTTTTAAAACAACTGTTTTTAAATACCAACACTTTGGTTCAGTGCCTATCTTAATGGAAAATATTGGAAATGAGGTAATGGAAAGCAAAATTACTACATTAAAAGTACAAAACACAAATTGAATTTTACAATATTCATAACATAGTTAAATATTAATAATGATGGCCAAATATCTAACAAACTTTTAATTTATTATTAATTATACTGTTTGTGTTATCTGAAAAGTCTGTAATAATTGTTATGCAGATCACTAGCTGATTGAAACATTGTTACTGAGATTGTTGATGTTGGGTTATAATCCACATCATGTTTTAGTTTTTTAACTGTTCCTGTTTTCCACTACTAGTCCATAACTGCCACCCTTAAAGTCACTGACAATAATAACTGAAACTACGTTAAACATTATTCCATTATTGTTTTGGTTTTTTTTGTTTGTTTTGTTTTGTTTGCTTTTTGGTATGCGGGCAGCTCCCCGGCTGGGAATCAAACCCAGGCCGCAGCGCTGACAGCGCCAGCGCCAAAGCCTTAAGCCACTGCACCATCAGGGAACTCCCCCTACGTTAAACATTAAATAAAAAAACTGCTTGAAAAGAATCATGATTAAAGACAATGCACTTACTTTTACTCAGTCAACAACTAAACAGATCAAACAGTTTGGCTAGGGAGGTATTTATATGTTCAGGGAAGTTCTAAAAATGTCACAAATGGATTGTTCTGGAACTGTACATAGTGGTTGGTAGAAGAGCAGTTTGGGGAAAGGGTTCATAGCCACAGCCTCACCCATCATCATTTGCAAATGTGATCTAATATTGAAGTGTCTCCATTAACAGTGATTCAAACTTAACATTTACTGTTCCATAACCAACACTTCTCATTTTTTTACTGTACTTGTTTTTTCGCCATTACTGATTATTTGTCATGTACCCCTGAACGGCCCAGCACGTACCCCTAGAGGTACGTGTACCACTGCTTGGGAACCAATGCCCCATGGCTACAGATATTACATTCACTTTGATTCTGTTGACATTTTATTTGGTATAAGGAAGGAATTTTATTTTCCTGTTTTTTCTATTAAAAATAAAACTATTTCAGAGGACTTTTGGAATTCAGTCTTGGACTGTGTTGGCATGCGTGTAAACCACAGCCCTCAGGTGCTTTATTTTAAACCAGTTTGATGGAAAAAGAATGTTTAATATCAAAAGTTAACTATACAAATATAAAATATTTGCAGAAGTAAAATTCTCACAATTTGGAATAACTTACGAATATCTTTCATCCTATTAATTCAAAACATACTTTATGTTTTGCGTGAATGTGATTCAACAAGTATGGATAACAATACAAATTCCAGCTTCACTCCAAGTGTCAAAAACCAACAGTTGACCCTTTCCTTCCAATGCCTACTCTCAACTTGCCCTGTTTTTGTGTTTTCTATTATTATAATATTATCTGACTTAGATTGAGTTTTCTTAGCAAAAGACTCTAAATCAAGGATGTGAGTGCAAGTAGCATATTTGGAAAGTAATTCCAGTAAGAATGGGCAGGGAAGTAGAAAAGGAAAAGAGAAAAGGAAAGGAAGCCAGTGAGGGATGTGTTAAGGAGCGGACTACTGCTGGGGGCCATGGAGGCTCAAGGCCACCTGAGCCATGTCTCAGAATGTGCAACGTGCCTGAGCTTTGTCACAACCAAAGGCTTACTGTTTTCTTCTTTCCCTTCCCTCTAGATTCTACTTTTGGTCTATAGTACCATTTTCTAAGCAATTGCAGTGACTATCTCACTGATATTTCCTCGTTCAGGGGTCCAGGGTCTCCCTACTTAAAACAGTTAGTTTTCATGCCCCGGTCTAATCATATTTACAATGGCTGCATGCAAAGAGCCTCAATGGACTGTCATTCTCCATAAATAGAATCTAAACCCTGGGAATCAATGGCCTCCCAAAACTGCTGTCAGCCTCTTTTCCAGCTGTATCTTACTGCTTCTCATAACATGCTCCAAGAACACTGGGCTCCTGTCTGTTTTTAAAACATGTTCCATGTTTTCTAAATGCATGCATCTGTCACATTCTTTCTCCCTGAAATGCCATTATCTCTCCCCCATATCACTCTTTTGAAATCTTACCTGTCCTATAAAGTTAAGCTCAAACATTACCTTTTCTGTGAAGTTCTCTGGCCACTCAGAAGCTAGAAGTTACATATTCTTTTGAAGTTTCTTAAAATGCAAGTCACCTTTTACTTTGAGTTGTGTTTGTTTCTATGTCTTCTAGATTGTTCTCTTTGAGGACAGTGTCTATTATCTATTCTTGCTTTCTCCATTAAATCAAGCGAGGTCCTTGTACATAAATGATACAGAAGAAATATGTATTAAATATATGCAATTATTATAAATCTTACTGAAGATGAAAGAATTCAGAAACAACAGTTGTTTTCAAATCTCTGAGGAGATATCAACTAAATGGACTTCATTTTTTCTATTGTTCTCATTGATGATGATAAAAATAAACTGATGGAAGCGGCAGGGGCCATGGAGATCGAAAAAGAAGCTTTTCCTGAGTTTTTTAGGGTGAAAATTATCTGAATATTGCTTCCTTCCTATTTACTTTATTTATTCATTTGTTGATTCTTTCACTTAGTTAGTCAATTGACAATTTTGATATATGTGAGACACTGTTCTACTTGCTGGGTACATAAAACTGTGAAGGAAAAGGTAAAAACTAAACACAAATATATACATTGTGGTCAATGTTATAAAGAAAGGTGACAATGTACTGTGTAATAGATCATGACAGGAATTGGATATTAAAGGAGCAAGGAAAAAATCCATCTGAGAGAGTAACATTTAGGTTGATAAAGAAAAAACGGGGAGAATTAAAAAACAAGAGAGTATTACATGAAAAAGATCTGAGGTGCAAAAGATCTGAGCAAGTTTCAGAAAATGAAAGGTGTTCAGTAAAACTAGAGAATAGTAAGTAGGAAGCAATTAGCAAAAGGTAAGACTGAGTTTGAGATTGGCTAGATTATGAACTATCTTGCAGGAAAAGTATTTTATCCCAAATGCAGTGGGAAGTTATTGAAGAGTATTAAGCTGGGAATGACATGATCATGTTTATACTTTATTATTATTATTTTTTAATTTTTTTATGTAGGTAGTTCCCTGATATTTATACTTTTTAAACAGATCATTTTGACTGTTGAATGGACAAGAAATTAGAGAGGAATAATAAAAAAATCTGAGAGGCCAGAAAGAAGGCTATTACAGTTAACCAAGTGAGAAATTGTGGTGGTTTACTACAAAGAGTGGTGGCCTGCATTAGAGAGAAAGGGAATGGATTAGAGTTATATTTTTAATTTTGAATGGACAAGGCTGAGTGATTAGCTCTTGAGTATGAGAAAAAGCAGGTCTCAAGAATAATCTTGTTTGGGTTTGAGCATATAGGTTAGGCATGTCCAATGTGTAGCCCAGGATGGCGCTGAATGTAGTCCAACAAAATTCTTAAAACAATATTAGATTTTTTTGTGACCTTTTTTTTTTTAAGCTCATCAGCTATTGTTAAGTGTCAATGTATTTTATGTGTGGCCCAAGATGATACATCTTCCAATGTGGCCCAGGGAAGCCAAAAGTTTGGACCCAGCTGACCTAAGTGAATGTTGGTAGATTTAGTGATATTGAAAAGGACAAATGAGACTGAGGAGAGAGGACTGAGACAAAAAGATACTTCCTCTTTGGTATTGCAAAAGCAATTTGGTTAACTTTACCCAGTGACTCTGCCTTTTTTCCAAGTTACTCCAACTTGCTTTTTGGATATAAAATTTTTGGTCAGAGTCCATCCCTAATCCCTGATTTGAAATTCCATTGTGTTTAGATCCATCTTCAGACTCCATAAATTTGCTGCATTCAGATTCAGATCTGCTGATTACAGTAGCTCTGTTTGCTTCCTTGGCCATCTTGACCAGTAACCTAGAAAGAAATAATATCCACTTCCATGGACATCTGAGGACACCACAAATACAATGGAAAGTAAAAGCAAATGCAACTTATGAAGTCATGTGCTGTTGAACAATGGTGATCTTTACAACTTTGGACCCTTGAGAAATTTTGTATGTGTATGTATGCATTTTTTGTTGTTGTTGTTCTCAGGCATGTCTTTTCTCCAGATCCTGCCTGGACTTTTATAAGGGTGTGTTGGCTAGAAGTATGGCCATTTGAAATGATGTTATTTTCAAAGTTTAAAAGCAGCAGTACCTTTTTTGTTAATGCATTATATGCAAATAAAATCCAAGCGCTCTGGCTAAAGTGGGAGCAGGATGTCTAAAAGACCTCAGGGACTTTTAAGGAGCTCACAGATTACAGTTTAACAATGACTTTAAGGAGATCAGTAAGGAACAGTTCAAAAGTCAATCGTGATCATCAAAGATAAAGACCAAACTTTTGCCTACGAAAGTGTAGTTTTCATGCTAGTTTAACCATCACATCACTGTATGGTTTTGTGTTAACAAGTCATTTTCCAATGTAGGCCTAGAGGTCTTCAGCTGAATCAGGAAATCCTAGATGACCTTAAAAGTTTCTTCCATCCAGGAATATCCCGTGAATTTAACTAATCAAGCTTGTCTCTGTTGAGGATATACATGCTCATGATAATCTCTTTAACTTTCCCTTTGAATGATAGTCAGTGTGCAGTTGTAGGGCAAGTTGGGATAAGTATGATAGTTGGCAGCTGTGTGATTTAGCTCACCACCATCAGAAAGCTAGCTAAGGGACTACATTCACTGACTTAGTTCTGGGTCCGCTGTGAGATTGGGGATAAGGCAAACCCTTGAATCACGATCTTTCATTATCAGAAAAATTTGAGAAGTTTTAATCTGTACTCGTGGGAAAGACAGCAGAGATTATGAATAAATACATAATTTGGGCTCATTGTTTTGTTCTTAAAATATAACACAAGACTCTTCTAAGAGGAATATCATTGAAGAAAAATGAATAAATAGAAAAAAATTATCTCTGGCTTTTAACATCCTTAAGACTTGTCAGAAAGCCTTAGTCAATTATGATGTAATCTTCCAAGAAGGGTTATAAGTTTTGCCAATTAAAATGAGGCAGTGAGTGTAATACAAGGATAAGTTTCTGTTTTTATCTGTTCTTTTCTGTTATCCTGCAATAATACAGAAGCAGATAGATCCTTAGAGAATTTCAAATTTTGTGTAATAGAATCTGAGGTCTGGCAGTCTTTCAGATGCCGAGTGTGGAAGTTAGTTAGCCTTGTTTCCTTGTGGGTATATCAGGAATGAAGTGTGGGAAAAAACAGAGGAAAGAAACATTAAGCTGTAACTCTTTCATCTATCTCAATTTTGAAAATCATTTTGGTTAAGTTTACCTTTCAAAGTGCTACAATATCTTTAGAAAGTTAAGTATATTGCTTTAATAAAATTGTTTCCATCCTAGAAAATTTTCAGTAATGAGGGAGTCTGGTGAGGTTGTTGAAAAAGAGGAGAGACCAATTTGTTTAGAGTATCTAGTGTCTGGGTATGAGCAGGCTGTCTTTGGTTTGCTAAAAGCAGTCCTATGGGCTGAGCTCAGATTTTTTTAATTCCTCCTGCTTTGCGTTATCACCCAAAGCCCTTGTGTAGGGAATGCCCAGAAGACAAGAAGGGAATGCCCAGAAGACAAGAAGAGGTGAGGGGAGAGCATCTATCATTTTGCATGTGTGGAACATTTTGAAAATGATCAAGAACTATAAAAATTAAAGTGATGTTTTAAAAACAGTGATTATTATTATATATGAAATTATTATTTTTGAATCAAAAGGAAAGCCTCTGATTCTTTAAAAGATTGACTTCAGTCACTGCAATATTTTCAACAAAAGTGATTCTTTATCTTTTGAAAGTGAATGTTACTCCAGGAAACATCTCAATGTCACATGAAGTTGCTTCCATAAAATAAGTTAAAGAAGACTCTTTTTGTGTAAAAATTCAGTTTTGATTATTTATAATTATTTGATTTTGTATAATTTCTCTGTCAGTCCTTCCTAAAGCACTGATATCATAAATGGTATCAGCATATGCTTTTGAAGAAAGGAAATTGACTATACAATTTCTTCTATGTTTACTTTAGCAAATCAGCTTATTAATTACATTTTGTGTGATAGAACTCAGAGTCTGGGTTGTCTTTCAGAGGCAGAATGGTGAGTCAGTGACCCATGTTTTTCTGTAGGTATCTTGGGACTCAAGCGGTGAAAAAAAAGGGGGGGGGGATTCTATTTATATAACTAGCCTAAGATTTTTTTTTTTTAAATACAGCTTACAACCTACTTTCTCTTGAAAGTAAAGGAGTTGTCTAAATGATTTTTCATCATATGTATGTATATTTTTACAGTGCCTTAAAATTAGTCATTAAAAGTGTGAATGGTTTTGAGATTCTTAATTTTTAAATATAAACTGTCCCATTATCCAGCATAAATTGGTCCAAGTCGGTTTAATACTTATATTCTGAACTCTTTCAAGGGGTAAGGCAGTAAGGGAACCAGATTCGATGGAAGAGAATAATTAGGATATTGGCTTGGCCGATTACTCATTATGTTTCCTTCAGTGGAGCCACTTCATCACTGCATTTGAGTCTTAACTTTCTCCATTTATCAAGTGGGGTGGGAGACTGGGGTAGCAGTACCTCTACTCATGATTTCCCCTAAATCCTGGACACTTCGTGATTCTGCCCCATGGGTAAAGGCAGAGAGACAGAATAAGACACACGATGGACAGACTGAAGCGGGGAAGTTCCCCAGGGAGCTGGGGCATATGGATCAACTGTCGTGCCTGGAGTTATTAGGCTACGGGATGCCTCAAAACAGTAACACCAGTCTCAGCTTTACTGGCTAAGGCTGGCGACATTTCTAGGCCAAACTAATGAGCTCTGAGCAAGCTGAGACTTCTAATGACCCCAGAGGGAGCTTGCAAATTTGCTCGAGAACCAAAGTTTAACTTTATCCCAGAGAGAGATGTAGAGAGAGAGGAGTAATGCTTTGGGGCACCATGAAGGATATGCTAACATCATTTTTAAAATGAAAGAATCAGAGGATACTTAGAGCTAGAAAGGATCTCAAAAGTCTAATTCTGCATCTTCCTTTACTGATGGGGGTAAAAGAGGCTCAATGGGAAGTGACCTGCCTATGTTATGACAACTGTCCCATGGCAGAGCCAGAACCAGATCTGGGACATTCTGATTTCCAGTCTGGATTATTTTATGTGCCCATCTTTTTTGAAATACATTTATTTCATTCATGCATTCATCCAGCATTTTCTAGAACACAAGCACAATGTTGATGTAGTAAATCTCTTTCTTCCCAAGAAGATAAAAGGGTCATCAGGTATTTCTTCGCACAATTTTCCACCTGGGTAATCTGCATATGGTCAGGCACTGCGAACCAAAGGTCATTTGGAAGTGAACACAGAGAGTGGGCTGGTGGATGGGACAGCTTGGTTCAGGAAGCCAGAGGCAGGCGCTCTGCCAGGCTGTTGAGGAACAGGTGGTCAGGTAATCGGGGGGCTGGAATCAATTTCCAATGGAGCCGAGATGGGGGTGAAGTCAGAATCTGGAGTATCCAGCTATGATGAGTGACAAGCTCTCCAGCAGAGCCACATGGCTGAGTTTTATGGGTTCTGCCCACGTTTCCATTGAATGAATTCCTTAAAATCACTACAATAGGCAGAATAATCAATTTTAAAGACATACTTTTTGGTATTTTACTTCTGATAACTTCATTTTGCTCACTAAGGTTTATTGAAAAGTTTAAGTTTTCTGGGGAAGACACTTCTTTTTATGCAAAAAGAAAGCAAAACTGTTTCTCCTTCCTTTTAAGCTTTCTCTCTCATATATATGTGTGTATATATATATACAGGGTGTCCTCCCAAAAATGTAAACACACTTTGAATGATTATAAAGTCAGTATTGATTGACATATGGTTTATTTTCAAAATTTAAAAGAATCTACAAAAATGAATCTTTTTTTTTTTTTTGGCCCATTTTCAAACTGATGACCATTCTGGTCCAGGCACCACTAGCAACATGAAGCAAACATCAAGAATCATTTTGGTCAGTATTTGTACACATCCTTGTTCAATGGCTGCTTTCAATTTGTTGACTGTTGCCGGTTTTGTAGATCAATTTTATCTTTTATGTATCCCTATAAAACAAAGTCTAGTGGGGTGAGTTCTGGTGAACATGGAGGGTAGTCCACATTCACCAGACTTCTCCCATTATTTCAAATTGGTTAAACCTAAAAAGGAGAGAAAATTGTGAGTTATCGGCTTTTAAAGTGTGTATACATTTTTGGGGACACACTGTATATATGTGCATGTATACACACACACACACACACACACACATACACACACAGTTGCCTCATTATCTAATATCCTTTGTAACTGATAATAAATAATATGTGTTGTTAATCTTTGTATTTACAAATCAGATTTTAGTAAAAGATGGGACACTTATATTTTATACATAGTTAAATTTAAAAAATATATGATACTTTTACCTTGAAAGTAACTTACCCTAGATTTTCCACAGACAAGGCTGTTAATGAGAGGCTGAGATTTCTGGGGCGAAGCTGGGGACCTCATTCTTCATCAGATTGGGGTGGGCTACCAGCACCTATCACGTACTAGAGAAGAGAAGAGAGGAAGCAGCTCAACAGTCTTGGTAGAGGCACATCCAGCTGCTACACCGAGATGCAGGGATGCCAGTGTGCAGGATACCATGGTCATACCATTCATGAGGAGATGTTGGTGTTGGAGGTAGTTCAAAATAGGGACATGATGACAAGTGCAGGCAAAGCAGACTAAAGTACTGAGAGAGGCAGGCAACCAGAACTAAAATGTAAGGGCGTGTGGTAGTTGAAGCACTATTGCCCTAATGTCTGCCTCGTTTTATTTCCCTGTGATCCCACCAGAAGATGAGTCTGGAGGCTACCAAAGAGTGGGCTTAGAACACAGCCACTGTCAACAGGCGCTAAAAATAATCCTGGAGACTGTAACAGAAGGATAAAGACCTTCGGTCAGTGGGCTCTGGACTCAGATTCAAGTCCTGACTCCCTAACTTATTTGTTCTGGGAACTTTTACACATTTTCTACCCTAATTTCTTCATTTCTAAAGTTTGTATAATAATATAGCCTTCATTCTCCCCCTCTTCCAACCCCAAGGATCAACTAAAATCCCAAAATGTTCCCAGCTCAGAATCCACAATTAGTGTTACCTGAACCTGAACAAACATAAACATTTAATGCTATTGGAAAATTTAGAGTTAAAAAAATCTCCACCAGCCAAGTAATAGCTGTATATTTCTTCTTGTGCTTTCTATAGTTGGCTTTCCATCAGGTGGCCAACAAAATGTAGACACTGCAGCTGCCCATTTTTGCTGGAAATGGGTACACATATGATGCATTTGGAAGGGGTCTTCTCCAGTCCTTTTCCACGAGGCTGAGGCCTGAGAGGTGAGACCCGCACCAGCTCTGCTGTAGCCAGAACAGGCCCCTGCGTCAGCGTGCGGGCCAGTCAGCAGCAGGGAAGACTAGATCCCGGAGGAAGGCCTGGAAGACCGGTCCGACACACTTTGGGAGGCCAGATTTAGGAACACCAAATCAGCAAGTGGCGGGGTACTATTCATGCAGGGGTCCAACAGCAAAGCAGTCATGAAGGGTGGCTGTAAAATGAGACAGAGTGTGTAAAGCAGAGAGACGAAGCTCACTTCCAAAGATTCTGGCAGTAAGAAGTAGGTGCTGGCCCAGGCAGGTTACTGCTGGCGGTGGTGTCGAACTGCTAGGAACAGGGACTTGGTTGGGGAACAGTCTTAGAGCCAGCAGGAACAAGCAGGGGCCTCATTTCAGAGGAAGTAGAGTGGTTATTCTAAGTAATCTGTGCTGATAAGGAAAATTCTAGAATAATGCTTCAGAGGTTCCTTAGCTTGGTCTGAGAATTGAAAAGTAAGTTTGATTGGAGGGTGTGGGCAGCAGAAGTAATAGAAAGTCCATTCACTGCATATTAAAACCCATACTCTCCAAACTTGCTTTTCAACAATAAAGGCAATATTAGGGTATTTATTGCTTCTATTTCTGGGTCTACTCAAGTGGTTCCAAAATTAAAGTTGAAGAAAGAGAAGTGGTTAATTATGAACTATAATATTCCTAAACAGAAAACAATGGTTCAGTTTTTAAGACAATGATTTAGTTTTTAAATCCAAGTTCAAGGGCAGCAGAGTAGGCCAGTAGAAGAACACTAGAATTCAAAAGAAATTCTGCTATGAAGTATTCAAGTATGATGATGGGAAGGAGGCCTCCAAGACAGGCAGGGCACGAGGACAGTCTCGCTATGATGGATTACATATGCATGCAGTGCACGTTTCTCTCCAGAATTTCTGATAGGTAAGGATTTTCTTTGTATCCAGATACAGCAATCTGGCATCTCTTATGTAGGAATGAATTAAAACATATTTACTCTCACGGCCATGACTATTTTTTTCTACATGCCTTGCATCACCCTAATTGAGTTCACATTCGCATTCAGCCTCTGTCTGATACATACAGTTAAACACACGTACGTGCGCGTGCGTACCATGCCCGTATTTATTCTGCAGAAATACTTTACAACTGAATGAGGAACATAAAGCAAAGTTGGTGACTAAAGAAAAAAAAATGTGGTCTGTACACATTTAACCAAAGCAGAATTTCGACAGGACCTAGGAAGATATTTTAGGCTTAGAAAGAGGTAGTTAGTACAGTGAGAAAAGTACTAAAAGGCTTTGGTCCTGGCCCTGTAATTTGCAAGTTGGGCTTTGGCAAGTCATTTCTCTTTCATAAGCCTCAACTTTCTCACTGGTACAATGATAATACTAATGCCCTACTCAAAAAGACCCTGCAAAGTTAAGTGACTAAATGCTTGTGAAAAGAACTGGCCTGATACCCAGCACAGATGCCTAGGATCTGGCCAGTTCTTTAGATTTCAATCTGGATTATTTTTAGCTTAAATTATTTTGGGAAGAGTAAGTATCCTTTATTTCACTTTTGTTGTTGTTGTTGTTGTTCAACTAAAATGTGAACCTCCCAAGGAGTAAAATTAGAAGGCCTCCATGACAGGAGTGTGGAGAGAGAGTGTTTGCAGTGTTTTGTTGGATTTGAAATTTTAAAGCTCAATCAGGTATTAAGGTAAGTACACGGACAGAGCTATTAAGGAAATTGGAAAGGAACAGACAGTCCTGGAATGTGGCAGCTCCTGTTTGATTTTAAATGTAAGTTAAATATTAATTTTTCTAAAAAAACACCCTTCCTCCAGGGAGGCCTTTTTTCCCCTCTCTCTCTCCCTCTCTTATGTTGACAGATTGTTGGTGGCTTGCCTTTTACACTAACTTATTTGGAGAAAAAAAAATTCTTCAGATGATCCTATTTGTATAAGAAAAAAATTCTTCAAAACAGCTCCCTTGTCGCCAGCATCAACAGCCGCTGAACAGGGTTGGATTGTTGCATATTGAGAATTATTTCTTTCATTTCAAAGGAATCAAAGATGTTTGGAGCAAGCAAGAGCCCTGGTAACATATGATCAAAATAAACTAATATTAGATTTGCTTATGGAAAGAGCTGATGAAGTCCACTGCTGAAGTCCGAGTGCACATTTCATTGTTCCATAAGGATTTTGTGGGAAAGAGAGGAGTCAGCCTTGACAAACTAAGCTGATTGGGGGGAAATAAGGAGCATTTGAAGATCTTCTCTTTTCTAAATTCCTTTCTGCGGTAGGTTCCTAAAAGGAAGCAAGTGTGATGATGCTGTTGACTTATAACCGGAAGTGAAAAGGAGATTTAAGCTCTATCAAGATTCATTCCAAATATAATAAAAAGGGAAATGATTGAATCCCTGTTAAAGTTTTTGGGTGGATTCTCTGGTGCTTTGGCCGTTCTCTGAATTTGTAAGAAATGGGAAACAAGAGAGATATTACAGGCTACTAGTTCATACCTTTCTGAGCAGAAATTTCAATATCTTATGCTTCCAATGTCTCCTTCTCTCAACTCGTTATTTCTTTCTTTCTTATTTTCATGCATATTTCTTTTCATTTCCTTTAAAACAATTTTACAAAGCCACTATCATCCAGTGATCCATGACATTCAGCATACACATTTTAGATTTCAATATATAAAGTTAAGCATACTACTCCTGCCACTGCCTATATACAAGGGCTGTCTTGGGAAAAATCCAGCTATACGTGTCTCTATTTTCCATATTACATGGCCGGATACTTTCCAGACAGTCTCATATGTGACCTATGGGCCTGTTTCCTCACTTGTAAAATAGAGAAATTGAATAAGACTTGTAGTGGTCAAACTATGCTCTATACCAGGGTTCCTCAACTTGTGCACTGTTGATGTTTTAGGCTGGATAAATCTTTGTTGTGGGAGGCTGTGGGGCTTGTCTAGGGATGGTTAGCTAGCACCATTAGATGCCAGCAGTGCAACTGTACTCTTCTCCCCTGGGTATGAAGACCAACGATGTCTCCAGCTGATAAAATCACTAACTAAAGCAGTGGTTCTCCCACACTGGCAGGTATCAGAAGCCCCTGGAGAACTTGGTGAAAACATAAAGACCCAGACTTGATTCTACTTCAAAAACCAAGACCTTTGTTTTTTTATGAGTTTTCTTATATACAACACAGTTTGAGAACCTCTGTTCATAAGGAACTATTATATATGGAAATGATTCTCAAAGTATAATTCTTGCACCAACAGCCTCAGTATCACCAAGGAACTTGTTAGAAATGCACATTTTGGGGCTTTAGCCCAGACTTAGTGAAACTCTGAGATGGGACCTAGCTGTCTTAAAAAATGGGCCAGGTTAAAAAAAACACAAAAAACAAACAAAAAAAAAAAACATTCTTGGCACACTCGGCAAGACGATCAGGAGTGGGAGAGATCCAGGGAGGACTGTCTTTCTCAACACAAAGTTGATACTATTGAGCAGAGCAATACTTGAATCCACTTCTCATCTCTGTGTGACTCTTATCACCATATGGTCATTAACCATTGTCTTTCTTGTGGAGGGTAGATCTGAGGGATGGTATATCTCACCCAGACTCATGAACCCTCCTGAGCACTTGGAGCCCTGACTCACACTTACAGTCTGAGCTATGGCATAGACTTCTAGCCCAGCAGTTTCCAATCTGGGCTTCATATTAGAACCACTTAGGAAACTTCTAAAAATCTCAATTCTCAGGCCATACCCCAGTCCAATTAAACCAGAATTTCTCAGAGACAGACCCAGATACAGAAATTTGAGATGTCAATTGAACACTTTCTATAAAGTCAGGTGGGGATTGTACAGAGGGAGATAAGGTACTAGGACATGTCGAAAGTCAGAAAGCATGTGGCCAGTTGGAGATCAGCAGTAAGTTTGGTATGGGTACAGCCTGTACGCTTTTTACTCTTTGCCAATGTCAATTCTTCTCCTAAGTTCTCCTAGATCTTTCCACTAGACACCATCTTTGCAGACTGTATTTCTTGGCACTTTGAATCTAATATTATGCACTACCTTGTATCATAGCCCTCTATATCATGTTTTTCTCCTATACAACATTGTGAGCTCCAAGGAGTAAGGACCCTGGTTTATTCATCTCCCCTCTCCCCTAAAATACCTACTTTGGAAGTAGGCACCCAACTATATGGATTTAATGGACATCTATTAAGTGATGTGGAAATGTCATGGCAAGTAGAGATCATCTGTGGCAAAGCACACCCCCACAGCAGTTCTTCCTAGCCCAGTGGCTTCAGAAACTTCCACAAGTGGGTTGGTAACTCTGGACTCCAAAGCCTTATCTGGAAAGACAGACAACCTCTACACAAAAAGTCTGGACAGATGACCCAAGTAAAATTCTGGAAAACTGAACATCCAAAGCATTTAGTATATACTTGGCTCCCATCTGGAGCTTTTCCATCCGTGGGATGAGCCAAATAAGTGAGGTTTGATGGAGAAAAATACTAAGAGCACGGTTCTTTGGTGTGCCTCGGAGTTACAGAGCCAAGTCTCTGCATGGTCAGAGCAGTCCATCTCAACAAATGAAGGAAGGAATGAGCATGAAACTCTGACAACCTCCTGGGCATAGGGTGATTCCCCACACAAGCCTTCTTTGGGAAATTCGTATGGAGTCCGTGCTACATGTTGTACTTTCCCATGGCTCACCATCCTAGTAGCCAGGGGAACTTCGGTAAAATTGGTACAAGGCACTAGGAGACCACAGGAATGCCTTCAGGAGGCAGGATGGAGTCAAGGGTCCAGCGCTTAAGCTCGCAGGAATCCTTGTGAGAGTGTGGAGCCAAGCAACAGGAAAGAGGGGGAACACCTTGGGGCGGAAGGTATTTGCCAGAGAAGAGAAGCAGAGGAACAGGAAAGCCTCCAGCTAGTCCTTCGGAGTCTGGCAGCTATTTCTGTCAGCTTTCCCATTTCTAGATTGATGCTCATTGCTTAGGTCCTGGGGGTACTGGATTTATTAAAGTGCCTCTTTGTTCCACTTTTGCAAGAATGTATATCTGAAAACGATTTGACGTGTTGGGACATTTGTCTGTTGTAGGAGATGCAGGAACTGAGGCTCAGTTGCACAAGGTCTCACGTTGGGTAAACTGACACAGGCAGAATTTAGAAAAAGCCGCTCCTGCCTCCAGCAGTTCTCTGGGGCCTGGAATACGGCTGGCCCCCTGCACAGGAGGGTGGGATATTTACCGCTCCTCTTTCGCCCCTACCCCCTGCTCTAATGCACAGACACACACCCACACTAAGTGAGATGAGAAAGCAAGGGCGGGACCTTAGGGAGAAGGCCAGGGAGAAGAAGGAGCCCTACCCTTGGATTCCCAAGGCCCAGGGGTGAGACTGTCCCTTGCCATTTCTCAGGTCTATAAACTCAGGCTATTCACTTTTCTCCTTAAGCTTCTGCAACTGGGCCAACTGGACCTCTAGTGCGTTCCTCACAGCCTGAGATGGAGCTTCCGTTCTTCCTCTGCAAACTGTGAGGTCACGTACAAATTTCAGAAAATGATTAGAGTCCCAACCTCACTAAGCCGGATTTTCTTCCTCTCCAAGAAGGGCGTAGTCATTTCCATTCTGCCGAAGGGACCCCACGTGTCGCGCCTCGCCCAGGCTGGCCTCCAGCGGCGCTCGCTCTCTGGCTGGTACTGGGGAGTGCAGCCCTTGGCATCCCAGCGGCTGCGGCCCGGAGCCGGCAGGGCGCGCGCTGAGCGCCGGCGAGCGGCTCGCGGAGGCTCGGGCAGCAGGAGGAGCGTGTGAGCTGTGGGCGTCCCTGTAAGAACAGTCGGCCGACCCGGCCTCCGCCTCTCAGTCCTCCGAGCGTCGGCGGTCACCTGGGAGCTCGCGGGGCAGCCAGACCTGCGGCAGGGCCGGCTCGCTCGCCCGCGGAGGTGGGAGAAGGGGCCGGGACGCCAGGTGCCGGCAGCGGTCTGGGAGCGTGTCGGTCCCGCGCCTCTCCGCGGCGGAGGATGCGGGAGCGCATTTGGGTGTCGCTGCCGCTGCTGCCGCTGCTGCTGCTACCGACGTGGGGCGGTCCCCCGGACAGACCGCGTCCGGAGCTTGAGCCCGAGCCGGGGCCTCTGCAGCCCTTCGACCTGCTCTACGCCAGCGGCGTGGCCGCCTACTATAGCGGGGACTACGAGCGGGCCGTGCGCGACTTGGAAGCGTCGCTACGCAGCCACCGGCGCCTGCGGGAGATCCGCGCGCGCTGCGCCCGCCACTGCGCCGCCCGCCGCCCGCTCGTGCCCTTCGGGGCCGGGCCCGGAGCCGAGCTGCCCTTCTTCCGCGCCTTGCTGGAGCGGGCGCGCTGCTCCCGTAGCTGCGAGACCCAGCGCCTCGGGGGACCCGCGTCCCGCCACCGCGTCAGCGAGGATGTGCGCAGCGACTTCCACCGCAGAGTGCCCTACAACTACCTGCAGCGAGCCTACATCAAGGTACCCAGAGCGCACACCTAAAGCTCTCTGCGGCCCCAGGTGCTCTCTCGAGCCCTTCTCCCTGTTCTTGTCTCTCGGCCAGACTGGGTCTCCTTTAACTTTTCTGTCGCGTGTTTGTGCATCCAGATACCTAGTAGCCAGAGCGCCGGAACCAACGGTAGATGAAACTGAGCAAGTCTTTATTCAGCTCTTTTCAAAAAGTAGTGTACTGATGAAATGGAGGATAAAGTACCCAGACAGCGTTACTTTGTGAGACTTTGGCAGAGCTGAGTCTAGCACGAGGTCTTCTCTCGCTGCATTTCTTGGTCTAGCCCCCACCCTCATTGCTCTGCAGTCTCCACTCCTTCATCCTGCCTGTGCACTAGTATGCACCCTTCTCTCTGAAGTTTACAAGAAAGCATTCTTAGAACAGCGGAGTTTAAAGTAGATTTGTTCCTAAACAAATTTCTCTCTCTTCTCCCCGGCATCTACAAAAATTTAAGATCAAAGGTTAAAGAGAAGGAATGCATGGAAGAGGTGAGTCTGTGTGAGGCAATCTCACTAAGGCTTCCAGTTGCTGGAGGTAAGCAAATGGGCTGGGTTATTGGACGCCAGATGCCCAGTATGCCCAGGCCTCTCGTTCTGGTTTTATTTTTGTGTGTTCAAGTTGCCCGAAGTTAGTGTCAGAAGGTACACGGTATATATTGGCATTGCCCCCACATGCACAATTTCGCAGATCTGTTCGGATGCGCCTGCAGAGAATTCAACCTTTGTGCCTTCCTCATTCCCCTCCACTCTCACTCATCCACATTGCTCTGAACTTACACTCTCTCCGCCTCCAGCTTTTCTTTGTCAATGTGGCTTCTACAGATATTGGAGAAGTGGCTACTTTGGGTGTGCGTTGGTCATGCCAGCCAATGAACCAGGCTGCATTTCTGAGGTGGTGAAGCTATACACCATTTGCAGATACCTAAGTGCCTTTGGCAGCTCATCCCTCAAGGTCGCTGGCCTAACAGGTGATAGGGCTCTCTGGAGATCTGCAGTCAGGGAGTTCAGGAAATCACAACTGACACTGACGCTTACCTCCCAGTGTTGTGGGTGAGGGGCTGGGGACCACTGAACTAGTACCTTGGGCAAGAAACAAGGAGAAAGCCTGAATCTTTTCCAGAATTTGTCTTCTACTTGTTTGTACCTCCTGATAGATTTGCAAAGGCATGTATTAAGTATAAAACTGAGTTCTTTTCAATGATTGGATGATTTTTGGTGGTCTTACAGAAATCAGTCAGTGGTAGGCAGAAATGGGGCCTTGAGGACCTGACAGCTGAAAATGCATACTAAGCTAGTTCCCAGAGCAGAACGTGGGTGGTCCCTATGGCATGCTCTTCCCAGGAGTCTCAGATGTGGCCTTGCCTGTCCTGCTGATAGTTCTGTCTCATGTCTTGGGCAGACTTTCTTGTCTCAGGTCTGGAAAAGGAATGCATATTCATGTTTAGTCCTATAAAAATAAATAACCATGAGGTAACTCTCAAAACGTGGGTTTCTTTGGTTCTGTAATTAAGCTTGCTTCACTCTTAATGTTAACATTTATCAGTCATTCTCCTGTTCCTGTCCCCTGGTTGGGGGTCAAAGAAGGTGAAGCCATGGATTTAACATGCCTCAAGTTTTTGCAGTGAATTCACTATAGGAGTTAATCATTTATGGACATCTCTGTGGGTAAAATACTAAGTGTGGTCTGATGAACCAAGTTTAAAAAGTTCTTTTAAAAATATATGAATTTATATAAAAAGAATGACCAGCAATGTTATAAGCAGAACAAGTCTTGCATCTTCTTCATATTCATCTCTATTCCCATAGGCAAACTTTATTGGATCCATCTGATAATCTCCTTTCAGGTCCATATTTTTACCCTTTTAGAAATTCGCTTTTGATGGTTGGAGTTTGCAGGAATATCTTTGTGAACATCAAGTAAGGTGTGTCATAGTTCCTCTCTCATCCCCCATGAACTCCACAATTTTAGCCTTTATTTGGCAGCTGGGGAATTTCACACCCACACGCACGCGCACGCACACACACCCACACTCACACACACACACGCACATACGCGCACACATACACGCACACACGCACACGCACATGCGCATGCGCGCACACATACACGCACACACACCCACACTCACGCACACGCACACGCGCACACACACACACACACACACACCCACACTCACGCACACGCACACACCCACACACACACACACACGCACATACGCACGCACGCACACGCACAGACGCACACACGCACATGCACACGCACGCTCGTGCGCTCACACACACACACACAATCTTTTGAAAGTAAAGCAGAACTCTGAAATGATGACAGAGTCTCCTTGCAGTCTGACAGGAGTGGACCCTGAACTGTCCTCGATGATGGAATGAGGAGTTCCCTGCATGTGCCTGGATATGATCATGACCTTTCCTGTTGTTAAATTACTTTTGGCAGCGGTGATCCAATTTGCACTTGAAAAGGATAATAGTGGGCCAGATTGAACTCAATGAGGACTTCGCAGCCAGGATCTGAGAACTCTAAGTCCTATAGTACAGTCAGAGCTACTGGGGTTCCTACGGGTAAGGGAGTACAGTTATTCTCAGCTAGGGGGTTTACTAACTGGAAGCTGTTTGTGAACTTGGGACATGCTATGCTCCCCTACCCCCAAATCCTGGGTAGTGAGCCACTGAAGGAAGTGGATCCTTGATGCTGGTGTATTGGAAGGGAGGAATTGAAAATTTTGAAATCTGAGTCCTGTCCACATCAATTTCTCATTTCACAGACAAGGAGAAGGAGATTCAGAGAGGGAAAGGGGCTCGCCCAGTGTCACATGATTTGATTCGATGACATGAGCACGGGACTGGGACTCAGAAGTCTGAGATCTTCCAGTAACTGATGCACATGCCTATGCTATGCCCACTGGTCTGTGGGGTCGCCTCAGGTCCCAGGGAATGCTGTAGTCCCCAGGGCTATACTTCTGCCAGATTTGGACAGCTCCAGGGATGCACATGTCCTCGTCCTGCAGGATAACAGACACGCACTGCATTTATCTTGGGGCCTGTTCTATAGACTCTTCTTTGAGACCTGGCATGTTGGGAATCTGTCTGGACAGCTATGAGGCAACCTGGCTCCTAGCCACACATTTTTTTGTTTGTTTAAAGGTAGGGCAAGACTCTTCAAAGTTTTGATTTTTATTATTTCAGATAGTAAGCTATAACTCATGTTTCATTGCCTAAAATCTAAGATAAAGCTTTTATCATAGTAATCTCTGCTTAAGTGTTTTCCCCTTACTACCATAGAAAGCCCACATAGTTTAACACAGCATCCACAATCTGACTCCCCTTAAAGCTTACCTGCCCTATGCCTCCCCCCCACCACCTCCTCCCCCTCATACTCTGCCCCCGCCAGCCCGGGGGAATAATGGATGCTTGGTCTACTGTGTCAGACACTTTTGCATATCTGTTTATTCTCCTTTGGGAGGCATGAAGGCTCTGGAATGGGAAAGATCTGGGCTTCAACTTCAGCTCCTCAATGTCTGTGTGACTGTATGACTGTGAGCAAATTACATACAAGGTTTCTGAGCTTTAGCTGCCCTGTTGGCAAAATGGGGAAGTGACAGGATTTTCCTGACTGATGGAGGTTAGATTTAAGAGAAAAGTTATGTAAAGCACCCAGGACAGGGCCTGTTTCTCAGTATACACTGGAGACGTGCTTCTTATTATTAGTTATAATAGTAGATTTTTTCCTTCTCAACATGTTGAAATGGTAACTATACCAATACAAATACACCTATTTCTGTGAGGCCCTCTTTCACTCCCTGTGCAACTCTTAGCAGTCCACCATTTCTCCCTCCTCTGAATGTCAACAGCGAGGAATTTGTTCCTTTAACATCATGTTTCATTTTTAACCTTCTTTTGGAGAAATTCATGTATTTTTCTATTATTTATATGAGTTCCTGGAGATCAAGAACTCTCTTAGTCATTTTCACATCTCCTAAAGTAGGAGTTTCCAGACCTGGATGGTTATTAGAGGGATGACAATTATTAATCCAAGCATTAAAAATATGGCTTAAAATGAGAGACTTAGGTTCAGTAGCTCTGAGTTGGGTCCTCAGTGTCTATATCCCTGCCCCCCACCTCACCGAATACCCAAAATAGGGGTCAGTAACAGTAAATGTGCAATATAACGAGTATGTTTGTTGAATGAATAATGACTTGGTTCCTTGTGCATGAAATATTATTGAGAAATATTTCTGTGTGGTGGCAAGAGGTTGTCTCACATAGTTATTTGGTTTGTTGTGGGGGAAAGTTAGAGAGACTGTACATTATTTGACTTCTCACTTTTTTGTACTTGTAGGTTCTGGCTAGTGTTGCAAACCTCCTTTCTCTCCCCCTCCATCATTTTTCCTAATTTAATTCTTATTACTTAAAACTATGCTTCAGACAGTCCTCGATGCATTATGCCTGGTTTACGTACGTTTGTTAAATTTGAACAAATGATAGGAGACTTTTCTCTTATCCGTGTGCTTTATAATCAGGAATACTTTAACAGTATCAATTTTTCTCCATTTAAGGAAGAAACAACACAAAACAAAACAAAAACTAGTGCCATTCATTTTTTTACTTAAAACAAGACTGCCCCTGTATGTTTCGTTTCTGAGTTGGTACTCTGTGACATTTGACCTTTGTTTTTCTTCTCAAGATTAAAGGGGAGCAAAAAGGAAATGCAATTAAGTTAGGCAATTCTATCTCCTTCCTAACGTCATCTCACTTCACTGTTTTTCTTGACCATAATTTATTTTATAGTGGTTTCTAGAAAAGAAAAAAAGTGTGAGCTCAAGGAATTTTCTGATTTTTTATTCTGCTTTATAAATTTCTTTCTTTTCTAGATGAATGCCTTAACAACAAAAAATTGAAACCCTAGGCCACAACTGCATGATATAGATTCTGTTAGTTTAGAATAAAAACCTTTCCCAAATTCCACATTTAAATCTCTTTTTATCTATATGTAGGCTGTGTACGTTTTGTCCCTCCAGTTATTTCAGGGAAGAGGTTGGTTTTCTGTCTTCTTGAAATAGGTGTTCTGAAATCATCCCAGTGGTTATTTTCTTGGGGGATGAGGCTCCCCCGCCCCTCTCGCCCCACCGCCCCACCCCCTCACAATTGGGTTTTTTTTGTGCTTGAATCATCACATTCCTTGAATCACCACCTTCCTGTCCCACTCCTTAGGAAGGAAACCTGGGAGATTCTTTGTCTAGCCAGCTTTTAGTTCCAGTGTGCTAAGGAGTTAGAATCTCCATTGTTGCCTCCTAGGAGTCCATCATTTGAAGGCCCAGTCATCCCTTTATCAGTCACCCATACCACTTACAAATAGTAAGCGCCACAGAGGCTTCATAGTCAATGAAATGAGAGTAGCACCCACTTACAAACTTTCTCCTTTCTCAATCTGGTGGATTAGGGATGACTTTACAGGTTTTAATAAAAATAAGCCTGCCTTTTTCTCTTCACAGAACCTATCTTTGAGAATCAAATGCATTCGGTCACTAATATTATTTGCTCACTGATGAGTACAAAGGGACAGTCCTGTGGAATGCTTTGTGGAATGTTTCATAGAATGTCAGTTTGCTTCATGGGCTTGAGATACTCTGAAAGGTGGGTGAGTTCACCTAAATGAAAACTCATCAGATTTGGTATAATAATGGTTCTTCCATATTGCGGGGCATTGAGTAAACTGTGGATTTCTTAGAATCACAGATCTTAGAACTGGAAAGGACTCAAAGAGAGCCTCTTGTTCAACTCTCTCTTCAGGTAAAGTAACTGCCCTGGGACAATCAAGTAGGGGTGAGAGAGGGAGGGTTAAGGACTGTATTTTGCTCAAGAAATGTGGTCTAGTGGTGGTGGGGAGTGGTAATTATTACAACTATACAAATGCTACAGCTTGAAGGAACCTTAAAGTTCATGAAGAAGTCTGTCCTTGTCATCTAATAGCTGTTAACAATGGCCTCATACATTTCAGGACAAATCAAGGTGCATTAGCAAGTACAGCTGGGCCCAGAATGTAGGTGTCTTAACTTGCAGTCCAGTATTCTTTCCAGACTCTATGTAATGGGCAGGGTTACCTCCTGCGGGGGAGTCTGGTGACTCAGTGTGGCAGCTGAGACCTGCCGTGGACCTGTTGCCTTCAGAGACGGGGCAGACACAAGGCAGATCTTCCCGGACTGCCCCGCCCACCCTGTATTTTCATTCACATGATACATAGGCCACTCAGCCAAGAGTCACAGTTGTCTGGTGGAAAATTTTGCATTTCTCATTAGGAAAAATAATTTCTCCTGTCTTATTTTCCATTCAGTTTTTCTCCTGCAGTTCTTTTTCTTTCCTTTTATTTATCCTTCTTTTCCTGCTGTCTGACTTCCTAACTATGTAATTTTCATGAGACCTGGCCCTCATTTGCCAAATGGCCAGACGCATCTTTAAAAAAATGATGTGTCTGCATTCTCAGTCTCTGCACCTTTCCTAGGCCTCCCAACAGCGCTGTGTTGGGACAGAGCATCCAGAGGTTCACAACCTCTGTGGTCCTTAGGAGCCACCATGAGGAGGGCCCAGGGAAGAATTTGCCACTTTCAGTGGAAAGCAAGTGGCGGTTGCTAGCTATGGTGACTCTGTACTTTGGATCTGAATTTGTTACCCCTTTGTTTATAGTAAGACACCCACTGCTGAGAAAATAAAGATGTTTTAGTTAATCCATGAAAAAGGTATGAAGAGGAGCATTTTAAGAGGTGCAGTCACTTTGAAAAATGGATCAAACTATTGAACTCAACATACTAGATGTGTTTGTAAAAAAACTTATGGCATGAATTAAAAAAAAAAATAATTCAGGGTCAGCCTTCTGAGTGGTATGCTTTAGTGGTGTGTATGATTTTCAGTTTTTAGAACTGCAGAGGGCTACAGACTATGGTTGGAAGAAACTGATTTTATTTGACTACACTCCTTTTTGCTTTACTTCGTTTTCTGTATTTATTTCCCTCTTTCTCCCTCTCCTTTCCCATTCCTTGTCCTTTTGGTGATCTGCACAGTGAAATTACGTCTGTGAAGGAGAGCATGGAAGGGAGGGAATTTCTGGTAGTGGTAGGGGAAATGTCAGGTTTCTGTCTCTACTACAATGAAGGCCATAGAACTTGTAATTTAATTTGATCCACAGACATAGGCATCTACTTCTTTGAAACCCTTTTTATATCCCTTTCTCCCCTGTGTCTTGTGTTAAGACTTGGGCATATATTGGGGAAGATATTCCCCTCTCCTCTCAGTTCCCCATCTTTCTACAACTGCTTCCTGCCACATTCATGGAACATTAGTGTTCCAACCATCCCATTTTATAGGCAGGAAAATAACACCCAAAAGAGAATCAAGTTGTCCACATTTCTCCAGCAACTTAATGGAAGAGCCAAGACTAGAATTCTGTAACATTGCTGATGACCACTACTTGTGAGACACACTTTGAAAATAAAAACTCAATGAAATTAAAATAAAACACAATTGCATTATTTGTTAAATGGAATAGACCCCGAAAATCAACACTACCATATCCTTATCGCAATGTTATTCCTTGCAATACCACTGTGCACACTCTAGAAAAAACTCAGAAATGGGGACCTTGTCAATGCTGTTCCCCAATAAACCTAGTGAAAACGAATGAGGCAGAGAAACTTCTTTGGAGGTGGGGGGAAAAGGAATAAGCCAGAAAGAGGGAGATCCAAGATGTCAGATTTTCAGGTCTATCAGAACAATCCTGCTGGAATTAATTATCTGCAAATAATGGGTTCAGGTTTTGTGCAAGTAATGGGACACTGTTGATGATTGCAGAGTAATTATACTGGAACTCTGGAAAGGCATGGAAAAAAGCAAAAGAGATAATAAAATAAATAAATCCAAAACAAAACAGAAACTGTTAACAAACCCTGAATCATAGGAGAGTGAATTGAGCCAATTTCTATTTATTCTTGCTTGAATGCTAAATTTTTAGCTTTTACTCTGCCAAGGTCAATAGGCTTGCATGAAGAAATCAACACATAATTAGGACTGCGGACACAGTGAATTACCTTAAAACCAAATTTGGCTGTTTTTAAAAACGATCTCAAATTATACTATCAAAGACTAATCCAGAAGATCATCCTAATTATTTCCCCGCTGAAGCAAGAGCTATTTCTTGATAATATTTTTCAGATCCAGGATCAACAATCAGCATTTGATTCTCGCACTCACCACCGGGGCCAGTGTTGCACAGGGATCACTGTTTCTATCGGATTACCGAAGCCTTAGTTACATGGTGCAGTCAGCAGGTTTCAGGTCAGCAGGCATTTCAGCCAAAGTTTCTCAACCTTGGCTTAGTGATATTTAGGATGAATAATTCTTTGTTGTGGTGGGCTGTCCTGTGCATTTTAGGATGGTTAGCAGCATCCCTGGCCCCTAGATAGTGGAAGCAACACATTCCACCCTGCTTCAAGCTGTAACAACAAACAATGTCTCCATGCATTGCAGAATGTCTTTTGGGAGTCAAAATCATCCCACGTTGAAAATCCTGGATTTAAACAGTTAGCCATATTGTTACCATGAAATGGTGATTTTTTTTCTTCACTTTTTTGTCTCTCAAAGGAAAGAAACCAGTCAAGAGACAGTTTGTGAAAATAGAGAAAAGTAAAAAATTTATTATAGAAAACTTAAAAGTTAAAGTACACCCTGTATTGTGGAGCGGGCTGACTCAACAGCGGGAAGCAGCCCCCTTCCATTGTTTGGGAGTTTTTGTATTTCTGGGTATAGGCTCCTCCCCTTTTCTTCTCTGCCTGATCCTTCTGAAAAGGGCCAAAGTCACATAATAATATGATTTTGGAAAGTAAGGCCTGTGGTGAATACGTGAGACATTTTTCCCCTTTCAACTTGAGAATAGCTGATAATGGGCCAGGGCCTACTCCTAGATTCAGGGTGTTTGTTAATGGTCCTCCTTAAAGGCAAACTCCCCTTCCTGCATTCCTTCTTCTTATCTTTTTAATTTAGAGGCAGCTGATAATGGACTGGGACAACGCTTCCCCTCCCGCTCACATCTATCTCCCTGCCCACTCTGTCAATATTTAAGGTAACTGGACATTAAGTTTAGACAAGTACAAATCAAATTTTTGACAATATATGCTAGAAAACAATGTGCCCATGATGAATCATGATATTTATGAAAAAGTTTGGCTACTGCTTGACACCTTTTACAAGGGGAAATCCATTGGAAATATAACTTCTTTCCCCAAGATGCAAATCCTTTGGACTCATATTCCGTAGCTGGTGCGCTGCAGTAATTCAGTTTGCAGGAAAGACCAAAGGATCTGGCTTCTCTCTACTTATTGTCTGAACGTGACAGGGCAGGAAGCTTTAGCAATATGAACTTAGCACCTTTCGGTTGTTAACTCCACACTCCCGAATCCAAGTATTTCTCATTCAACCTGAAAAGTACTCAGACCCATTATTTAAAAGTAATTCCACTGCAACTCTTAGTTTCCTTGGGGTTAGCTAATGGAAATCAGCTTGACTAACACCCAAAATGCCAACTTATAGAAGGCTGGAAAAGGAGGGAAATTAGAGGGGGCCCTGGAAAGGAGTGACATACAGATGTACAGAGAGTCAGAGGGTGTCTCAGCGTGTTCAGGCTGCTAAAGCAGAATAGGCTGGGTAGCTCATAGAGGACAAACATTTGTTTCTCACAGTGCTGGAGGACAGGAAGTGAAGATCACACTGCCGCCAGATTCGGTGTCCGGTGAGACCCCTTCTTCCTCAATAACTATCTTTTTGCTGTAATCTCACGTGGCTGAAAGGACCAGAAAGCCCTCTGGGGTGGGGCCGCTTTTATAAGGGCGCAGGTTCCATTCGTGAGGGTTCGTCTTTCATGACCTAATAAACCTCCCAAAGGCCCCACCTCCCAATACCATCAGTTGGGGGTAGGTTTCAACATAGGAATTTTGGGGGACACAAACATTCAGATCTTAACAGATTATGTAGTGGCAGCTCAAGGAAGTTTTGTTTTAAAGCAATGGAATTAGATATGGAAAGGATGTAACTTAAACATTTATGGTATATTAGAAATGTCATTTAGAAAAAACTGGTAATTTTTAACTTTGAGAAAGGAAAAAAAGGACTAAAATAGTAAAGAACATTGGAAGCAGAGATAATGGAACATTTGGAAAATTAGTTCAATCCAGAGTGTAGGATGTTTCAAGGATAAATTTGATCATATTGTTAAAAATAATATATATTATTGTGATACTTGAAAAATCTATATATGGTAATATATGAAATAATACCTTTGGGGAATTTTACTTTAATTATAGTTACAAAAATACAGTAGACTTTCAGTTAACCAGCACCCCTGGGGATTAGTAGATGTCAGATAAATGTAGTTTCGGTTGCTTGAGAGTTACTATTAAAAATAGGCCTAATATATACCTCATACCGTATCATACCATACCATAAACTGTCTTACTTTAATATTAATATTGAAATACAGTAATCAAAAGCACATTACGACAAATAAAGATATTTTACGTAATACAGTTTTATTATAAAAACAGCTTTGTGAATGCAGTGTGCGATTTTAGGTTAAATGGCAGTCTTCTTCGATTTTTTTTCTTTTTTTTTGCCAGTTGCTTGAGTTCCAGTTAACGGAAAGTCTTCTGTATACCACCTCAAAGCTAAGTCCAAGTAAATCGTGGTTTTAGTAACTTTTAAAGTTTATTAAGGGAAATGGCATTTTGCCATTTCAGGTTTCTTTGAAATCATAGTTGTAGCTCAACCTTCCCTTTCACAGTTTGCCAAGTTACTCACCCTCTTTGTGACTTGGTATCTCTCTCTGTGAAAAGATAATAAAACTTTCTAACTCACAGGGCTGTTATAAGGATAAAATGAAAAAAGTATTTGTTAAAATCATGTATGAGTGATGAGCATGCAAAAAAGATGAGGAATGAGGACGAGGAGGAATGAAAATTCTAGCAGAAGTCTAAATCATGTACATAAGAAAGCTATGAGCAAGCCACTTCACGCAGCTGTAACATGTTAAATAATTGTCCTACTTTATCAGAATTAATGCATTGAATTATTTTAACCCCAAAAGTTAAAAGCACATCAAGAAAGTCATTAAACTAATAAAAAGAATCTCTTATATATGTTCATGAAGAATCACACTAAAATAAACACCCACATAGGGCAATGGTTAAATTTGGAAACCATATTGTATTATCTTCTTCATAGTTTGTTTGCTAGAGATTATATAGAAACCTGAAATGGCAAAATGACATTTCCCTTGACAGATTTAGAAAATCACTGAAACCAAACATTAGGACTTTTAGATTTCAGGCAGTATATATTTATAATTAGTAGTAATTATGAGTAGTAGTAATAGTTGTTATTTATTGACTGTTACTATGTTTCAGGTATTGTGCAAAAAGTTTTACTTAAGTTTTCTCATCAAATTCTCAAGACGACCCTCAGAGAAGATCTTAGTCTTCATTTTACCATGGGACACTGACATAAAAGGTTAAATAACATGTCTGAGATCACACAGCTAGTAAAGTAACAAAGTCAGAACCTGAATCCCAATTTGCTCTTGAAAACACCTGAGTTCTCATATACTTCTCACAGCTTGGGTCTTGACCTCAAAGACCCACCCGTAGTCATAGAAATAGAGCCTTTTATGGCTTGTGGGACGCAGAAAGCTCACCTCTATGAATGTGGATTTCTTATCTGGAGAATAAGGATGATGACCATACCTATTTCACAGGGTTCTTGTGAGAAGTTAAAAAAAATAAAAGACTGTGGGCTCACCTAGGTCCACAGAACACGGAAGTACTCATCGCTTACCTCATAGTTTCTAGGTAGAGAGCAAGCTCGTGAGGGTAGGTGAAAAGCAAAGGAATAGGCAACTACCTCATGATCAACTGAGGAAATAACCACATGTACAGAAGGTACAGAAAGCGTGGGACACACAAAACAAGAACTTAAACTGCTCAGTCTGAGCTACTATCTTGAATTTCAGTTTTCTATACCTTGGAGTACCCACTTACTGCTTCCTTTCACCATCAGGCTAAAACATGGTGAGAACATGGGACTGTTTTTTCGCTGTGTTGAGTAAAGTTCTTTTGCTTTCTTCTCCACTATTCTTCAACCTTCTGATTTCACAATTTCCCTGAGATTGTTGCCTCCTCTTTGTATTTTCCAAAAAAATGGGACTCTGTTCAAACACATTCCAAACCTACTCTGTTTCATATTAACAGATAAAATCTCTTCCCACAAACCAACACATCTTGGGAATTTTAAACCCCCTTAAGCCTTTTCCCCACCCTGATCTCGAATACCCATGAGAGATGGCCTAGGTTTGGAAATCAACAAAGATCTCTTCATCACAGACACCAAAAAGGAGACTGCTTCTTGTGCAACAGATAAATGGGAGAGGAGCTCAAATAAAAATGTATAGAGGGCTATGAGCATAGGAATCAAACAGTTTAGGCTCTGTCCCCACTTCTGTCACTAACATTCTCTTTAGGACTTGAGGTCTCCATTTGGATAAGAACAACATTAGACCAGATGGTTTATAAGAGCCCTTTTATCTCTGCCAGCCAGAAATTCTAAAATACTTTAGTGGACTGGTACAGACAGCCAACAATCTACTTATGGAAAAGAAAAATGATGAGGTCATAATGTCATGAGCTACAAAGCAGAATGGAGATAAAAGGAGTTTAAAAGTTCACAGGAAAGGAAAGACTTCCAGTGTATCTGATGCCAGTCCTCATCTTTGGGCAACCAATCACTTTAAAGTGAAACTTGCAAGAAGATCACACTACTATCTAGTTTGGTGGTACTTTAAGAGGGACAAGTTAAGCTAGGGCATATGCAGTAAAGACAAAAAAATAAAGCAAATAACTATCTTTTATGAGGAACAGTTGAAATAAGGATTAGTACACTAAGCAAAAAAAGAGGTTTTTAAGAAAACTCATCACTGGAGACAGTTACTCCTATCTTTATGGCACGGAGGAACTGAAGAGATAGGACCAAGTGTCAGAAGTTACAGAGAACAAGATCTTGGTCCAAACACAGAAGAATTTCCTAACACTGCCATCTGCTCAGATGTAGTAAGAAACCCCCAAAGAAGGTGTTTGAGCATGAGTCAGACAAACGCTTAATGGGGAGGCTGCGTTTCAGGAGGTTCAAGCAGTAAAGCGATGTTGAAATAGATAAGATTTAACATATTTTCCACGATCTTCTGAAATGAAAATCTGTCTTATACCCCCTGGTGGTGAATCATTAAAGACTTTTTCATTAAAAACCCTACAACTTTCCTCTCTACCCTGCTTTTTAATTCTGGTTATTATTATCTTAGATCAGGGTTACCAGCACACTCCTTGTAAATAACTTACATAATGCAAAAATGGAAAGAGAAAAAGAAACTACCAAGGCCTAAAAACATACGGGAATACACACTCATGAAATATTTAGCAATAACAACATCCACATGTATGATCTGCATCGGTTTTCTGATTTCTGGCTCAAGGGTCTCTGAGATAACATCTGAAAAGAATTTAGTTGTGTTTATAGAGCACCATTGAGAGTTTTAAGTTAAATGTATGACAACTGATCAGAACATCCATGCTTAGGAATTGAAAGTGGATACACTCCTCTTGGCAAGTGCATTACGATATACTCAGAACATCCCATCTCATTTGCAGAGCTTTGGCAGGGCTGCTGCTTAGTGCTTTAATTGCATGCTATCCAGAGGCCAATTTGAAAACCTGACCATATTCCACATTGTAGTTCAGGTCTCAAACCTTTTGCCCTTGTTAATTCTGGTCATTTGCCCATTGGGTTGCTGGGGGTGGGAGGGTTTGCCCAGGACTCCATATTTAAAAATATTTAAAGAACATGAAATATTCCTAAGGAATACTTAAAGAATTCCTTTATTTGGCCCCTTTGCTCTTTTTGGGAGCAGGAGCAGGGCCGGCTACCCCAGGCTCTCCCCTGCCTTGCCAGCTGACTAAGGTTGCGGGGCAGAGGCACAGGTTTTTTTATTCCCTGGTATTTGGCTGGAGTCGGACAGGTGTTATGGCAAGTATTTCTATTCTGCTATAACTAAATTTCCCAGGCCTTTTAACTAGAGAAGGCATGTTTTTGGGGGGCCACTTTTTTCTGCCTGTTCCCATTGGCATTTCCAGGTTGCAGGCTTCCCTATAGTCCAATCAGGACATATATGGGAGACAAAAAGAAAGCCCACTCACCACTACATTCAGTCTCTCCTTGCCGCGTTTCCGAGTTTTCCTGTTGTAGTCTGTCCAGCATTTTTAAGTGTATTCAAGGGTAGGTAGGGAAGAAATAAGTTCACTCCACCTTGTTCAGAACTAGAAATCTCCATGCAGACTCTTTAAATAATCTTAAATTATAACAATGATGATGAATACATGTTGAGTGGACTTGATCTCAAAACTCTGGATTAACTTTGTTGCTGGTGCTTTATGGTCCAAAGCTGCAGAAAATACTTTCTGATCCCTAATAAAAATCTCTAGTCAGCTTTCACCACCGCTGCATTCAACCTAAGTGGATCAACCGGACCGTGCTGGGTTTCACGACGAGCTGGTAAGAGTGTTCTTTCCACTCCTGCATGAGAGGTGCACAACAGCCCGGCACTCTGCTCAGTTGCCCCCAGCCTGCCCTCGCACTTATTTATAGGTCCGTAGAGGAAACCCCTCAGGAGCACTGTGATTTAACTCTTCACAAATAAATGAATAGTTGGTCCTCCTGGCCCATTTTCCCAGTAGGACAGTAATAAAGATTTGCTTACTATGTTATACATGGGAAACCAATTTAGGTATAGAATTTAGAATAAGAAAAAATATGCTCCTAAGTAATGATTCACATTTGTTCTAGAATAAATACTCATACGACATCCCCACAATTAATACCTCCTGTGTTCCAAGTTATTATGTGTGGGTCTTTGACCTACACATTCACACGTGGCTGACCTCACACTGTTGAAATCTTTGTACGTGGTAGGAACTCAGTATTTGTTGAATTGGAATCGTCACTTCTAGGGCCTGAGTTTGTCCCTATGATACTCCTCATTATTAGGCATTTAAAAATGCCATGATGTGCACTTGATCATAATTTTTAAAGACAGTTCATTTATGGGGTCACCAACTTTATATGAATTTGGGTGAGGATACGTTGGAAATAGTATTTGCATAAGAAATTAGGACATTGTAGCTTTATTTATTACTATGGCACTAACTCTGGCTTTATGATGGTGGCCCTTTCTTGGCTTCAATATCTCCATTTATATTAATAAAATGAGGTGATTAGAATATACAATCTTGGAAGTCTCTACTAGCCTTAATATATTTCAGAATTTGGCATAATATGTCCTTTGATAAACAAAGTTACTAAATGTTACTAAACTGTGAAATTAAGCAATTGAATTGTTTGCTGCTCAATTTGGTCTTAAATCCTAGTATCTAATCTGCAACATTAAGAATTCGATATTTAGGCACTAAAATCATAGGCTTGGGCAATATGTAATACTGAATACATTGGAGAGGAAAGCCAAATGGGCAAGCCCTCTGCAATCACGGAAATTGTCTTTTATGGCACATAAATGTCCTGAATGTGTTGATCTCATCACTTCATTAAAAAACCGAATCTCTTTTCTCTAACTGCAGTGTTAAGGAAAAAGTCTTGCAGTTCCTATGCAGTTCTTCAGACTCGCCTCTAAAATGATGTAAGCTAATGGTTAAGTTTTGATTTTATTCAAAACTTTTACTATTTCCTGTAATGCTAAATCAAGATCAGGATGTAAATTTATTAACACTGGCTGTTTTCTATGAATAAAGCACTTTTTGTATGGGTATTCCGTTGAGACTTTTTACTTGAAATGCACTTATTTTGCTGCACAAATAAAATCAGTGCTCCATTACCCATTTTGATTTCGCCATATATTGTTCCAACACAACTATGCTCTGAGTCACACAATATTGTGAATTGAGCCAGAACACCAAAGTCTTTTCCATGATGCATGGGCTTTTAGTGACAAATAAACAAGAAGACATTCCCTGCTTCTCTCTTGCTTGTGTACCAGTTGTCCAGATGTGGTTCTTTTTGAATGATTTATCCAGCTATGAAGCAAAATATCATGATAACTAAATATGTTATAGTAATTGCCCTCCCCTAGTGTATGCCTTTTATTAAATTATGTGGTGTCTGATTGCAGAGTCATTTGAAAATAAAATTTTGCAAGAAGCTCATTCATTTCTTTCCAGTCATATTATGTGCTATTCATTTTGAGACTCTTTGTATAAGATTCTAGACAATAGTATTTAATGTAATTAATTTTGATATCAGGAGTATAACTTTGAAAAATGCCCATTTTTTTTCTAGCCTGTTTTATTTTTAGTTCTAGTGTTTGTTTTTTTTTTTTGATAAAATGAGGTTGTGTCAAAACATAGCAATGATAATAAAATCACAAATTTAAGGATGTAAACATCATATAAATGATATGAAGTAAACAAGATTAAATGCACCTTAATAACTACAGGAGATACGTAGTAGAGTCCAACAAAGAGCTTCTGTGATCTTAAGAAGTTCTTGATTATTAAGAGCATAATGGGATATCTATGGAAATCATAATTAAACCTACATTTCAAATTAGTGTAATATACCTGAATCAAATCACTTTCAAGTCTGAAATTGTTGACATTCCATATAATAAGCCATGAACAAGTGATATATTTCAAGAAAAACCAATCCAGAAAGTAAATGAGCTGTTTTTTTGTTTGTTTGTTTGTTTTTATCATCTTAGCAAAGTCTCTGTGAAGCAGGGTTAGGTCATAAGGGTGTTGCGAGGATTTCATGAGAGAACACATGTCAGGTGCCTAGAAAAGCACCTGCCTCATATTATAAATACTCAGGAAATCATAAGGGTTGCTGATGTTCTATTATTTTTCTAATGGGATATGTATCACTATTAATTCATCACATCCTGCTTACATGAAATAAGAATTGTGACAATTGCTCTTTTCAGTCCTCATCTGAATTTTAAAATTTGTAGCATGAGATTAACTCTAGTTGCATAACCCTAGTTACATCAATGTCACACGGTCTGATTACAAAACAATGGACTGATTCCAAAGATCTCTAAAAAAATCTTTAACTTATTTGAAACTCAGTTTCCCTTTCTGTAAAATGGGAATACTACTAATATTTATTCTATCTGCAGAACAAGTTTACTGTAAGAATTGAAGAAAGTATTTTGAAAATGTTTAAATTCTATACAAAAGTAATATAAAAACAAAATAATTTCTTACTCATAAAAGAATATGTATAGTTTATAAAGTTGTACCTTATAAAATTACTATGACTATATTAATACAGTTTTTTTTTTATTTTTTTACACCATATTAAATCACTCATTTTACTTGAATAATGACAATATCCATACTGGCCATGAAGTTCAATAATATGACCTGAAAGTATTTTTCCAAATGCTTTTGAGCTTACATAAATCGATTATGGATAATGCAGACATAAGAAAACATATGTAGAGGTTTCTTTTTGTTCTTGAAATTTTTAAGATCTCTGGCTTACTTTAATAAGTTCCAGACCCATGCATGCCTTTATCCCTGGGGGGTAGGGAGTGGAGAGTGGAAGCTGTTGCTTAAAACAACACTTGGAACAGGAATTGTTTGATAAAGCCAATGGTTAGAATATTTGCAACTTCTTGTTTTGAATTCCTATGATAACATCAGCTTCCAAAGATTATCTGGCAATTTGTGGGAAATCTAGCAGCAATAAAAATTGGCCCTTCAACAAAGACTTTCTAGATATGATACTTGAATTAGAAAGAAATGAAAGAATGTGAATGTGTGAGGAAGGTTTGACTTGTCCTGTAGTGTAGTACATGGTGGTGGTGGGGCCTTGTTACTTTTCAGTTCTTAACAGGTACGATCGTAGAGCTGACGTTATGCCAGTGCTGTGCCTTCTTAGGGGTGATTTTTTTTTTTAATCAAAAGTTTGTTTTATGAGTCAGTCTCTTATTGACTTCTTCATTGAACTGTGCTTGAGAAGCCAGCAGCACTATTTCTGACATTTAAATGTATGGAAAGAAGCAGTGTTGGAAAAATCAGAGCAATTATTTTCTTCAAGTCAGGCAGCGTACCAATGACAGAGTCAGCACACACAAAATATGTCCCAGCACTCAGCTTCCTGAACTGGTTCTCTTTGGTTTTAAATGGTGAGAATCACACTGGGAATGAAGAGAGGCATTTCTCAGGCTTACATCATGCTTGGAAATGTGTGAATTATGTTCACACACACACATCTTCATTTTCTCATGAGAGCCCTACGAGAAAGCTAAGGTTCAATGGTTTGCTCATTGGGACACCGAGAGAATGTTAGAGCTGTGACTCAGTGGAGTTTTCTGGCTCCAAGGTCAGTGTTCTTGCCAAAATGTCACAACTGCTTCAGATTTGAGGAGTTCTTTGTAGCCACAAAGCTATAAGTTCTTATACGTTTCCATTTGGAAGCCCTTACAATGCCACTGTTCTGTGTCTTTATCATTTCTGATAGGTATAAAAGTATTTTCAAGCTAGAGATTATAATTCAGTCATTTTTCCCTCTCTTTAATGTATAGGAGCTTTTGGCCCCATTGGGTGTCTGTACTCACTGATCTGTGACAGCATGGGGAAAGGCTGGGTGTGAGAATACCATTTTCAGCCAGCAGCTAGCACAATGGCACAGATGAACACAGGATCACCCAAAAGCTTTTCCCGTCTGAAGTGGAATCCATATCCCTCTTTCTTTCTTGAGTAATTGCCCTCTGGGTAATGTAATACTCCCTGTTGTCCATTTCACATAAAGGAAATGACAGTGGTCTGGACCAAGATTGTTTGGCCAGTTCTTGACATATGTTAGTGTTATGTTTCTAAACATTCTGTTTGTGCTTGGTATAAACACTGATGTACAGTGCTGGTTTTCATTCTCTGATCAGCCAAAGGACTACATGACTTTTAGTATCTGAGATAGTACATTAAAAGCAATGGCTTACATTACATGTGGTTTTTCTTGGCATTGTTTTGCTTTTGTTTTTGACTTTTATGCTGTATTTACATGTTTTCCCTTGAGTTATGAGATAATTGTTTCTTTAGTTTTCCCCTAAGTTAACATATCTTCATGGACTGAGCCCTCTCTTGTTGTTCATTATGTAGCCCAAGAGAAATTTCAACTGAATCTCTACTGTTAAACATTTGGATGGGATATGTTGTTCTTTCACGTTGGAGATCATAAGCAAAATGCTAAATATGGTATCATTTTGAGGGGTAATTCTTCATGTTTTATAGACTTCGAGACAGTTCAGCTTCAAGCTTCTGTGTATAGCTTTGTAACATTAGGCAAGTTATTTAATGTCTCTAAGAATCAGTTTTATCATGTGGGAAATGAGAATAATATCTCAGTTTTCCTATCTAAAAAATTAGCAACTCCTAGAAGTTGTGCCTAGATATGCCTGGCACATCATTAACATGAAGCACTTGTTAACTTTTCTGTTAAAACACATGGATCACACTTTGGGAAATACTGATTTTACTTTTTAGTAAGTTTTCAAGCTTGTGATATTGATTAGGTTTGGCTTGACTATGGCAGAATTATCTTGATACAATCAATCATGGATGATCAGTCAGAAAATCTGGGTAATTATCCTGGCCATTCATTCCCTTTGTAGCTGTCTGACTTTGGGCAAGTCATTTTACATCATTTTAATATTTTCCTTATGATGAACAAAAGTGGTATACTTCTACTTGGTCTCTTTACTTTATAGGGTTATCTGTGGGATATTTCTTTATGTTGGTTGGGTAAGTACTTTGCAAATTACTAAGTACTAGATACTTGTGGCTTTTTATTATCCCAACTTTAACAATTCCTATTTGGGGTTGGGCAGAATGTCAAAGAATCCCAGTTCCCTACTGTTGTTGGTATATTGTACTCAGTCACAACTAAACTGTTACACCAGGGCTATTGACCCTGAGTCAGCCTTTCCAAGGCCATTATTGTCACCAGTAATTTTGGAACTGTGCCTGGGTCCCATGGAAATTATAGGGAAAATGTGAATCAATGGGCTGTTTCACTTGGCTGCTAAATTTGGTTCACTGTTTCATAAATTAGGAGAAATCTGTCTAGAATGGCTCTTGTTGCCACCAGCAACCAGGGTCAGAGACTGAAGGACATCAGATATGCAAGATAAATGGACAATAACTTCCCAAAGTAATGCTTTTTGCAAGAATCCCAAGGCTAGTTGCAGGGCTGAAGAAAGCTAAATCGAATGCCCAAGGCTTGGGATTTCCTGCTTGTGACTCAAACCGGATGTGGATGTGGACAGGAGAATGTGGTCCAAGATTTTGCTTTCCTGGGTGGTAGAAATAGCATCAGTATTATTAGGTTGCTAATTAGCATTTTTTCAATGTATGTAGCTCCACAGTTCCAAACAGTAGAACAAAGGTTAATTTTTCAGATCATGCTCAATTCTGGTTATGTAAGATCATTAGCCGTTGCTCTGTACCAATGTTTGTGAAATTCTCAAAATTAATCTAAAGGATATTGGTTTGTTACACAGCACCATTTTTCTTCTTGGAAACAGAGGTGATCATGAAGAAAAGATGTGGGTTTTTCATCATGTTAAAGGAAATGTAAATGTCACGGAAATCTTTCAGTGAACAATATAAACTTAGAGCATTTAAACCTTCCATTTTCTTGGAATTTTCATTGAAGACTAAATGTGATGAGTTTTGCAAAACTTAAAAAAAAAAAAAGGCACCAGCTTTTTAAGCATTGCCAAGGTATCTACTGCTAATCCCGGTGACAGTGATATTAAACCAAAGCAAAACAAAGCTGACAAATGTTCCTGTTGTAGTCACTTATTTTAATTCTCGCACCCTGTCACTTTCTCACCAGTGCCATCTACTGATCTCCCTTGATGACTTCAGCTTCTGATTTGTGGTTTACCCAGTCCTTGCTTTTGTCTAGCTACCAACCTCTGTGAATTCAACAACTATGAGGACATTACTTTGATAGTTTTTTCTTTTATTTTCTCAAATTTCTTTATCTGATTTTGCTCTTCCTAGTTATCTGGTCGTTTAGAACTTTCCTTGATGCCCATCCTGCCTATCTTTATTTACCTTTCTGTCCAAACCAACCCCATGGCTAGTCTCTTTAACTGTTCACTTGTATGGAGGCATATGGGCATTTGCAGTGCAATAAAGATCGCAAGCACTTTTCTTTTTAACTTTTCATCTTGTCTACCTTTGCAATGCTCAATCCCTGTTCTCTGAACACTGCAAACAAATGTCATGCAGCCATGCCTTTGAGGTCTACTAATTATTTTGACTGTGTTCTCACAGTGTTTTAGCTCCTAAGGTCGGTGTTGTTTAGTAGTTTTCTGCTGTTGTGGGTCCATATTTTTTCTCAGAGTTGGTGTTCACAAGCATTCATAGTCCCCAAATGTGCACTCCTTCATTTTCTGCATGACTTTATGTCCAAATTAGTAAGGTAAGTTTCTCTTAGGGACAAAATTTAGGGTGGCGTGTTGGGAAAGAAAAAGAGAGGCATGTGGGACACTAAGAAGGTGAAATTAATGGGCATTTGTATATTTTTATGGATAGGACAGTAAAGATACAAGAGGGGAACCAGGACTGACTCAGATTTGGAGCCTGGGTGACTGATAGATTGTGACTCCACGAACACAAATAAGCAATACTGGGAAGGAAGTATGGTAGAGATGAAAGATGTGACTTTTCCCATGCCACTTCTGCTCCTTGTTGCCCTTTAAAAAAGTCTAATTATTTGTGCTTGATTACCTTAAATAAAACAAAAAATTATTACTTGAAACGGTTGAGCTTTCTCAAAAGGGCACGTAGCAGAAAAACTAAATAGAGTTCAGGTCCTGGCTTCCAGAAAGAATAATCCTCTTAATTAAGTCGGGTTTAAGTGCTCTAATGTTAGATAACTAGAACAGCATTCTGCCTTTGGAAAAATGCCATCGATCTTTTGCCCTTCCTCTTATTTTTAAAAATAGCCATGACAGTGAGACACAGCTCTTAATGGGAATATTTTCTAGATTTTATGTCTTGCCTTAAGCACCAGCTGTTTTGCACTGTTTCCTCAGAAGGTTTTGCAAGTCAAAGATGGACAGAGTTGGAGAGAATGTGACATAGGACAGGGGGGATATTTTAATAGCAACTTGCCCTGCATATTGCCATGGCCCTTGCATACTGTTTCAGCTGAAACATGTCCTCTTTGATAGAAATGCAGTGTGGCTAAGACCAACTGGGAAGTATTTTTCATCCAAACTCTGGCTGCATATCCCTAATGGCACGTTAGTGGGACCTGGGACCTAACAGAAAGCTCAGGTTTGGTTCTCTCTTCCCTTTTCTATAGTGTTTTCTATAACATCTCAACTTCTTTGTATCCCACCCTCCCCACTTCACAGAGAATGTCAGAACATAAGCAACAGGTATTGAGTTCTTAACATTTTTTGCTCTCTTTCTGTCAGAACGCTGCTTTCCTCTGCCAGTCCCAGTATCCTTTACAGACGTCATTTGGCATTGGTTCTTTTCACACTGATCCAAGTAGTCTATTTGTTAGGGATCTGGCTCCTGTCATATTTCCTCTTAAATTTTTATGGACTGGTATTTTTTTAGAACAACGTTTTGGCATCAGTATATATAATAGTGCTAAATGCCTTTTACAGATGTTGAGGTACATCTTTTCCTAACCTAAATGTGTCACTGGTGCTGCACATATGTTGTAATAACAAGTCCTTTCTTTTCTTAGTTAGACTGGGAAATAGCCTAAGAGGGCCTATTCTATTAGTTCATTAACTGTGAATTTGGGAGAAACATGACATTGAGAGTATGTATTCATTGAACAACGTTACTGTTAAGGTAACAAATGTGTTCACTTTGTGTCTTCACGTGGCAAAGATGACTCTTAGAACCACTTCTGTCAGTCTGAATGCTTTCCATCAGACAAGAAGGCATTGAGCACGTATGAGTTTATGTTGTCCCTTGGCCAATGTTTCCTAGAAGGCAAATTTGTCTCCTCAAATAAGAATTAATACTAAAGACAATACATGTAATTTTTTGATTACCTGCCTTTGGTTTATTTATGGCTGATATTTTTCTTTATTTGCACCCTAATAAGAACTAGTGCCAACATTTAATTTATGTATTTAACACGCATCATCTCCTACATATGGCAGAATCCCTATCTTAGAGGTTCATAGTTTGGGGAAGGAGCAGGCAGACACAAATGCCTTTCAAATAAGTGACAGGTCCTCAGACATAGGACACAGGCTCAGGCCCTCCAGATAAGAGGGGTAACCTACATAAAGACTTGAAGGTGTTTAAGTGCTTGATGAGGAATTCTACTGGGTGTTTGGTCCACTTCCTAAGGCAATAGACGGTAAAGATTTTTTTGAGTCTATGATCTGTTTAGTGAGAGCTACAAAAATTGTATCTATAAAATGTGCATCTATTTACCAGATTGATATTTTATTTTCAGTATACATTTTACTCAACATTTTTTTAGTGCCTATTATGTGATAGGGTCCAGTAAGAAAAAGAAAAGGAAAGGAAACAAATGCAATTTTCTAAAGAAATTTCCCATTATTTGAGGTCACAGTGGTATTTATTTAGGTAAGAAACATGTTTGACCTCGTGCAAAATGAGGAATGCAAAGGTGCTGCTGGAGCACCAAGGAGGGAGCCATTCTGAAGACTCACCCCCAGGCCTCAGATAACGCTGCCTGCACAGGGGACTCATTGATGTCATATTCTTTCCACTGGATGGCACAGACACCAGACCACAAGTCTTTTACCTCCCCAACCGCTGAGACTTTGCCAGGCCCAGAAAGCCTTCCCCACAAAGGCCCTCATTCATCATTTCTTCACTCTGTGACTGAAATGTGATGAGGTAGCGGGCAATACTGGAACTAAATATGGGATCAAAAACCCCAACTGCCTTTGGGTGGTAGCTCTGTGGTATCCAAGCCTTCTTTAACAGACCTCACAAACTGGACACCCATCTTGTCCTGACTAGATTGTTCTGACTCCATGGGGCCGGGAAGCCCCAACGGGACAACCAGCACTTGCCTCCCGGTTTCTGGCATGCTTCTCCTCCCATGTCTCACAGGCCTGCATGGCTTAGTCCTGTAAATGCTACATCCCTGCAGCGACAACACAGAGAAAGAGGAGGAAGATGATGGGACATAAGGGGGACCCCTCTAGGGTCAGAGCATACCATCTGCCCAGTCCTGCCTTTCACTTGGAAGCAGGAGCAAAAGATCACAAGGAAGGAGGAATTAAGCAGTTCTTAATAATCTGCCCTCAGTGCATCAGAGCCCATCCTGTGTTGCTCTTGTTTCAAACTATTTTGGAATGTTTAGTTAACTTCCACATCTGACTCACTTGGGACCTTTTTTGGTCATTTTGTAGGAGTGGTGGTGGCAGGGGTCCTAGGAGATGAAGGGCTAGAGGCTTTGGTGTAATTGTGAAACTGGAGGCACCTTTGGGAAGACTTCTGGTGCACATTCCCTCTGTCTGTCATCCTCACTGAGCCCTCAGGAAGGGCATGGAAGGGTGGGTAGGTGAAGGCCACACACTGCCTGGAAGGAGGCTCAATCCAGAGCATCCCTAAACACTACAGGGACTGTTCTCAGGGCAGTCGTGCATGTAAAATGCTATCTAAAACTTTTTATTTTAATAAAAACAAATTTCATTAATAGAATTTTCTCCCTTGATTTGTTTCCCCTGAGTTTCTTATATTTTTAAAAAGTGAGAAAACAGCCAAGCACAGGGATCTTTCCTTTCAGTGTTGGATGTTCTCACAAGTCCATGGCTGTTACTCAGGGAAGAACAATTTTCCTTTCCCCTCCTCGTGAGCTGGATCCGTGCGCTGTGTTACTTTCCTCCCCAGTACGGCAGTCCTCAAGGATGAGCTAAGAGGAGGGTATGACATTAGATGCAGTTTCTATCCTTTCATCCCCGACTCTGACTCATTTTGTTGACAATCAGTTCAGTCACAAGGGAGACCCACATGTTTTCTTTCCACATCAGCCGTGTAGAAAGAAACAACAGACTTAGTTTATACTGACCACTTTGAGGGTCAATAAAAAAATATGGAACTTTTGAGAGCTTAATGAGGAAACGGCCTTCTTGTTCTCTCCCAAGACATCTCAGAAGTGTCTAACGATGTGCAGGGCAGTGGCTTCACTCAGTATTGCCAAGAGGTTTTATCCCACAGCAGGATTATCCAGTTGCAATATTAGGCGTGTTAATGTTCTGAGGAAATAACATCTTGGTGATTCAAAACATTTTAAAGGTAAAATACATTTGAAGGACCTAGGAAAGAACTCCTCTAAAAATGGCTTTAACTTTTATGCTTATCATCAAGTTAGACTTTAGGTCTATTGAAATAAAGATTATTTCCATGTGTTCCATATGGATTTTTATGTTTGATCTGTTAAACTTACCCTGAACAAAGTCAAATTTAAAACCTAGAACATTAATTTTGATAAAAATTTTTACAGTATACTTTATGTGTTTAGGAGACATAAGAATCACTTAAGAATTTGTAAAAAACCTTTATTTCTAAGAGTTGTTAATGTGTGAAATGTAATGACGCATCCTTCAGATTAGTTATGTATGAAACTGTGTGATGGTCCACTCGGCCTTTAATTTGCAGTAATTTAAATAATTTTTGTCTTTGTCTTTTTCTCCTACTTTACTGCCTTTCCCTCCACTCATTGCCTACCCAAAAATAATAATAAACAAACTAACAAAAAACCAACAAAAATTAGCATTAGTGTGGAATTTTATAGGACTGAATTTGGAATTACGATTCAATTCCTCATCAAATATTGAGTTCTTACAATGTATTTAAATCTTTAATTTATGTTAAAGAACAGTGTAGATTGATAAGACATTCACCTTTCCCTGAAGACTCTTACGTTAAGACCAATGATACAGATATGTAAACAGCAGTGATCAAATTAAAAAAAAAATTTTATAGAGGTAAATTAGAGTGTTGCATAAGAAGGAATTTGTTCTGTTGGCATTTGTGAGACTGTAACCTTATAAAAAGAAGTGAACTTAACTGGGTCTAGATAGATGAATACAGATGTGCAGGATATTCAAGGTAGAATAAATAATAGCAAGGATTATCAGTTGAGGTTGCAAATTTACCTACTACTACTCATTTGTGCAAATAAGTTAAAACCTATGCTTCTTAACAGATCTTACCTTCCTCACCAGCTCTCATCCTGCTGAATAGTGGGGTCAGATGTTGGGTTACGGAGAGGGAGTTTAACTTGCCAGTGATGACATCTCGTCTCCTGGTTTTGCCTGTTTTGCATGGCTCAGTGTTTTGGGAAGGAATGCTCAGTCTTTTGTACTATTTCTTTCTTCCCCATGCTTTTTTCAAGATAATATTTTGAGAGCATATTTAAGAGGGTGTATGTGATTTCTTGGTAGCAGGGTCTTATCCTCATAGAATCCTCTGTATCTGACTCCTGGACTGGCATTCACTGAAGTACACTTGACCTTCTGTGGATAAGAGTTTGGAGCCATGATTTCCCTAGTCCTAACCATTTATAAAACTGTGAAATCTTTACACACTGTGATCTCATTGTATGATCTCAGGCCTCTACACAAACAGAGTCTTACTAATTCTGAGATTTCTGCTGTGGAAGCAGGAGTTCTAGATCATTTTTAGGCTGTATGCAGATGAGGAAAGCAGGACTGCAGATTGGGAGCTCAAGAGGAGAGCTGGGCATCTGGAGGCCATGAGTGACCCCAGGCAACACTCAGAAAAGCAGACACGGGAGTTCCCTGGTGGTGTAGTGGCTAGGCTTCGGCTCTCTCAACACTGCGGCCTGAGTTTGATTCCCAGCCAGGGAACTACCCGCCCCCTGCCCCCCCCCCCAAAAAAAAAAGGAAAAGCAGACACCTCCTGGTGTGGTACAGGTACTCCTCACTTAACGACTGAGCTACATGCCTATGACTAGGTCGCTAAGTGAATTGGTCAATAAGCCAGAGGTATGTGTTTTTCAGCGCACTTATAAATGAAATATGCAGTCTTGTGTGATTGTGAACACTTTGTGTAGTGACTACTAACAGACTGAAGAAAAGGATTCCCCACACTGGAGAACTCATTGTAAATCCCAGTAGTCATTAAACAAATAGGTCTTTAAGTGAGGAGTGACTGTCCTTGGGTTCTTTCATAGCTATCTGGTTCTGTCTCCAGAGGTTCCTCTCTGAGCTGTTCATTGTCTTAGCTCATGCAAGGAGAGACTATTCAGTGACAACTGTTAGCAGAGTCCAGGTGACAGATATTAATAATAAGGTTCTAAAATGTGACTTTGAGGCATGAGGGGAAGCAGTGGGTCCAAGATGCATTAGGAAGGTGAGAGTCAAACAGGTATAGTTAACACTTGGAGAATGAGTAGTTGGAGATGACCTCAACATTTGTTGCTTGGCTGATGTGGGAGTTAGTGGTATGATTGATAAAAATAAACATTGGAGAATAATGCTATTTGGAGTTGAATTTAGTGAGGCCAGTTTTGGTAAATTGTCTTAATCTGTTCAGGTTGCTACAACAGAATACCATCTACTGAGTTGTTTATAAAGAACACAAATTTATTTCTCACAATTCTGGAAACTGAAAGTCCAAGATCAAGGCATTGACAGATTCTGAGTCTGGTGAGAACCCACTTGCTGGTTCTTAGGGGCTTGTCTTTTTGCTCAGTCTTTACATAGTGGAGGGGGCTCTGGGGTCTCTTTTACAAGAGGACCAATCCTGTTTGTGAGGGCTCCACCCACATGACTTAATCACCTCTCCACTGTCCCTTTTACAGATATGTCCCCTTGCGGTTAGGGAGACCCAAACGTTCCCTCTTCAGCAGTAATGAAGAATGAATTTTATTCAGATCCTTTTAGTGCATTTTACTCTATTCAGTAGAACATTCTCATCTCTCTTAACCTCCCCAGAAAAAAGTATTACTCTGGAAATTTACGAATCAGAGTACTACATATGGTTAAACTTGTAAAATTAATGCAAATATATAAAAATGTGGATTTTTAAATTTGAGACCTAAGTAAGGTAAGGAGGAAGTTATCAACAAAACAAAAGCACACTGCATTTCTAAGATCTGTGTTAATGAATGGAGGGGTCCTTCACAATCATAGTAAATATAACAATAATTCAAGTCAATTTTGTACCTAAACATTAGTATTTTTTCTCTCTCTAGGTTTTCTAATCCGTTTCAGACAAAGGGTTAAAAGTAATTTCTATTGAACAGTGCTACAACAGGGAAAAATATAGTCAGCTCAAATTAGAGTGACAATTCTAAAGAGTCATGTGCTTACAAGGAGTGTGTTTAATCGATTAGACTGGTTGGGGTTACAAATGATTAGATAATTTGTGCAGGTACTTCTCAAGCAATTGGGAAATCAATCATTTTCCTGCTGGCTACGCTTCCCTTCTCTGTTCACGAGCCTGTACATTTAACCTCGTATGTAGGGAGACTTGTAGCATCTCAGGGGTTAGCTATCTTTAAGCGTGTCTGTGTGGATAAACCTTGGTATGGCATCATTTTGGCCTTTCTGGTTAATATTACGCTTACACAAAACCCCCGATAAGAACAGCAGTCATCACCAATGACTGCACCACTAGGCGATGCTATGAAGCAGAAAGAGCCCCAACTTGTATTATAGCTCCTCCTCCCCCTGATTTGCTGTGATGCCACAGAAGTCACAGTTCTTCCTGGGCCTTCCGTGAAAAGAAATGGTTTTGCCAGAAACAACGTAGGAATAATCCAATGTCTACTCCTCGAAGGCCCTTAAACCAAACCTGTATATTCCCTTGATTGGGGTTAACATAATCCTAACTTTTTCTTCAAAATGGCATAGTTTCTTTTTTTTTTTTTCAATAAAAGCTGAGAGATATTAAGTTTGTGCTAGGATGGAGGAGACTGTGGCTCTGAAAATTCAGTTGAGAAAAGTTGGTGCTGAGGTCTGTCTGACACCAAGCTTCTGTATTTTGCATTGTTTTATATTGTCTCATTAAAGGGAAAATAAAGAAATAGAATAAAGGTATTTCATAGAGTTGGCATATTTTTATATATTAATTTTCTGACATTTAGTGAGATGTTAAAACTGCAAGACCATTGGTCAGAATACCAATTTTACTTTTAATATTCATAATTATTCATTTAGTCAGTTAGCATTGGCTTTTATATGGTTTTTGGTTGGACTTCCCTCCCTTTTCAATATACCTTTAGCACTACGGCTGAAGGGAATCCTTCTGGGGAAGAGATGGAGAAAATTGAGACAACTTTTTGAATAATTTAGACAGAAAATAATGCTATTTATGTTTTAGATGATGTAAAATGCTATTTAAATTTAAATGATGGTAACAGTTGATTAAAAAAAATTATCAGGTTGATTGCTATCCATAATGGCTGTTTAATGTGGGCTATATCAATGGAGAAAGACATTTCTCTCCAAATTGCCTTCTCATTGACAACTCAAATTGCTTTGACAAACTTTTGGGTGTGAGACAGGCTGACCACATGTACCATTTGAAACAGGACAGTGCTCTTGTTTTCTGTCCTATTTAAAATGGTTCATCTAGTTTGAGACAATTTCGTTTTTTAAAAACAATTGAGTGTAGAGCACATTAAATAGGCTCTTAACCTGATAATTGTTACTATAATGAAAACATTCAAATTCTCATTTAAGAATCCAGTCAAGTTCATGGTTATTTGTTCATTTTTAAGTGAGTTACTAGCTAAATGCAGTACAGGCCCAGTGGGAGCTGCAAAGCAGGGTTCTCTCACACGGGGCTCAGCATTGCTCTTGGGTGCAATTGGCAAAGGGGTAAAAAAGTCTGATGTTAATCTGCAGTGTTTCTGGAAGGCTGTATAGTACATGATTTGAGAATGGATTGAACCTCTATGGGTGCCTAGGGAATTTTTATACTCAGTTAATTTTAGAAAGAGCTTTTATTTAGAGCTGCTGTTATGCCTGTGATGGGGCAGGCCACACCACAATTACATATTTTTAGAAGGGAGGATTCTTTGATGACAGATGTAATTTCTACCCCATCATTTTTCCCCAGTTAAAAATTACCATTTAAGAACCCTTTGAAAATAGTTTGAACCTTTTTACACATGTAGATTTTATTTCTTTTCAGTCTTGAGGAGATTTCTGCAGGCTGTTCTTTTTAGTGGAAAAGAACACATCAGAATTGAGTACTTTTCCTTATCAAAAATAGAAAGGGCATACGTTTCCCTCCTTTGATGTGGATGAGGCACACCTCCTCTCAACACTTCTGATGACTTTAGTGTTTCCTGCTGTTGAGACTTCCCTGTGAGCATCCCACCCCGTCTTTTCCTTAAAATACGTAAGACATTCTGCGTTTTTCAGGCCACATGTGATCTTGGGTAAATTGGGTTGAAGAAAGAAGTCTGCAAATTACTTTTATAATTAACTTCTCAAAGCTTTAGAAAATCCATTACAGTATATAATAAGGGAAGCACCTAGACACCCTGATTCACTGTTGGATTTTTTTATGACTTTAGAATTCAGAGGTTCTCAACCTGTGGGTTGTGACCCCTTGGAACTGTATTAAAGGGTTGCAACATTAGGAAGGTTGAGAACCACTGGGTTAGATGAATGCAGGTGATTTCCAAGATTCTCTGCATTACGTGATTCTGGTTATATATATACATATAAATAAAATTACTCAAAATTGGAGTATTATGTTCTTTAACCAAAATGTGATGACAAGAAACTTTCAATTTTTGTTAAAAAAATATGTATTATCTCTTCCTAAAAGTGATTCTCCATTTCCCCTTATTATTTATATTAGCAGTGATAACAAATTATTCTTGAGCATTTACTCTATGTAAAGTGCTCTGCTAAGCACATGTGTTTCATAAACTCATTTATTCCTCATAAGAATTCGGAGGTGGACATTATTATTATCAATCTCTTTTTGTAGATGAAGTATCCAAGACTGCCCTCTACAAATTCACATAATTAGGAGAAGGCAAATTTAGGACTTGCATCCAGATTCATCTCACAACAAAGTCAATGTTGTAGGCATGAAATTGTTTAGCCTCTTCAACTGAATGCCTTGAGTCTTATGTCTCAGAATGCTTCAGCAACTCAGAATGTTTTTGTACCCCATGAATTATAATTTTGTTAGAATGAGTGGCTGGGGATTGTCGTGTTGTTCTTCATACCACCCTAATCCTGTCATAGGTGCTTTGAATCACTTTGGTTTTTTTTTCTGTATTTCATGTTATAATTTAGTTTATATTCTAAGGTAGAGTTTGTTTAAAAGAAATTTGTCAATTTGAGATTTTGAGGAAAATAATGCAATGCACAGTGATAATGCCCAGGGAAGACACAGAAACATGGCTGGTGGGTGTATCTCAGCACCTCTCCTCCAGACTAGAATGATGTGCAAAGTGCCCCTGGCTCTCCCACAACTGAAGAGAAGAAAACAAACTGGATAGTAGTTCACTTGTGGAAGCAGACTCATTTCCCTGGAAAAATCAGAAGGCCCTTTCTCCTTCTTCAAATCACTCTTTTTCTTTTCATTTACATTCAATTTCTGGTTTCTAAATGTATAACATACAAGTCAATGTTGGAATCCTTTTTATTATAGCCACTTATTTGGGGGTCAGTGGTAACTTGAAACTATAGTTTTTGTATACTATTATATATCAAAGTAAGGAAAATTAATTAAATAAAATCTTAGACTTTTTATTTAACTGTATAATACTATAATCTCTATAATTATTTCTAGTCTTTCAGGTGTCAAAGTACATACTTTACATGCATGAACTTACAAAAATAATAAATGATATTATACAACATATAAAGACTTTTAGTTTACAGATTGATTTTTATTCATCATATTATTTGATAATTTTCACAGCTCTATGAATAAGGTAGGAATGTGTATGCTTTTCCTGTTATACAGGAAACTCAAGAAACTGAGGCACAGAAGTTCTGTACAATGACTCCTGCTTGGAGTCATTGGAAGCAATAGACAGTCTAACTGGATGTGAATGTCAGCCATAGCCATTCGTGTAAGCATGGTAATTTAAACCCTGAACTTCTTTTGAACTAAATTATTGTCTGTATAGGCATGACACATCAGCACATTTCTTTTTATTTAATTAAAAGGTTCTAGAAGGTGTCTGTGAATCCAATAGTTGGGAAAGTCATTATTTTTGTTTGTTTGTTTCATTCTCCCTTATTTCTCCATCACAGACATTTTCTGGGTAAGTGGTTTTTAATGATTTCCCTCTCAAGTTTTACATTGACCATTGATAGCAGGAGTTAGAAAAATTGCTCAAATTTAATTTTCTTCCAGGTTTATCAACAAGATCATTTGAGGACAGTGAGATAAAGACTAAAACTCTTTTCACGACTCTCAGGTCCTTCGCACAAGGTATCCTTGCCTATGTTGCAGCCTCATTGCCCACTGCTTATTTATGCTCATAGCTTATTCTGCAGCTCTAATTAAAAGAGTATTGGCATTGCTTGAATTTGTCATGCTCAGTCATGGTTCTGTGGTTTTATTCATACTTTTTTCCCACCAGGCCCTAGCACCACCCCCTTAACTGATCCTACAAGATTATATAGCCACTTTCCTAACTTTTCCATGCCTGTGAATTCTCTTGCTATTTGATTTTTCTGCCTTTACTATAAATATAACCTGCTTTTCTTTACTATATTTTAATAACAGTGAAGTTATTTATTGACTAGTTTTATAGTGTAAGCACTATCCTAATACTTTCCTTATATTATTTAAAAGGCCTATCATAAATCTCTGAAATTGCTGTTAATACCCTCCTTCCCCACTATAGATGAGAAAACTGGGGACTAGGTCACATAGTTATTATAGTAAATGACAGACAGTATTTTAAATTCAAATCTATCTGCTTTAAATGCAAGGCTTTATGTCATTAAAACATACTAACTCAAGTCAGTAAAATAATAAAGAAGAGGTTCAGTGTCACTCATTTCTGTATACCACTTCCTCCCCACTGTGTATGGTGTTGGTGGAAACTCAGTTAAGAAAGTGGGAATAGTGATGCAAACTGGACAGTGTCTTTCTGTGACTTGGGGCATATTGGACTCTCAGTCCCGGGAAGATCAGTTATTCAGAAAATAAGGTGTTATGACCAATGGACATATATTTAAAGGGGTGCTGTCAAATCCTATTCTGCTAAAAGTAAAATTTTAATTTATTTTCATTTGTGCTTATTATATGCATTAACTCATCTCTCACAATAATCCTTTGTGATGAGTACTATTATGTCCCCACTTTACAAATGTGGATGATTGAGGCACACAGAGGTTAAATTCATGTCCACGGTCACATAGCCAGTGATTGACTGAGCACTGAAGCATGGTGGGCATTGGGCTCCAGAGCCCACATCCCTAACCACTGTGCTTGCAGCCTCCAAAGCAAACAATCTTCTCACTGTTCTGCACCTCCTTGTGAAGGAAGGGTCCAAGGGAGTTCTGGTCATTTGTGCGTCATTTGACTAGGAATTTTAGTACGTACATACTGGTTTTGTGCTGCTTCCTTGGAAGTGCAAAGTCTTAGTATGCAGGAAGTAAATGATGATCTTATAAGGAATGCATAAACAAACAAATAAAAAGTTTAGATGTACAGTCGGAGCTGAGGCTCTGAGCCTATTGTTTTTCTTTCTGTGAAATTAAGAGTGAGGCTCATAGCACTTGAAATTGCTCTAGCCCTTCTCCATTTGTGAATACGTAAGAAGACCAGTTGGTCTTAGTATACGCTCTTCTGTCTTGTCACTCTCATTTGCAGATTATGAAGCTCCTAGTACCTAATTCTCTCTACTCACTTGCCTTTAGCAGGTGGGAATGAATGGATTGTTGAATTGGAGGATGAAAGAAAAATTCCTATTTATAGAGATCCTATTTAATGCCAAATGATTGGCATATATTTTCTTGTTTAATAGTACTGATCCTATTAGTTTTAATGCAATTTATAAATGCAATGAAAACTGCTAAAATAAGCAGTTTCATAGTCTGGACTACTGCATTTCTTCCTTCCACCTTTCAACATATATTTTTTGAAAGATTACCAAATGCTAGGCTCTGTTCTAAGCAATGAAGATACAAGGATAATTTAGAAATAAAACCAATAGGTAAAAAACAAACAAACAAACATGATTTCTGGATTCATGGAGCTTACAGCAGAGGCACTTTGAGGGCTGACTAAGTCCCTCTCCTACTTAGATTATTTCTCCAAAGCCCTGCCTACCTCCAAAATCCAGTGCTACTTTGTCAGTTGTTTAGGAGGAGATGGAGAAGGTTTAGAATAAGCTACCCGTTAAAACTTTCATGACATCTTGAGCTATGCTGGAGGCAATTGGAAGGACCCTTGATTTACTGGCATTGGCCCAATAGAAGCAGTTTGAACTATATGAAAGTTAGATTTTATGGCATGTTGCTTTTCCTGATCTCATAGACCCCATCAACTGCAATCAGTATTCTCGTTAGGCCCCTGAGAGGCTCTGGTGAAACTTGACATTTGGATGATGAAGAGATAATACAGTTCAGTCATGTCATGATAGGATCTTTGATCTTAAGTGAAAATGACTGGTTTTCACAGTTTGCTTGCTTGTGTCTCTTCCTAAATATGTATCTAAAGAACACTTTCTGTGCTTATTGTTAAAGTTAATGCAGTTAATATAGTAATATCTCTGTACCCCTTATTGGCTCCCTTTATCATTCATTATATCTTTTGTACCTCACAAGGACACTATGAACTGGATATTTACCATCCTCTTTTTACACGATAAGGTAATTGAAGAGATGTCAGGCCTTCCTAAATTTACCACCAGGTAAGGAGCATTCCATGCTTTATTGTGCTAGACAACATGGTCGTCACTCAGGACAAGTTCTGTTTGCTGGTGTGTGTGCGTGCACGTGTATTTGTGTGACAGACAGAAAAGAGAAAAAAGGAGAGCAAGACCTAGAATGAGAGGGAAGAAATTCAATTTCAACTGGTTTTCCAGATCTGAGTCAAGGTCTCGGACAGCACTGATGGCATGGAAGGTTTTTGGTTTGTCTGAACAGAGGATGAGAGGAAGACAGCATGAAAAAAGAGCCAGTTGCTACAGACGAGTAGGCAGAGAAAATGTTCAGTGTTGCTAGGAGACCCGTTCTGCTGTCGGGCTCAGGAATGAGAACATTTCAGATGGAGGGCACTGGGCTGGAATTTGTGTTTGACACAAACTGTTGAATCACTCATGCCAATGGGACTGAGTCAGAATCAGCCAGAGCTAAAAACAATCAAGAACATTTTCCTACCTTTCTTTTTTGTTTGTGTTTTTTAATTTTTATTTTTTAGATACAAATTCAGCAGTGGATATGGGATGCTTAGAAACTTTTAGTGCCATCTCAAGGTAGATGATACTATATTTTAAACCACCATTCAGAAGAAGAAATCTTTTCTCCAGAAATAATAAGTAAGCCCAAGGAGTGTTTTAACTTGCTTATCTTCAAAGTTCCTTTGAGGTAGTCAAAATGACCAATCAAATGAATCATCGCTACTGAGTTAGAGTCAACACTTTTTGTACTGTTTACAGCAGAAGACAGCATCACGTGTCCTTAACCTGTACTTAGTAGGCTTTGTTACTGACCTCTGTGCTTGCACCCAGAGCCAGTGCAGCCTTGCACACGGCATGTCTTCTCTGTGGGTTTCCTTTTTCTCTGTCCTCCATAAAAGGAGGACAGAATTATGGATTATGATATCTTATGAAATATTCAGCTTTATTAGATTCCAGGGTCACAGACAGGTATCATCAGCCTGGACCGACTTATATTCATTCTACTTGGGTCACAAAGGACACTGGGAGAGGGAGAATATATGGGTCGGGGAGCAGGGAGCAAGCATTCTCCTGTTGCTAGGGCTATAATGATAGCTGCCTCATCTTTGCTTGATTACAGTGTCACTTGACTGTATTTAAGAAGTGCCCAGAGTTCTACTTCCTAGAGCCAGCAAACTACTTTAGGGAATGTTCTGGCTTTTGATAGCTTATGGTTAAACACATTCTTTTTCTTATCAAGATTCTAGAAAGCAGGGAGCACTTGGCTCTTGTAATCCAATGTGCTTCTGCCAAAGCACATAAATACCTCAGAATTTAGGACATTGTCCTCAATTGCTTCAGTGTTAACATATATATGTATGTGTGTATGTATAATGTATGTATATATGTATATGTCTATGTATATGTGTGTATATATGTATGTATATCTACATATTTATTTATATACATAAATGTACATTTAACATCTTAAAATGGGTGAAAGTTACTACTGTTGACAGTGAAAATAGAGCTCAGGCAGGACAAATGCCAAGTTGTTTTAAGGAATATGAACTGAATAGATGAAATAAAATCTGCTCAATTCATATCTAATACCTTGTAGAACAATAGGTTATGTTGCTATGAGCAGTGTAAGACAAAGCTGTGTTTAACTTTCTCTGGAGGATTTCCTCTTAAAGGTAATTGATACGTCTTCAGAAGAAATACTTTAGTTTTGGGAAGTTTAACTCATTCCAAAGTACAGATTCAGTCACGTTGTTCCTCTAATTCTATAATGATTCCTATATAGTATAAAGGCTGACTACTATAGCCTGGAACTCAAGGCTTTCTATCTTTCAGCCTGATCTTTCACTAATTCTTTCCAGGTACCCTAAGTACCAGCCAAAACTCTTGTACTGTCTCTTGGTTGGTACCTCTGGCTTTCATCTCCGACATGTCCAAGCCTACCCTTTCATCAGTGTTCTCTTTCAGTGCTGCATCTCTCAGGAAGCTTTCTCTGACTCCTGTAGTTTGGAAGAGTGCTTTCTCTTCTCAGAAATTTCATAAGGGTTTTTGTGTTCCCCTCTAGGTACATTTATTCTTTTTCATCTTGCATGACAATGGCTTGCTCCGTGTTCTTGTTTTCACTACTAGTCTGTGGGTCCTTGAGAACAGAGTCCCTCTCTGTATTACCTCCATATTGGAGAAAACATGACCCACATTACATAGTGACAAGTGACACTGGACTGGATGAACAACACAGAAGAAGTGCTGTTGGTCAGGTGGCTTCATCCAAGTTGCGTGGTGAGAAGCACTGTGCAAAGTTAGAGGATGAATCCTCTCTAACCAGGAGGAGAGGTTTTAAGAAGTATTATGGCATGGCTGTTGTAATTGTCCAAGTGTTTGACCCTCTGTTTATATTTCTCTGTCTATTGTAGTTTCAATTCTTTTCTAATTTTATTTTTATAATGTACTAAAGGGGACAAAGAGGATGCATGGGGAAGTGAGATAAAAAGACATGCAGTAAGTGGTTGACCAGCAAAAGGGACATTGATTAATTAGACAGTAGGCTTGTCTTTACTAGTACACACACCCTCTCTCTTTTTTTTATCTTTCCCCTTGTGACAGTAATGAGGTGGGATTGGTTCCATAATATTCATACAAATACAGCTTCTGTAAATGTGGGAATTGCATGGTGTTTTGAAAAGTTAGGAGATCTCTTTCTCCTTACAGAATAACCTTTAGTGTAAGATTATAAATTTAGAATCGTAGTGTTTTAGAGTTAAATCAGACTCATTGGAATAAATGAGAGTTCAAGATTAAGTGATCCATTTACACTTTATTAATGAATAAATTGAAACAGTAAAAGGTGGAATGATTTCGTTAAAATGACATAGCTTTTTTATGATAACTCTAGATTAAAACTGGACTTGTAGGCTGTGTCTTGTCTTTTGTTTGTGCAGTAGCATTTCTTAATCTCATGACAAATCATTCACTATGTGATTTACTTCAATAGTTGGCTCTTCTGCAAAAAAAGTGAGCTGCCCTTAAAAGTATTATTTATAAGTTTTTTTCAATTTAATTTTAAAAATTCAGGCAAAGTCCATACGGCTGCAGACATGATCCACTAGTCTCATTTGTAGTTCATTTGTGCTATGGCCTTGGTTCAAAAAGGGCCCAACTTTTGGTTGCATTTGAATTGGCTATTTCCATTATCGCGAGTACAACTCTCCCTTCACTCACATTTACTGGGCATCCATATACCACTGAATCACTGGCTTGGAAAAAGGAATTCCGTTTGCCATCAGACAAGTCTTAGAAATGCTGGTCTGACTTTTTGCTTTTGTCCTACTTTTGGTGACCACATGGCAGTCTCTGGGCACACTGCTGTCATTGTCCTTCAGTCGTACCCAACAGAGCTGCTGTGGCAACCACAGTTTCCAGGCCAAATGACAGAATGTGTTCTAGGCCTCAGTGATTGATGATCCTCTTACCATCTATGCTCAAGCGTGCCTGCAGCTAATTAGCTCAGACTTACCCAGGGGTTGAAAAGAGGTCGATTGTGACTCCTTGTGAGAAATAAGGTTTTATCTGACTGTCCAGCAGTGGAATGACATACAAACCATTGAGACATTTCTTTATCTGAAGCACTGAAGAAGTGGAGGGAGAGGTTAATGACCTCTCAGCTTTCCTGCTGGCTTTGCATTGACTCTGTAATAAGCAAGCCAGGAGTCAATGGCTGGGGTTATTTTTAATCTTTTTGATTGAAGTAGAATATACACTCAGAAAAGTGTGCAGCTTATAAGTAACAGTGTGCATTCATTCAAAGGAGACTGTGTACCATCACGTGCAATCCACAACTCAAAATTAGATAGGTCTGTTCACTAGTGCCAAATTCTGATAATCAGTGTTTTCACAGAGTTGTTTACAAGTTACTGTTTATATTGTTTTCGTAATATCATGTGCTTTTGTTTTTTGCTATTTTCAGATGACATAAATACAACTTCAAAATAGTACAGACAGATAGTATCTCTGATATGTGACTGTTACAACAGTGGTTTAAGAACAATATTTACTTTTTTTGGAATAATACATGTTTCTTATAAATAATTTGCAAAATACAGAGAAGCAAAGTGAAAAAAAGAAATCTAAGTAATCAGTACTCATTCAACATCATCACCCAGATGTAACCATTCAAAACACTTTAGTATAAACCATTTCAGATACACACGCACCACATGCACACCTATATTTAAACAATATTGAATCATATTGTGCCTGTTGTACTGTAACTTTTATTAATTAAAAAAATGTAAAATACTTCTTAAATTTTTTAATGACTGTAGATTAACTATTAAAGGCATCCCTTGTTTTATTGTGCTTCCCAGATACGACATTTTTTACAAATTGAAGGTAAGACACTCCACCAACAAAAAGATTGCAGCTCACTGAAGGCTCAGATGAGGGTTAGCATCTTTGAGCAAAGAAGTATTTTTAAATTAAGGCATGTAAGTTATTATTTTTTTAGACATAATGCTACTGCATAACTTAATAGACTACAATGTAGTGAGACATAACTTTTATAGTCACTGGAAACCAAAGTATTCCTGTGACTCACTTTATTGCGATAATAGCCTTATTGTGGTAGTCTGGAATGAAACACGCAGTATCTCCAAGATATGCCTGTACTTGAATAAATATAATCTAGTTAACAAATACCTGCTCTAGTTATTTGAGCTTTGAACAGTTTTGCAGTCTCATAAATATTGCTTGTATTTTCATTGTTGTACTCTCATCATTTCTTTAAAGTACATTCCTAGTAGTAGAACTGCTGGATTAAATAGTATGCACACTTTAAGACATTTGATAGACATTGCCAAATCATTCTTGAAAAGTCAGTGCTACTTAATACTCTAAATAGCAGTGGTTGAGATTCTGTTTCCTAGAAACACTGCCAGCTTTCTAGATGCTACTTAAATAAAGGAAACTACAACAATTGGATAGATAAAATAATTCATCTTATCTTAATATGCATTATCAATAGGATAGATCTTTTAAAATGTGTTTATTGATAATTGTTCATATCTTGTGTACATTTTACTGAGGTATTAATTTTCTTATTGCTATATATGATTTATTTTATGCAAAGGATATTAATCCTACATATATTTTTCCTAGTTCATTATTGTCCCTTGAATTATTTATCGTCCAAACTCAGACTCGAGATCAGGAAATTTACTTAGAACTAATTTGAAATAAATCCTAAATACTAGAGAAATAAATTCACTTTCCTACCACTCTCAGATGACGTCCACATTTGCAGCTTTTTCTCCTTGATTTCATCATGTGTGTGCCTACACAGACCCATGAAGAATACAAGAAGATGGTGACTTTGATGTTTCCTGGAATGGAAAGTAGTGAATTAGCCCAATAGTGCTTTTAAAATTCTCATGGGAATTATTTGGAATAAATAAAATTATCCTTTTTTAAACTTTTTATTAAAAATTTATAATGACTGTCAACGAGTCCTTGCTTATTGATGATGTAATGAAGGATTAGTTAGGGATTACAGAAGGAGGCCGGATTTACATGTCTTCAGAACTGTAAGCAGATTTAACTGATTTACCAAGAAAGACCTTATTGAATATTTTAAGTTTAATTTAGTGTTTATTCTAGGTGACAGATTCAATTTAGAGGCTGGTACTCAAAAGTCGATTATTATGGTTTGTAATAGGAGATTTAAAAATTAATGTGAGCCTTTTGAAGGGTACTTATTTCAGCTTTTACCTAGTAAACATTTGGATATTGTCTGAATGCCTAAAACAAACCATAATAGAAAAACCTCACGTGACTTTACTTAGTTCACCAATTTTAGTACAAACATGTCATTCTGGAACATGTTGACATTAATGGAGAAAATTAGGTACTTTAGATTGGATGGATGGCTTAAGAGTTAGTGGAAAATGTTCTAGAATTCAGAAGTAAAGCCAAGATTATCTTATTTTCTGAAATTTCTCTAATAAATTATTTTCTTTGATTGAATTTATTCTGCCTTTAAATCATTTAAAAAGATCGTGTGCAGTTTATGTGTAATGTGATGATGATGCTTGGCTCTTGTCAGCATAACAAACATTTTGGACTCGATTAACAGGGGTTAATGAAGTGAGGGCGTCGTGTCAGCATGAAACGTGAAGCAGCATCAAGAGGTGGGAATTTGAGGCAAATTTGAGGTAATGGAAATTCCTGCTTCAGGCAGACTATGTGTTTTTACTAAAGATAACTTTTTTATGTGAAGACTGGCTGTTAATTTGGCTTGCTGGAAGTAAGAATGTGTAATGGTGGAAGTAGAAATAGCTATATAGACAGTTGAGATTTATTGTCCTACACGTTCTTACCTCTATGCTCTAACTGTGGGCACTCCCACCTGGGATGGGGTTCTCTCGATTGTAGCTCTTGATTTTACTGGAGAAGAAAAATGGAAGCAGCCTGACTAAGAGAAGTCCCAGGATACTCTTTGAGAGGACACATTCAACTTTTGTAACTGTGGGAACACATTTAATATTCCTAGAGCTCAGTTGCCCCAAATCCAAGACAAAAAACTTGAATGAGATACTTTCTAGAACCTCTTCTGCATTTTTTAATGTACCACAATTTCTAAGAAAATGAAATAGATACCATCCAATGAGAACAATCTCATCTTCTCACCATTCATTTCCCCAACCCACTAGTTCTGTGGGTACAATCAATACTGCTGCTTTTGCTCCTATCTCAATGATAATAACAGTACGAAATAAAATAATCTCTATGTAAGATCAAAATGAAATCAAGGTTTTTGACTAACATTGTGGGTCTACTCTATTTCTCCCGTAGTTCCAAAAGATTTCATGCTTGCAATTATTTTTTTTTTTTTTTTTTTTTTTTTTTTTTTTTTTTTTTTTTTTTTTTTTTTTTTTTTTTTTTTTTGCTTTTTGGTATGTGGATAGCTCCCTGACTGGGAATCGAACCCAGGCCGCAGCACTGACAGTGCCAGCGCCGAAGCCTTAAGCCACTACACCATCAGGGAACTCCCCAATTATTTTCTTTATTGTATCTTGGACTCCTTCCTTCCCTGGGCTTCCTTTCCCTCAATCTTCTAGATTTCCTTCTATTTATCTGGCTGGTTTTTTTTATCTCCTTTGTTGGTTTTTCTTCTTCTACTGGACCTCAGAATGTTGACATGCACGGACATTTCAGTGGTTGTAAAGATAGGGAGAATTTTAGCACACAGGGATAAAGATTATGAGGAAGACTGAGAAAGGAGGCAAGGTGAACATGTTAGACATTTTACAAAGAAGAAGTTCTGTTTGGTTGACGTTTAGTGTATGTGGAAAGGAGATTTGCTCATGGAAGGAGCTTAAAATGTCCTATGGAATGTTTAATATCTACTGTGAGACTAGGAACAATTTTCTAGGGATTGTGATACCTCAGTTTTTTCTAGCTATGAAATCAGTAAAAAGTCAAAGAAGGATAACTAAGTGAGGTTAGTATTGCTAATTAGGCCCCATATTGAAGGTAACAATTTCCTTTCAAGAAACAAAAGTCTTAGCAATGTTCCAGAAGAGAAACCAAGAGTATGTCACCGTTAACTTACTTGTTTTTCTCAGTAGACTTTTGCCAAAAGGTATTCTTGGGTCTGGGGCCAAACCACATGGAGGCTGGGATTCATTCCTTAATTCCACAAATATTTATTGAGCTGCTACTTACTATGTGGAGGGCACTGATGGGTGAGGCTGTCTTGGATAAGTATACCAGAGAATAGATATTTTGTTGAAACTAATTAAGTGCCACCTATGTAAATACTGACCTCACTAACACGAAATATTTTTTTCCATGGTTTCTCAGGATACCACTAAGGATAAGATGGTATATATAGCAAGAATTTAAAGAGTCATAGGGATTAAATCTGATTGGTCTTTTTTTATATATTTGCAGCATTTTTTTGTATAGAAGTATTAGAAATTATACTTTAGTTTCAAGTTTCTGGATACAAAAACATCAATATGTAGGAGAACTGAAAATTATTGCCAAAGAAGAAAATAAATTTTATGATGATCAGAAGAAAATATATATTATGGAGATCAGTAAATGTCAGTCTTTCCACTGACTGAAATATGTGACCTTTTAAAGGGATGAGCCTTCTCTCTCAAATTGCAACTGACTTTTATAAAACCAGCTTGTCTATGCCTGCATCTTCATCCAGGAATACTGCATTGGTAAACTTAGCAGGCAATAGTTTTACAGAGAAAACACATCGCCTACATTGTGTTACTCCGTGTGTCTTTTCCAGGGCCTTACAAATGTTGAAAAATAGGAAACTGTTCAGTTTTGACATTACTTAAGGAATAGAGCCAGCACAAGTTACTAAATTGGGCATTTTCAAAACTCAACAACTTTTGAGAGCAAGAGAGGAGCGTAACTTTCTAGCATTATCCGTATGTGTCCAAGGGGCTAGTGTGGCCACACTGCCAAGGAACCTGCAGGGTGACTCAAGAGGTGCAGATATCTGGAGTCTTGTAATACTTCAGAAGATGGGGCAAGCTTAATTTGCCAACTTTCTTTCCAGTTCTTGTTGCTTAACTGTTGTTTTTGGTTTTGTTTGTTAAACTTCAGCTGGGTTCATTTTATTCTTAATGACCTTTCAAAATGTTTGGTGACAATGTATTCTCTTTAAAGCCCTAAGAAAGGATTTTATAAGTGAGTCCCAAAGTTTATCTTAGACAGATTTTTAAAATAATTTTTTAAAAACTCTTCTTTATCATATACTAGTGGGTAGAAGGAATCCTAAGTGAGAAACTTAGTAGGTCAATGTGTCAGCCTTGTGTATAAATACTAAATACTAGAGAAGGATACAGAATCACAACTTACCCAAAAGAAAACCCTGGAGAAATGAATGCTAAGAAGAACACTCTAGAGTTTTCGCTTCGCTTCTATGGAAGAAATGTGGAACTCATGGACCTAGAAGAGGACTTCATAGAAATTCATACTCCTCCCTCCTCTTTCTCTCCCTTCCCCTCTCTCTTCATTGACTTTTATTCAGTAAATAGTTTTTGAATACCATATGTCAGGCATTGCACTGGGTAAAGAGATGGATTCTACTCACATCACGTCTACAAAAAAGCTTAAGAATCTACAAAACTACACACATTATAATTAAATATGAACTGTTTGTTTATAAAATGGAGAGAATTACTGATTAGCCATGACTGTCAGAGAAAGCTTTACCTATAAAGTGACATTTGAACTGGAGCTTGGGAAGGCACTCAAAGGACAGCCAGGGTGGGAGGGACGTCAGGAGCCAGAGCACAGATGTGGAGGATTTCTGGCTTTTTACAGGGAGCTCTCAATAGACAAGGCTGGAGATGTTGGAGCTGGATTGTGCATGAACTTGAATGGCACATTAAGAAATTGGTATTGTTGATGGCAAGTCTTAAATGATTTTAAGAGTGGAATTTCATTATCAAATTTGTTTCACAACATGGTATAGATAAGCGACTGTAGGAGCACAGACTGATGGAAGACCAAATGAGCGGCTATGCAGTAGCCCAGAAAAGCTTTCTTACATCCTGGTGACAAAGGCAGATGTGACTACCAAATATTGCCAAGATATTTTACATATTAAATTAAGGATATGGTAAGATAAACCAATTTAATGTTTCTTTTTGAATCCTGTGTTGACCAAGGTTGTAGATAGAGAAGGCCTTCAATTAGAATTCCATGGAAGTAAGTACAAAAACAGACAAAAACAAACAAGAAAACCACCTCTGGCTATTAGAAAAGAGAAAGTCCTAAATCCCAATAGTTTAAAACAGTAAAAATTTATTTCTCATATAAAGTTCAAGTGGTGGTGGGGAGTACTACTCCTCTTCCATCTTCAACTAGTCCCTTCCAAGATGATCCTGGGTATTGACATTGATCATCCAGTTGGTAGACGAGGAAAAAAGGTGGGGAGAGAGTGCAGGATTACGAGAGAGTTTTTATGGGCTGGGCCTGGAAATGGCATGTATCATCTTCATCCATATTCCATTGTCTAACTCAGTCTTGCAGCCTGAGTTAATGCAAAGAGACTGGAAAACATGCTCAGGCTTTGTGCCTGGGATGAAATAGAAGTAGGTTTAACAAACAACCAGGTACTCTGAAATACTGACATTGCCTGTCCTGATCCCGGGAGATACTTATTCTTCACTGGGATCCATGCTTTCTGGAGACTGTAGACATCTTCCATTCTGGCACAAAGGCAGGAAGTCCTCCAATTCCAAGGAGCCAGCCTACCAGAAACCAAGAGTAAGACTGTGTATGCAAAAGCAGACTTTGACCTTGAAGGTGGAATTCGCTGACCAGCCCAGACCCCTGTCTGTGCCTAATGAGCCTGCATTACATTTGGAATTTGTGCTGTGTCTGCAGCCTTTGTTGTGCGTCTGAAGCCTGGTTGGCACAAACCGGGAAGGCTTACCTTATATTCTCTGATAGATCGTCCTGTCACTTCCCCCCTGCCAGGAAAATGCTCTAGATACCATGTTAATTTAGGGAGGGTTTTCAAAACTCTACAGAACGACTCAAATTTTTATCTTTTTAAAATGTGGGCATATTTGATTTTGTAAATATTATACACAATTAGATGATCACCTCAATGAACCTTGGGGCTGGGCCAGTTTTTGCTTTGCACCTATTCCCGGTATCTATCAGAGTATTTAGCACGCACTCTGAGTCTCAATAAAAGTAGCTTCAATAAATACATACATACTAGGTCAGACAATTAATTTTATGAACTCATTCTAGAAAAAGTGCTACATACCTCAGCTCTGATGGCCATTCCAGAAAAAGAGCTCCAAAATTGCTTTGAAGTATGGACTAGGCATTGGCGTCCGTGCATAACTTCCTAATTTTTTTAGGGTTGATTTAGATATAACTGTTTAAGTAGATATTTAGTTCAATATGAAGAGTCTTATATTCAGCTCATGAGAAAAAGGGAATGCAGGCTCCTCAATTTCCTTCCCTGGACAGTTAAGCAGTTAGCTGCTCTCTTTAAGCTCTCTGCCTCTCATTTCCCAATATTTTCGCTGAGGATCTTGGGTGATAGCTTGAGTTCCAAAGGCGACTGAGAGGGTCTCTGTTGTCACCATATGGACTTTACTCACTGCAAGAAAAACATTAAGTATAATAACAACCATGACAATGGGTTGGAGGAGTCCTGGACACATTTATATGTCGCTGAATATCAAGAGTGGAAACTATTGGAGCATTACTACTGAATCTCTGACAAAGCACAAAGCCAGTATTTGTAAACAGCCTTTCAAACTTCAAAACGTGAAAAGGGAAGTCTGGAAATGCTGCAGATATGACTTTAAAAATAACTTTTTACCAAGCAGTATCTGCTGTGTTTGTCCTATTTAAAGAGAACCACGAGTACTCTTTTCCCACATTGTACCCCTAATGTAGTAGCCAAATACATTGACCAGAGTGAGAGTTTAGCAAAATGCCTTTGTCCCAAGAGCATTTGCTTTTGTCTTTGGCATCTTGGGAAGCAGGAGCATGTGCACATGCATGGAAATGATTAATTCTGAGCTTCTCCATGTGAGAATTGCTGTTTATATTTCAATAACTGACAGCTCATGCTCTCTGCAGACTGTCCATCACTAACTAGAAGCAGCCTGTCTTTTACAAGTAGCTGTATTCCACACGTAGCACAGTTTTTACAGATTATGAAACCATTTGTAAAGGCAGAACTCTTAACTTTAAAGTAAAATATCTCAGGAGCCATTAATTGGAGAATTTGGTTTGGGCCCAACACATTGGCTTAATAGAGGAATAGCTTGACATAACTTTTTAAAAGTAAAGGTCTTGGTAATGGAAGCTCAGAACTAAACATGAACAAAATGGTCCAGTAGGATTTGTACATGGCTTCCAACTACTGCCTCCCTCCACACTCATTTTTGCTCCCAAATCTGGTGTCATTCCACTGGTATTCTCCTTGCCAGCTCATTAGGTCAGGGATTTCTTCATTGAAATCCTTGGTAATAGTTTGGGTGGACGATGGGGTTACTGATATAAGAGGTATTTGTGTGATGAGGAAGAAGGTACTCACTTGCAAGCAAGACAGTATTAGCCTCATTTTATAATGATAAAACCGGGGACACAGGGAAATTAAGTAATTTGTCTAAGGTCACACAGTAAGAAGAGCTAGTATTTCAATATTCTTGCTTTTAAAAGGCAATGCTCACACAAGAGTATCAGCATTATTGTTAATCAATAAAAGTTTATTGGAAACCTATTAAACCCATGACATGTAAGTACATTTAGTGATAGAGCCCACAAGGTTTCAGTTATTAGAGCAATTCTTTTGACATTATTTTATTTATTTATTCAATTTAAATTTATTTAATGGGACTATTTCATGCAAGGCACTTTGAGACTAGAGAGTTAAATAACATGATTGTATCAAGGATTGTGACATACACATGAACAGAACTAGAAAGTTCCAAAGGCTGTGAGATTCACAGGGAGAAGATTAGGTATAAAGGTAATAGGGAAGGATTTGAGAACAAAAACATGATATTCCATTCTTTTGAAGGATAGGTGGCATTTGAGCACAATTGATACAGGATGTCTGTGATGAGGGATGAGGGACATTTCAGGCAGCTGAGGGGAAAAGTATAATTTTGCTTGACTGGTGCACATTGAGGAGTAGAGGAATGCTGAGATTGGAAAAGCAAATTGGCCTATCACGGAGGACCTCAAAGAGAAAGCAATTCTGCCTGTCATTTATCGTGCACCTAATATATGCCAGGCATGTTCTATGCTTTTTTCATGTGATTCTCACAATCACAGATAATTGTATTTTTCTCTATTCTACCAAGAAAAAAAAATGAAGCCTAGACAAAGGAACTTGCCCCAGGTCAATTGGTAATATACTAGGATTCAAATCCAGGCTTGCATAGATCCTCACGCATGTTCTTTCCTTTTCATTATGTGTTTCTTCCGAAGGTAATGAAGAACCCTTAAAGATTTCTTAGAAGAAGGGTACATGGTGACTGACACACAAGTGCCAAATGAGTAGGAAGGAGGCAGGACTAAGAAGTACTGGTAACCTCAGGCAGGGCATTCGCAGGGGCATGGAGCATAAGAAATGGTCCATAGAACGTTGTAGCATTCAGCTCTGCAAGGCTTAGTATTGTTTAGGTTTTGCAGCAGGCTAGAAGGGGGATTTGACAGGCACCAGGTGGATACCTATGTCTGTCTCTGACTTCTGTGGTCAAACCCACATTCGTTCCCACCATACTGCTACTGGTCTTGGTAATTCCTGATTCTTACTTACTTGAGCCAGTGTCCTCACTTCCACCTTACCACCTTTTTTTTTTTTTTTTAAATTAAAGACATAGATCCTATTGCACTAAACAAAATGTAACCATAAGTTCCTGGCATCAATCTTTCAATAGAAAGTGTGTTCTTATGGAACATGAGTTCTCCCTCAGTTGAGATTAGTACACAGCAAATGCCCGAACACAGCGTACTATGGGGATGCAGGCCCAGGGGACAGAAACTGGAGGAGGGCTTGGCAGGCACCTGTCAAGGAGGTAAGAAGAGAGGACAGCAGGAAGAGAAGATGTAGTTTTGTTTTTGATCCCAGCTCAGTCTCACGTTGTTAAGTGTCCCCTAGTCAGAAACAATGCTGCTGGCGGTGCCAAGAGCCCCAAGTCAGGAATGAGGCAGGTTCTTCGGTTCCACAGAGTCCTCATTCCTGTCATCCTTACACTCCTCTTCCCTACATTTCTAGCGTGTTAATAAATGGATTTTGGATTATAATCCATGTTTATTTCCCTGAAGTTTTTATAATTAAACTCACCCATTTATGAGACAGTGGACCAAAATAGGACCAAATTGTAGTTTGATGTGAAATCTTTGCTTTGTCTCTTGGGGGATATATTTCATCTCAGGAAGCAGAGGTCATAGGCCATTGTGACTAAGATACAGTATCTCATTCACATTCAGTTATTTGGAGCAAGAGAAGGGATGACCTGACCAACAAAGCACGGACAACTACTTTTAAAAATGTCTGTTGGAATGAGAACGAGTGAGAGGAAAATACTTCCATGAGTCACCGACTGTTGAAAATGTTCAGGAAATTTTTCTAAGTCTTATTTAGAAAGTGGTCCCTTGTGGTCCCTCTCATTTCCACAAAAATTAATATGTGAACGTGAACGAATTTTGTGTTCACTTGTAACTTTCAGAAACTTGGAAGCTTTGGCTGCTGAATGAGTTGCAAGTTAGACAATGAACTTCCTTACCAGTTGTAAACCTACTTTTAAAATAGATACTCTAGATTAGGGTTTAAACATTTTTTTCATTAGTAGTGGTTGGTATTGCATTTTTCTAATGGCCATTTCTTTCTCTTAACTTCCAGGCATTTTAGGAACTCCCAGCAGTGGATTTCAGTAGAGTTGTTGCGTGCAACGGGCAGGTTAAAGGCAAACAATTCCAGCTACTTGTTGTAACACCCGGGATTTCTGAGGCATTGCATTAAACTTAAGCAAAACGTTCTCATCAAAATGTTCAAAAGTATTAATTGACTTATATAAAGCGAGGTTTTACCAAAAAATTCTTGATTTGGGCCAAAGCCTTAATATCTCAGCAGTCCAAAATTTCTTTGAGTTTTTTCTTCACTAACTTGTCATACTTGGTAAATATTTCTTACCTTTTATTCTTAAAAATGAAACCATACCTATTTGGGTTGCCCCGTGGAACTTACTTAGAATCGTGATGGTATTCCTTGATTTTCTATAATCTCAGATTACAGGCAGAAACCCTCACTCTGCAGTGTGAATAACAAGAAGTCACTTCGATTTGTGAACGAGAGTATGCTATGAAGAAAGCCTGGTGAGGGTTCTTGCAGAAAGTTCCAGAGTATATTTGTCGGGGTCCCTTTGTTTTTTCTTTCCCGTCCTCAAGAGTGACCAGAACAGTGAGGCCAGCATTAGAGCAAATAAGTGGCAGGAGTTGTTGGAGGGTGTGGGTGGCAGCTACCGCGGAGGTGAACGGTCCCGGAGGCGGAGTAGGGCAGTGATGTAAGATAGAATGATGAGTGCAAAATCTCACTTTTTCCAATTCTGGCAGTTCATACCTTTCTCATTCCCGTGGTCTTTGCTTCTTGTAAGATGACACGATGGCTGGAGAAGCAGGGGAGGGAAGGGAGCTTCGTGACTGAAACCAGTGACCTTTCCAGTTTTCCATTCCCCAGTCGGTGCTTTTGGTGCTTTCAGGTGCAGCTGTGCGGGGAGTGAGTACTCGCGGAGACAGTCTCCCTGTAGTACATGTATTGTACACCTACTGAGCGCTTACACAAAGGCATGAAAAAAGTATAAAGTACACGGACCTGCTGCTCAAGGGACACATACTCAGCGAGGAAGATGGGCATGAAGATGGATAATCAGGCTATTGTGCAGGTTGGGGGACAATAGAGGCATACCCCCAGGCTACGGAAGCACTGAGTAGGAAGCCACTGCAGTGTCACCGGCGGCTGAGGACCAGGTGCCACCTGTCTGGATTGGCTTCCTCTCTGGTTCAGCCTTTGTTTGAGGGGAGTCTTGGGTACCAGGAGGAGATCCAGAAAACTAGTTATCAAAGCACAGCTTCCACAACTAGATGCATCTTGTTGGTAGCTAATAGGAATGGCCTCCTTCCCCAATCCATTAAGCTAGTAGGACAGCAGGGGAACAACGAAACCACAGATTGTCACTGTAAAGATCTCTGGCAAAGGCCAGTTGATTTCTCCCAGAATGAAACGTGGTCTTTGTTCCCTGCATTTCCGTGTGGTGCATTCTCTGGTCTTTTCCCAACATCCTTTTATTATCAGGGACAGAACACAGAAGTGTAACCCTTTGCACAGGGTTAAAATAACAGCAGCAGCATAAGTGAAGGTTGAATTCTGCTGACCTTCTTACATTTTCCCTGTAACTTGATGTCTGCATCAGCAAAGCAGGGGGCCCTGCTCCCACCAGCTTCCAGCATGTTGTTGAACCTGCCAAGGCAATTAAGTCTCTTTTGCTCTTTTAAGTGGATATAAATATGTCACTGTTTCCATTCCTGGGCATCCCCCTTCTTCCTCGTACTCCCACTCTATTACCAAATTGTTCCTTGCATTCCTGAGATCATTACTCCCCATCCAATTTCAGAACTTTGACCCATATTTGAAACTCCAAGAGTGTGTCTCTTACAGTTACTGTGGATCCAAGTTTTTGCCTCCTGGGGAGTCGTCAATACCCAGTAATTTCACTTTCAGGTTAAAAAATTGATCCACAAGCATTTGATAAATGTTGCTTGTATACAGGATAGTATAGTTTATCACCATCTTAGTGGACAAGGAGTAGGTCTTCACCAAGCCAATGACCAGACCAGGACTAAAATCTTCCATGTACAAGTCACTGTGCTTACCCCTTAAATGTGCAGAGGAATTCACACATACTAAATTATATTACGTCTGAGGTGATCTTGGGAATTTCCATACTCTCCTTTTTTGGGGAGAGTGGGGAGAAACTTTTCTGTCTACTACCCCCATCTTCCAAAGCCAGATCCAAAATTCTTCTCTCATTTCTGACTATTTCAGGTTGAAGGTCAACTATGTATCGGTGCTGGGAGTGACTGAGAAGGGAGGGGAGGAAGGGAGAGGACCCCCTAATGGTGGCCTTGCCATCTTCCTTGCACTCTGAAAGTAGGTTTGTACCACTGGATCCTTTTCCTATTCCTTCATCTTTCTCTTCACTCCCATGTTTCTATGGAGAGATGCTCTTAATAGGCAAATTTTATTTTATTTATTTTTTACTGAAATTTAAAATTTAAAATTAATTTAAAATTCTGCCTAAAGCAAAGACCTCATGCCACACCATCTCTGTTTACCCTGCCCTTCAGCAGCTTTGTTCGAATTTTGTCTCCTATGAGAGAGTCCTGTGAGATCAAATATGGCAGCTTCTTTCTTCTCAGCATGCACATCATCAACGTGGGCAGACTTCTGTTACGAAACCCCCAGAGGACCAAGAGGTTGCTTTAGATATTGGAGAGGTACAAGATTTGTTAACAAGGGGCACAAGACAGGACTAGCCTCGATGGAAGGGAGGCCTCCGGAGAGAGCTGTGAGAGGGACCAGAGTTCATTCAGGGCCTGACGTGGATCCGAGCTGGTGAGTGTCAGATATTTCTCCCAGGACTTAGCCATCTCTAGCTCTTATTCCTTATCCTTAAAGCCGGTGCTTCTCAAGCTTTCATGTGCGTATAAACCACCAAGGTGATTTTGTTAAAATGTGGCTTCAATTCAGTAGGTCTAGGGTAGAGCCTGAGATGAGCGTTTCTAACAGATTCCCAGGTGATGCCTCTGCTTCTGATCTGCGGTTCACACTCTGAGTAGTAAGACTCAAAACTCCCCATCACTGTGTGAAAGGAAGCGGGATACGATATTTACGAAATCAGACCTTCCAAACTTCAGAACTGATTTATAGGTAGTACTGAATTCCACCCCTTTCTGCTCCAGTTCCTTCTCCCCCCTCCTCCTTGTCTGAAGGTTGACAGCCGCTTCATCAGCCCTCCCTGCTATAAATGAACCCACGTTACCCTGGGATGAGGTCACATTTTCCGAAGACACGCTTCTGGTCTGCGGTGAAGGGGGAGGGTCTGTCTGAGAGTTGAGGCCTGGGAAGTGCAGCCTGTGTAAGACGGAGCAGGGCGTGGGTGGAGCGTGGGCTGGAGGACATTCCCCAGGCAGAGGAAGTGGACAGGCGGGAGCAGCTGCCCTGTGCTTTTCTAATCCGGTCTTCTAGACATGGAAATAGACTCTGGCCTGGCATAGTTGAGGGATCCCAGTGGACAACCACTAAGAAAACATCTGTCATTTCTGTCCATACCTAGAAGATTAATTAGAGTTTAAGGCTCTTACAGAGGGGTGAATTAATCTGGATTATCATCCACACTCTCCTAGCATTATGTTTTCTATAAATGTGAACTTTCAGAGTATGATATTGTGATTTATAAGAAATGCATTTGGGGGTTCCCTGGTGGTGTAGTGGCTTGGCTTTGGCACTCTCAACACCGTGGTCTGGGTTCAATTCCAAGCCAGGGAGCTAAACCCCCCACCCTGTAAAAGAGAAATGTGTATTTAGTCTTTGTCTAAATATGGTTTCTAGCTCACAGCTCCTAAAACCCTTAAAGTTTCTGGTGATAGGAGTGATAAAGGTGTCATTTGTTATGTGAATGAAGTGATTTTTTGGAAAGCTCTTAAGTAACCTAAGGATGGGGGCTGGTTGACAGGAGATCCACCTTGTGATTTGAGGGTTAGAACTTTCAATCCCAGCCCCCACCTCTGGGGAGGTGAGCAGAGCTGGAGATTGAGTTCAATTGCTAATTATCAATGATTTAATTGATGATGCTTATGTAATGGAAAAACAAAACAAAACCAACCAACAAACAAAAACCCCAGGACAGGGTTTCGAAAGCTTTTGGGTTGGTGAACACATGGAGATGCAGAGAGAGGGACACCCCTGGAGAAGGCATGGAGGCTCTGGGCCCCTCCCCATGTTCCTTGCCCCTCCCCATGTTCCTTGCCCTGTGCCTCTTTTGTGTCTGAGTTGTATCCTTTTGTCAGTAACCTAGTGAATAAATCAGTTTTCTGAGTTTTGTGAGCTGCTTTAGCAAATGAATCAAACCTAAGGCGGGGTCTTGAGAACCTTTAATTTATAGCCAGTCAGAAGTACTGGGGTCAACCTGGGCTTCTGACTAGTATCTGTAGAACTGAGCCCTAAAACCTTGGAATCTGATGCTGTTGCTGGGTACATAGTGTCAGAATTGAGGTGAATTGTAGGACTCCAGGTTGGTGTGCAAAGAATTGCTTGTTGGTGTGAGGGACAGCCCTCACACCAGAATTTGTCTCAGACCCATGTACAGGGAGTCTCAATATCAAATATTCTGAATAAAAAGAAAATATAAAAGATTTCCCAAAATTCATTTCAAAAGAATCTAGTTGAAAATGACATAATTTCTCACAGATATTTATTGAGCACCTGCTATGTGGAGTCCCTGCGTTGAGTACTTGAGAACACATTTGAGAACAAAATGGAGGAGGTAACTGCCTTCAGAGGACTGCCTGTAGTCTAGCTAGAGGAAACAGCCACTTAACAAGTTCTGTTCTGTTAGTTTACTGGTGGAGGATGTGAGGATGGGCAGGAAGGCTGCTGTAATGAAATGTCACAGACTGGGTGGCTTAAAGGACAGATTTCTTTTCCTTATAGTTCTGGAGGCTAGAAGTCTAAAATCATCTAATTAAGTTTCAGGTACAAGATCTCTTTCTGGCTTGCAAATAGCTGCCTTCTCACTGTCTTCACAAGGTCTTTCCTCAGTGTGTGTGTAGAGAGAGGAGGGGAGGGGGGTTGAGGAGAGGGAGAGGTGGAGAGAGAAAGGTTGGTTGAGAACACTCTAAAGTCTCTTCTTATACACTAATCCTATGGATCAGGGATGCATCCTCATGACCTCAATCATCCTTAATCACTTTTTTAGAGGCCCTATCTCCAAATACAGCCTGGGCTTCAACATATGGGGTGGGGGCCACAAATATTCAATCTATAACACAAATAAACACACAAATAATACCTAATTACAAAGTATGGTACATGCCCAAAAGATAGAGTCTTTTTAGAGCTGTATTCCATGGGATTGCTTTCTAAAGATTACTTTTATTACCATCAAAAATATAAATCAGTAGAGCCAGGGAGATAAAATTGAGAATGATGTATTGTATTCAGTATTCTCTTTTTGAAAATCAGAGTGTATTTTATTCATACTTGCTTCAATGCCCACAGTGTAATCTTTGACTTCTTTCAAGAGGATATGATCGTTTTGTGAAATATAACTATGACTATTGCCAGATTCTTGAAGTGTAATTAGTAGATGCCTTAAATATCTAAGTACTGAGCCTTTTGGTATTTAGTGAAACTAGAGAAAGGGAAAAATAACTCTTTGTATCTGGCAAGAGTTCCTATCCCAGAATTAGCTTATGTTTTGCTTAGCATTTAAAGGTCCTTGTTACATGAATTGAAAACTGTTTTGTTTATTGTGGTTTATTATTCAAGTAAAAAGGGTGGGATTAAAATATATTAATGTGAATTTTAATTTTTCAGACTAAATTTTGAAAAAATCAAATGTAATGTCACTCTTTGGCAGAAGAAAAATCAACTTGAGAAATTTTTAGTTTTAGTCCTAACCGAAACAAACTTGAATAAGGAGACTACTGATAACCATACATGATGCGCTCCTTGTTATTATTCCTAACTCTAAAATGCACGGTGAGAGCTTGTTTCTGAGTACAGAGGCCAGTGCCTTCTAGTGTCACCATGTGATGCCTGTGTTACACATTCCTGTTTCTATTGAGGAAAATGTAGAAGTCTCATCCCTGATTGAATGAGACCCCACCTTCAGAAAGCATGAAAGGTGTATGAGATGGGACAACTAATTTTGCTAACTCATTCTAGAAAAATGCTACACACCTCATTGCCTAATATCACTACAGTCACCTTTAAAGCACTCCCCTTGGGAAGCTGTGCACCAATGCCAGCGCCTAGTCCACCCTTCAAAGCAATTTTGGAACTCTTTTCTGGAATGGCCATCAGAGCTGTTGTCACACCCAAAATCTGATAGTTAAGTTTGTGATCTTGCCACCATGTGTTTCATTTCACAGTACTGTACATGACACCTCACCCATTTGTGTTTACCATGTTGCCAGTGTAAGCTATTCGAGGTGAAGAATGAGATGGTAAGGGGCATACAACTCTCTAATGTGAGGGGGCATATTAAGTTTAGCTCCCGTAGTTCCCACCCATAATTCTGGACAGATTACAGCAGTATCTGAGAGCATCTTCATGTGGCTCATGGCCAGGCAAGTAGAATCCACGTGGGGCTGTCAAACCTGGACTAATAGGAGAACATGTCAGAATCATAGAAATTGCACAATGTGAAGAACTTTTCAGTAATTATGCTTTGTCCGTAGACAGTGGGCTGCCTTATGGATGGTGGGGGTGGGGGGGATGTTGTCCTCCCTGTATGGGACCCATCAAAATTTCATGACTGAGTAAAGACATTATACATGACATTATATAGACTCTAGTGTCAAATACCTGAACTATAAACCCAGTAGCATTACTCCCAGTGCTGAGATTATAAGCTGTACAAATGCCTTTTATATAAAATTCTTAAAAAATGTGAACTAACTTATAAAATAGAAAACAGATCAGTGGTTGCATCAAAATGAATGGAAGGAAAGAGCTGGATTCCAAAGGAGTGTAAGGAAACTCTTGGGGGTGATGGATACATTATCCTGATTGTGGTATGCTTTCATGGGGAAAAGCATGTCAAAACTCATCACACTGTATTCTTTATTGTGTGCAGTCAGTTATGATTGGTCATCAGTTATACCTTAGCGAAGACTATCTATATGTGTGTGTAGACACACATGTACATGTATATATGCATACACATATTCACAAATACGTATATACACACATATACATATACTTATATGTACCTGCACGCACACAATCAAATGTTCTCCGTCAAGTTACTAACCTCTCTGCCCTCAGTTTACATTTGTGTAAAATGGTGATATAGTATTACTTCCCTCGTGGAGAAAGAGTAGCAGTGCTGAGCACCCAGCACTTAGTAAATGTTAGTTAAAATAATACCATGATCATCATTTTAAATCTTATCGTTGATTCCACCTTTCTGTTTTTTCTTTATTTTTGAGAGTGTCTGTCAGTAGGAACAAAATTGGTTCCTTAAAAAAAATTTTCTTTTTGGGTTGCAAGATCTAACTGTTGTGGAAGCATGAATAGAACAAATGGGAGAAGAAGCCTTTCAAAATGGCATTTCCAGGCCTGAAAGGGAAAGCCCTTGTGCTCAGAAAATTTCCATCCTCCTCCACAGCTGAACTGCCTCCCTCAGCATTTCTCCTCTGAACACCCTTTCCTGGGGGATCCTACACCAGCTGCAAGAATGCACTGTGGGCTGAAATGTGTCAGATTAAATCTTGGGGAGGGAAAGTGATTTGAAAGTAATTATTTGTTCTTAAAGTGACAAACAAGCTTTGCAGATTTTCATTATTTTCTGTGTCTGTGACATTATTGGGGGTTTAGCAGATCAGTGACAGTTGAATTTGCCAGAAGGAAGATTTCTGTTGCTTCTAATTTTTTAAAAGAAAGTAGACTAAGCTATAACTTTTCAAAGTCAGCTCTTCTTTAAGTGAAATTTTACTATTGCAGCTACTAAATTCCTGGATTTGTTTCTTTTTATTTTTTAAACTAAGGACTATAGTGGTACAGAGTTGAGCAAATTATTTTATCTTTTTCATATTAAATTGCATTGTTTGAGCAAAGACTGAAATGACATTATTTATTTTAATACCATAAAATTTAATTTCACCTGTTTTCCCCTTTCCATTTTTTATGGAAAAAGAAACAAAAACCCAAAGTTTACTGTGTACTCATTGCTCATCATCATGGCTGGGGTGAGGTTTTTCTTCCATGGACTTCTCACTTTCCTGTCATTCAAGGTGACCTTCTGAGAGACTAGTTTCTTCAGATCCTAACCTGTATCTACATTAATTGTGATTAACATGATTCCATTCCTACAACATTCATAATGTGACAATATATACTATTATTAATGTTATAGATGGTGAATTAATAAAAACTTCATTATCTCCTACTGTGAGACTGCCTGTTTAGGTTTGCTGATCAGGAAATCACTACAGATTAATATCTTAATTTCAAAAAGCATTTGACAGTATTTTTTATTATATTCTAAATTCATGACCAGCTAGAGAAATGGTTCCTGATTGGTATTATATGTGTATGTAACTACTTGAAAAGATGTATGTGGTATCAAATAATAAGTGAGTATTAAATTGGAAGGAGAACTCTAGTAAGCTTCAGGGTACTCCACCTTATTCTCTTAAAATGATAAAATTTACATGAAACTGAGATGGCTTTATAAGGTAAGATAACTGAGAAAAGAAAACCAATTTATTGTACAGGAGAGTCTCTGTGATGGAGGGCAAATGGAATCTGATAGACTTGTATTATCTTAACATTCCTCCAAAACCTAACTCTCTCTTTCTCTCTCTCTCTCTCTCTCTCACACACACACACACACACACACACAGTCATAAAACTTATGAGAAGGACTCTATAAAGCTTTAGAAAATTAATGAGAATCATCGTTAAGACATGTCTGCCAGACAAAAAGTAATGAGATCTAGGACTACATCTCTAAGAGCATATTTGAATTTGTGTTCATTTCTGGCTGCCTTCTCTTAGAGAAGAAATTCATAGAGAGAGGATTGGAGCATGTAATTTGACACATTCATTAAAGAACTGGAGTAATTTTTTTTTCTGCAAAATAGAACATCGGGTGGGAATGTAATTGTTGTCTTCAAATATCTGAAGAGTTATCATAAGAAAAAGGAATACATTATTCTTGTTTTTCTTTCAAAGTACAAAACTAGGAGCAGTGGTGGAAGAGTTCAATGTTAGAAAAATTACATTTGACTTAGATATTTTGTTGGGCAGGATGGACTTTTTTGGAAAGTAGTGATTTTCTTCACTTGGGGAAAATTTAACCAAAGACTAGACAAACACCTTGGCTAAATTTAGACTATCATTTTTCACAGCGTGCCCTGCCAATCACTAGGCTGACAAAATATAGCACGAGACTCTGAGCCAACTAGCTTTGAGAAACAGTATACATCGTTGATCACTAGAATATCCACAACATGCACCACAATATTAGAGGCTCTGACAGTCCCACAATAAGAAAACCTGTTTAACTTGGTGTAACCCAGCATTTCTCAAATTTATTTAAGTCCTAAAATTTTGCCACATATTTTGGAACAAGTGTGCTTCTGAGCACCCACTAAGAAATGGAATTAAAGGAGGTAGATCTGTTGACTTTGATTCCATGAAATCATTTTCTTCATATTTATTAACACATTCATATGTTAAGTTTCTTGTGTGTGCGTGGACGTGTCCTTATAACATAGTTTTAATGATTAAATATTTCTTTAAGGATCCCAGCTGCCTCAAGAAAACTAAAATTCGTAACTTTCCCTCAGAGAGGTCAGGAAAGCCAAATGTAGTCACCACTCATCATCAGCTGCTCATCAACAGAAAAGCATGGCTGTAACCCCGGAGCTATTTTTTTTTTGCTCTCCCCTTTCCTCCCCTGCCATTTAGGCAAAAAGCCAATTTCTTGAAAGTGGTGAGGGAGGGCAGGAGTAGACGTGAAGAGAGTATCGGTTTGAACCACATCTTAAACATCTGGTTTTATTTATGTGCAAGCACTATGCATGGAACTTAATTAATATGACTAAACATAACCGTGCATCTATTGAAATGTTGGGTAGGTCTTATGTATGTGTATTCCTCTTTCTGACCCTGTGCTTCTTATCATACCTTCAGGATTGAGTGATGAGCCTGAGTTATGAATGCGCATAGCAGTTCCTCTTCCTCTTCTCTTCTCTGACTTTCTGATTTTTTTTTTTCCTGAAGCTTTCTTTCTAGAAAACTACTGCTTTGGCAGAGGTTGAAGACTGAGTCATGGACATGCCCTTAGTCCCGTCTTCTGTAATTTGAAGCCAGAGTCTGAAGCAAATTTCAGTACAGCTGTGACAAGCAGCCATATAGTTCTTGAAATGCTATCTACACACACGTGCACACACCGGCAAAGCTATTTTTCTTATTCCTCTGGAATGATCTGGGGCTGGGAGGACACATAGGTAGGAAGCAGCAAGGAGAATCCCTTTCCTGACTCTTATAGAACTTTATTTTTAACTTGTGAATGATATAATACTGATCAAGAAGAGACAGTGCTTCCAGAATATATTGCAGCTGATCTCCATCAGTTGTCCCTACAGTCCAATCAGACACGAAAAGCCTTCAAATCAGATAAGCTGCTTCAGGAGAATATTTGTGTGAATATTTTATATAAATATCACATTCCTCAATAGAGTTATCCAAAGGGATGGAAACTAATAGCTTTGAAATAGGCCAAAGACATGATATTAAACTTTTCTCTGTCTCTTTCTCTCCCCCCCTCCCTCCCTCCCTGCTTCACTCCCTCTCTCTCTCTTTCTCCCTAGTTAATAATGTCAGAGTCCATCAATATCAGTAACTTACCAGGTAAAAAGAATCTCTAATAAAATGAAGCAAAACCTAGTGTCGTTTTTCCTAAATTATTTTTTTCTCAATTTATATTTTCTTAAATTAGCAGAAACCATTTTTAAAATGAAAACTCTTGAATAATTGTGGTTTTGTTAAAAAAAAATAGCAATAAATAAAGATAGTTGGTGGGACTACTGTGCTTTTTCTGAGTGCTACTGTCCTTGAGGCACCTCTGAGGTACTTCCAGGAAGTCGGGGTGACAAACACTGCTACAATATGGGAAGTCAGAAGATCTGCATGGATCAGGAAGGATGAAAAGAGCTCTCTGTGGTAAAATACAAGGGAAGTCTAGAGCAAGAACCAAAAACAATTCTCAGTTTTGAATAATATGGCTTAGTATATGTTTTGTTTTCTTCATGTCATTGCATCCCAAACCAGTGAAATATGCGAACGTATTCTTAAGTCCCATTTCCCAAGCAGCACTATGCAGCAGGACCACCAAAAGCTTTTTAAAGCACAGGTTTCAGGTTCACAGCCCTGGAGGCTCTGAATTACTAGGTCATATATTGGAGTTTGGCATCTGAATCCAAAAAATTAAAATAAACTCATTTGTAAGACTTCCTCACAAAAAGTGAGTCTTTCGTGTCCCCAGGTTGAGGAGCTACTGCTCTAGGTTACTGTTGTCCTGCCCACGAAGAGGTGGAATGCCGTACCCACTGCATCTTCAGTCCAGTCTAGTCACTTCTGATCACCAGCGTGATGCTGATACTGGAGAACAAAGATGGAAGGTCTAGTCTGTCATTTTATTTTTTTATGGTAGTTTTCATTCACATGCTAAATCACTTCCATTCTGTTCACTACTTATGGAGTGTCCACTATAAGAAAGCTACTTACAAAATTTAAAAAAAATGAGTAAGGTGAAATCTTGCTCTAAAGAGGAAGATAGGTTCAACTACCTAGAATAAAAACAGGCTGTCTCAAGGACCATAGTAGAGTGAAAACACAACTCTGAGAGTTCATTGAGATTGCCTGTTAGTCAGTTAAGGTTTAGAGGAACCTGGAATAAGTGATAATTGAGTTTTTCCTTTAGAATGTGAGTAGATTTCGGTGCTGTATCAAAGAGGATAGGTATAGTAAGGATTCTACGGCAGAGGAAATATAAAGAGTCTGAAATATGGAAGTTTGTGTTAGAAGGGATGATGAGATGAGTAGGCAGATGGAGCTCCTTGTCAGAGAAGAAGACCCTTGAGGGTGACCTGAGTCCAGTTTGGGTTCTTCTTGAAGGTCTCGGGCAGAAATTTCATTATGGAGGTAGTCATAGACAGCATTTGGAAATCAGTATACTGAAGCAAGGAGCACGGATGGAATGTGGCCATGGTAGACATGATGGGAGGAAGATTTGTGTCCGTTTTAAAGGAATCTGAGAACATGAAGAGTAGGTGCCATTCGGACAAAGCTACTGAAATGACACTGGTGGCTTTGAAGGGGTGGGAAGATGGAAGATGATGTGGGTGTAACAGTGTATGGCAGGCGCACTTTAGCGTGATGGTTTTGGTATGTCAGAACGTGACCGGATGTGTTAGAAACGTAAATACTTACTCGTACACACAGTGATTTTTAGCTTCAGACAATGCATAGTATTTGTCCTAAAACGAAGACTTTTTTTTGACTATTTTGTTTTTAAAGTAACTCTAATGTTTTTTACTCTTCTAAGGAATAATATGCATTCTTTGTCAAAAATAAAAATTAGAGGCTAGTGATAAGTATAAAGAGGAAAAGAAAAGTGATTACATAATCTCAATGCCCAAGAATTATCATTGATAACATGAAGAGGTATTTTTTTAGACTTTTTTCCCCCTTGTACTTATAACTATTTGGTTGAAAACTGGTATCACTTTGCAAATAAGTGTTTGCAACCTGTATTTTCTACCTGCAATATAAAGTCTTTCAGTATTCTTAAATCTTCTACAACACTAATTAGAATGACTTACCAGGGTCCCCTGACAGAAATCACCAAGTTTCTTGAATTCACACTAATGATGGGCATTTGGTTAGTTCAGTCCTCTTTTTATTCAGTAACAAATGTTATTGAGGAAAGTCTTTTTATATCAACTTTCGTATTTGTATCTTATTGTTTCTGTAAAGTAAATTCTCATCTGTGAGGTTATCATGTTGAAAACTTTATTTTTAATTATTCGCTACTACTGGTCACTATGATATTCTAGCACAGGCATCCAGGACCGGAGTGGCCCACACAATCCTGCACAGGTGAGGACTCCGGAGCTCTGAGGCTGTGTTTAGCATCAGCTACTGTAAGTGCATTTGGCCAGAATAATGGAATTTGGATGCATTATATCTGCAACAACTACTCTTTCTTTTCCCATCCTCTACATAATTAAATCCATATTGTGTGATCACAGAAGTAAGGGGATTATGTTTATCTTTTACCCCTTTAATGTTTGGCACAGATCATCTTTAAGGCATTACTTCAAAGTAAATGTGACATCTTGTATCAGTCAGGTTCAATCAGAAAAAATAGAACCAGATATATTTTAAGAGATTTATTGAAAGGAAGTAGCTTACATGATTGGGTTGATAACTAATGAAGTCTGAAACCCATAGAGCAGACCACTACGAAGAGTATATTTGTACTCTTGGCTGAAAGCTGAAGCTGTTTTCTGCAGAAGGGATTTGTTTCCTTAGGGAAGAAGGAATTCTCTTCTTGAGGCCTTTCAACTGATTGAATCAGGCCTACTTAGATTATCTAGGGTAATCTCCTTTAATTAAAGTCATTTGATTATGAACTTTAATTACACCTACAGAATATCTTCACAGCAACATCTGGGTGCGTGTTTGAATTGGGACTATAGTAAGTTTTATGGGACACATAAAACTGACCATCACACTTCTGTGGGTAGTTCTCCTTCTTTCTCTCTGCCTTTCTGTCTTTCTGTCTTTCTCTGCCAAAATTAGAACTAGGATTTATGAAGGAATTTGCAGGTGGAGAAACAAGAATAAAATCCAGTAAACAGAAAAGCAAGTTAATGGGAAGAAGAAAATTTGAGGTGATTTTTCTTTGTTCTCAGATGCTTTTTACAACAATTGCCCTATTTTTCCTTGCTGAAAAAGGAGCAGATTTGGATATCTTTGCTGCCAGAAGGTTCAGATTTAAGTATAAAGCCTAATTGCATTAATTTTCTCATTATTTAGAAATAAATCCAAGTTTCTTACCTTAGCCTACAATGCCTTAAATGACCTGGGCCTTGTTTACTTATTCAGGCTTACCTTATATTATTCAATTCTAGATGAACTAGCACATTTTTCTTTTTCTCAGAAATGCCAAGAGCCTTTGAACTTTTTCCTTTGCCTTAAATGCCTTCCTTCAAGTCTTCTCTCCTTGGCCTTGTTAATTGAGGTCCCAGCTCAAATGTTACCTGCTCAGAGAGGTCTTCCTGGCCACTCTATTTTTCAGAGTCCCCTCCTCCAAATACTCTACCTCACTATTCACTTTTAAATTTCATAGTGAAAAGTAATATCTATAATAATCTTAGTGATGAACAGTTTTCTTAGTTTTCATATATCTCCACTTTATCTGTATCTTTGAGAACAAATACTGTCATTTTGTTCTCCCCTGCATCACAGTGTCACACCTCTTACCTGATATTTAGTAAGACTTTACTCCACACTTATTGAATGAATAGATACATTACAATTTACTTTCCCCCCCCCACACACACACCCCTATGTACATATATAATATATTTTATCCTTCCTACTAACATTTGATTTTCCTGTTATATACATTTTTATTGTAAGCTACCTTACAACATTATTTTTGGAAGTAGTATGTAATACTCTAATGATAAATGTTTGCTTTTGCATAATTAATCAAGTGTCCCTGGTATGTTGGCTCATGCTCCAGTCCTGAGTGGAATATAATATATCAATGTCTTAGGATTCTGTTTGGGACCACAAGGGAAGCAAATGTCAGAACAGTCCTCCATGTGTGATTCGTTCTAGGAGGAGGTATGGCAGCTGTAAGGGAAGTGAGAGCCCAGGGAATGTGCCTTGGCTGAAATCTTCTGTGTCATTCCATAACGCTGGCTGCTCCATACCGTATAGTGTCTCCCACTTGGCATCTGGTTCAACTGAAACTAATGTGTCATGTGTTAGAATGAATGAAGTGTGGTGAGAAAGCAGTGACTTTGTGGGGAATAACTTCTACTTCTAAGTAGTTTTGAAGAAGCGTTGGCTAATGGTTTTCAGAATATATCGGTAATGGAATTGGGCACTTACTCATTCCCTTGTTTGTGCCTTTGTTTTGTTTTTATTTTGAACACACTTGTTTGACCCTGCATGTATTTTAACAGATGTATAATATGCTAACTAGAAATACAATAAAATGTAAACAATATTCTTTTTGATTTTTATATTTATTTGAGAATTGTTTATTATTACCCAGGAAGTTCAATGAAACAAGATATGTCTGTTGTTTGTTTTGGTTTGATATCTCCCTGAATTCATACAGATAACATTCTGAACTATTGTTTTAGCACACAGGCCTGCTTTTAAGGCAAATTTGTTAGAAAAGTTTGTTTGATTATTTGAAAAAGGTATGGTTTTTACGCCAGTATGGGTGTTTTAAAAAAAACTAGAACCATATTATGGGCAGATTGTAATTTCATAGTTTAAATATAGCTAGCAGATATTTGACAAAAAATGGTTGCACTCTATTATCTGTATTGCCTGTATTGTTCTCTGGTCAGAGAGACATGAACTTATAGAGATAATCAGAATATCATTAGGGCAGTTTTTGGTAATGGATTAATTATTATGTCCTCTCCAAGAATTTCTGAATTAAAAATGTGCTGCATAGAACTTTAACACTCTAACAGTCATAAAAGAGAGTACAATAGAACAGGCAATAGATACTAAATGTAAGAGAACTCAAAAGAGATAATGATGTTTTCTCTGATTATCAAAATGTAATACTTGTAATTTATGATTGCTCTTTTGCAGATGTAAGTGTTCTAGTTTCAGAGAAAGTTTCCTTAAATGTCATTTGCTTTTATGAAGATACTCTCTTGCAAGAATGTAATTTTAATTTTCTGTCTGTCTCTCAATATAATAAGGCCACCTACACTGTCAGTGTTATTTGAATTATGTAATAATTCAGTTGGCTGGATTTTATTTTCTTTCTGAAAAAATTTCACCAGCATAGATAAAGGCAGGGAACTCATTTATTTACATATGCTTACTATGTAAGTGGTTGGCCTTGACCCATATTCAGTAGCCTTGCTAGGGTTTATAAATTATAAAAGGAATGCCTTATCTAAGCTGAAGTTAGTTTGGTAGTTGTAAATATAAAATAGTAAATGAGAGGAATGTTGCAAGAAGAGATCCAAATTGCAACAAGGTATTTACACAAATTTTTGGATCACCTTTGGGCATGACTAAAAATTGTCATCAAATGACTACCCTCCAAGTATCCTGGCTCAGTGCTTAGATGGGATCCTGAGCTGGTTTTGTGTCCTCTGTGGCATGTCCTAGTCCTACACTGAGAACTAAACACAAGTCATACTAATTGACAATGAAGAGATCATCAGGGAACTCAATTAGCTCTAAGAAATGGGAAAGTTTCACTTAGAGAACAGATCACATGGGAATTTGAGAGCTGTCTTTAAGTTCTAGAACAACTGTGAGGTAGAAATGAGATGGTTTTTCTTAGAAATGACTGGAGAACTCAGGACCAGTAGAAATGGGAGGACTTGATAGGGTTAGAGCTTAACACAGTCAGACCAAATCCAGTCAGTTCCTCATCCCTGGGCTTTGGCAGGCCAGTGGCAGAGTAGGTACAAAAGTACCTGGCGAAGTTGACTGGAGTATTTATAAAGCCATAAAGCCACAGTTTTGATTTCAGGCTTCGCTCAGGCCCTGCCGTTTACTGAGTATTTAGTGAATTCAAAACATTGTCTTAAAAACTAAGAACAGAATATATACCTATGTTATATCCTAGTTAAGCTTTAGATCAGCAAGTAGGGATCCCAGAGGTTTAGTATTTTGCCATTAGGTGATGAAAGTGGGTTTGGAGTGTGGCCTTGTTGGCTTCAAAACTTTGTTGATTTCAATTTGTTTTGTTTTTTTTCCTCTTCCGTCAGAATAAATTTGCTGACTTAACAGTCAAATTAGATGACCTTATTTCCTTCTTCCTCTTCCTGCAATTGCTGGAGAACTAAAAGAGAACTACAGAGCACAGAACATTTTACTGAGGGTCTGAAAACCCGAGTTTTAGCTCTGACACTGCTTTTGAATCTTGAACATACCTTCCTCCCTTCCCCCATTCATTCCTCAGCTGCAGTGTCCCCATCAGAAGGTCAGACTGGCTGGCTTATGTGTCTCCTCTCAGCCCAGACCGTGTCACTCTGCAACTCCATTTTCCTCCGGCTGACTTTGGGGGACATGACTAAGGGCTTGTGGGAACATGTTGGCTCAGTGTTGATTATCATTTTTCTCATTATCATCCTAATCATAATATAGAAACACTTGGTTGATATCGAGAACAGTATAGGGGCTTGATAAAAGTATAATATTTTTCTACTAGAGATCAACTCCTATACAATGAACTTGTCCCAGGCTCTCATAGTTTCCCTGTGTTCTGCCATCCTCCCTTTCCACTGATTCAAGAATGAGAAGTGCTGAGAGCTCTGAATTACCCACAGCAAATTCGAACTCGTCACTCTGCGGCCTCCTCATCTTCATGCATCGGGGTGCTTCACGTGGCCTCTTGGATGTTAGAGACACTGATTCCTTAATTTTGATCTGTTTCTTTGCATCTTAGAAGGATAGAAACTGCCTGCATTTCCATGAAGGCATATAATAAGCTTCATAGAAGATTTACTATAATTAGCTAGAAATGTAATAAATGTAATGCTCCATCTCAGTGGTTCACAACCTTTTTCCACTTGTGTACCCTTTTAAACTCATTTCTATAAATTGTACCCCTTGTTTATAAAGCAGCTGCTTTTAAATACTGACACTTCTGTTCAATGTCTATCTTAACGTAAACTAGTGTAAATGAGGTAGTAAGTTATGAAAGAAAAATTACTACATTAAAGGTACAAACCACAGATTTAATTGTACAATATTTGTAACGCAGTTAAATATTGATAATGATGATCAAGTATTTAACAAACTTTTAATTTATCATTTAATAATACTATTTATTTGTGTTACCTGGAAAGTCTGTAATTGTTATGCAGATCACTAGCCAATTAAAACATTGTTAATGAGATAATTGAGCTTGCTTTGATGCACTTAGTTTCTCAATATCAGGCTCAATAGGTACAAGATACAGTCTTAAATCTGGGTTTGTGTTAAGCTTGTTGGGGTACTTACTTTTTAAGAAGGTGTAAGAAAAACCCCCCGCACTAGTTCAGTATTAGTAAATGGCACGAGGCATTTGAGTGCCTTCTCACTGAGCTGTTCATATTCCTCATTGATACCTACCCAGAAGGCAATAAGATGCTTTTTTAAAAAAAATCAGAATTTAAAGAAGAATCCATTGAAAATTCAAGTAACTGCTCTTTTTCAGTGATTGGTAGTTCAGTTTCTTTGAAGAATTCTTCACTGAAGGGATCCATCATCCAGTTTTCTTTGCCATGTTGAGGGAAATACTCCTAATAGGACACTTTAAGACCTTCCAAGTGAATTAACAACATTCTCTTTCACATTTGGGATAGGTGCAAGTCGTTCTCAGATAAGAGGTTGAGCAGTTTCAAAAACTTCAGGCTGACCTCTTTCAATACACACTTTCCAAAAGTCCAGTTTTCTAATCACTGACTCAGTTTGTCAGTTACTTTGAATATAGTGATTGAGCTGTTTAGAAGTTCAAAGTTGAGTTTGTTTATTTCTAGAAAAATATCTGATAAATATGCAAGACTTGGAAGCCAAGTTTCCGTAGTGTCTGGAAACTTTCAAGCAAGAGGGAAATGATAGTCTTCAACAAACACCTGGACTTCATGTCTAAGTTCAAACATCCGTGTGAGTACTTTGCCACGAGATAGCCACCTGACCTCCGTATGCAAAAGGAACGTGCTGTGAATGCTGTTCATTTCTTCACACAGCACTTTAAACAACCTGGAGTTTCGTGGTTGTGACTTAATAACATTTACAACTTTTATAGCCTCATCAAGAACATTTTTCAGTTCACTACGAAGAGGCTTGGATGCAAGACTTTGTCTATGAATGCAGCAGTGACTCCATGGTAATTCAACCATGTAGGCCTATAAAACAACCTGACTGAGGCTTGCCTCTGTCAATGGATCCACCACAACAATTCGACCACTTTTCAATGAAATAACCATTGACTATATTAACAAGATCTTCACCTGTGGTATGTTCTTTCAACGGGTAACATAGCAACAGGTTTCTCTCAATTTCATTTCCTACCAAGTACCTAATGATGAGCAAAATGTGTAAGTCAGCAACATCTACACTTTCATCAACCTGGATGGAAAAGAATTTACTTTTTCTAATTCTATTAACTACTACAGCTTCAACATTGTCAGACATTTTCTAAATTTGTTGAGACATTTTATTGTTTGAGAGAGATATAGCATTGATTTTGAGGACACCTTCTTCCCCAAACATACAAAAAACAGTATCCTTAATATAAGGAGAAATTAAATCTTCAGCTATGGTGTGTCTTTTTACCAATTTAGCTATGTGATAAATAATATGGTATGAAACCTCAACTGCATTCTCATTGTCTTTTTTTCCCTGACATCATGTATGAAATAACAGTTGGACATTTTTCTAAGTGCCAAAAATAATGTATTTGTTTTTATACTTAGGATGTTTAGTTTTTAAACGTCATATGAGTTAGAGAGGGTTTCACGCAACCGTTGGATGATTATTTCCCCACACACAACACACAAAGGCTTAGGACAGTCATCTTCCTCTACAAATGAAAATCCAATTTAATATACTCTTCAGAGTATTTCCTTTTCTTCTGTGTAGTATGTGAGGCACGCACCTTTTTACAATCTCCTAGCGTGGGTGTACTTGTAGCTGCAGACACGTGTTGAGAAGTACTTGGCAACAAGATATAATTCACACCAAGTTTTGTTGTTTTAACCGTTCTTGTTTTTCACCACTGATCCGTAACTGACATGCTTAAAAATCACTGACAATAATAACTGAAACGATGTTAAACATTAAACAAAAAAAAACTACTTGTAAAGAAATCACGATAAAAGAAAATGCACTCACTTTTATTCAGTCAATAAGGAAACTGATCAATCAGTCTGGGTATGGATGTATTTATATGTTTGGGGAAGTTCTAGAAATGTCGCAAATGGACTGTTCTGAAACTGCATTTTTTATAATGATTGGTAGAAGATTGGTTTGGGGGAAGGGTTCATAGCTACACCCTCACCAATCATCATTCGCTAATGTGATCTAAATTTGAAGTGTCTCCATTAACTGTGATTCAAACTTAACATTTATTGTTCCATAACTAATGTTTTGCATTTTTTTACTGTACTTGTTTTTTCACTGTTAGTGATTATTTTTTGTGTACTCCACAATGGCCCAGCACGTACCCCTGGGGGTATGCGTACCACCACTTGGGAACTGATGCTCCAACTTAACACATGCACACATACACGCGCGCGTGCGCGCACACACACACACACACACTTTTATTCTTTTGTAATAGTGATAATATAAAAGTGACTTTGGAATTGTTTCCTTCTATATATTTCCAAGTACCTTCCTATATTTACTCTCTTACAACCCTTTGCGAATAGGCCATGTATCCAGCTCTGTTCTATTATTAGATCGTAGTTTAGAAAAAAATGTATAATGGTTATCTTTAATGGTTCTTCCTTGAAATGAAAATATCTGTCTGCCTTCATTTTCAGCATTAGATGCGATCAGGTATCTTTCCTACTTTGGCTTCCTGCCAAAGTATTTTTTATTTGAGTAAAAAACAAACATGAGATTCACCAATTTTCTCCAGAATGTGGAGCTCTGGGGACAAATTTTCACTGCATCTGTTACTAAGAACCGTCAGCATTCTGGAGTCTCTCTTACCCTTAAATGGGACCAGTAACTATGCCAACATAAAATAGAAACCATTGCTTTGATTTCAGGCCGAAAGGTTTAGAGTTGGGTCTGGAAATGATGCACAATAGAAAATACTGTATTTTTGTCCATACCATTTTTCTGAAGGAAGACGCTACATTAATTTTTAAACTCTTTCCTCACAAATGTAATAATCTCTTACATTGCTAGTATAGTCTAAGGGTTTGAAGTCTACTTTGATATACTTTTATACATCCCACAATACTCCTGAGAGATAGAGGGCCAGAGAAAGTATAAGGACAATTATATATAGTATATAGGTATACGAAGGCTGTCTAGAAAAACATCCAGCCATAAATGACTATTTTGCATATTACATGGCTGGATACTTTCTGGACGTCCCTCGTGTGTGTGTGTGTGTGTGTGTGTGTGTGTGTGTGTGTGTGTGTGTATTTTATCTTATAAGACAATGACATTGTAGAATGTCCTGACCAAGGACACAGAGAATAAACCAGTAAAAATTTTTGTAATCACTCCATCTAATTCTTAATACCGGACTCTTTTTGCTATCTGCCCTGCAATTTCATGTACGTTTGCAGCAAACTTTATGAGCTGGATCAGTTAAAAACAATCACATATGCCAGTGACCCCCAGCCCCCAACACTGTTCAGAATCTGAGATCCTTATTCATGACCATTAGGTTAGTAATGTATCAGGGGATCCTACTAGGGATAAGTCTTCAACAGAGTGACTTTCTTCTTCCCTGTCCTTTTACTCCTCTGCCATTGCATTTCAGCCATAAGGGCCAGTTTAAGGCAGTTAAAGCAGTTTATTACCAGATGACATTGAGGCAATTACAGACTTTAATCCTTAAGGTTGTTCCCTTTGGGGAATGTATTTTGTGTGTGTATGTGATTCTAAATTGTGTAAAACTAGGAAGAAAAATGAAGTAATTGCTTTCTTATATGTTGAGAAATTTCCAAAAGTTGAACTTCCTATGACCATGAATTTTAAAGTTCTGTTTACAGTATTGCTTTCCTGTTAATTAAAAATTGTCCTTGTGGCGAATAGAGGCAGATTGTCTCTCTCCCTATCCGTAGGGACATATAAAGCCATATAAAAGCAATTGGGAGAAATTACTTAATTTAAGTTTAAAAAAGTTAATGGGGGGCAAACAATGACCCAACCAGATGTTGAGCTATTGACCTAGGTCTTTGGGGCCTTTCACACTGCAGAATAGCTGTTACTTTCTTCAAGCCTTTGCAAGTCAGGCATGGAAACTTTTAAGCAAGCTCTGACAAAAGTGCTGGTTTTCATTCTAATTGCACTGAGTAAAAGCCAGCTGTGAGCCTCTCAGGACCTCCCTTATTGGGCTGAGATTTTAAATGTTTTGCTGATTAGGCAGTAAAGTTTTCTTCTGTTCATTCCTACCCTCTCTGTGAAAACAGACTCTTAATAAATTTGAAGGAAACAGGATATGGAAAAAACAAATGAACAACAGATTTTAGTGCTTACCTAAAGACCACACAGCCCAATATGTGGGACATAATTTATGACTGTTACATACTAGCAGTGTAATAGATGCTCGATAAATATTGGTTGAATGGCTCACATGTCAGTCAGCTTAGTTTTTATGTATAGTATAATAGAAATGTATCCACTCTACCTGCAAAGCCAATAGCTTTCCATAGATATTAATTCAGTTTATCCTAAGTCAGGGCCACTTTGTGGGAGACCAGCAGACTAAAAGATGTGGATGACTTAAGTCAAAACCATCACCACTCCTGGAAAAATGCTACTTCACATATTCATGATCATGAAGATGAAAGCATTGCCTTAGGCTATAGATATTTTTTTAGCACATACATATGGTGTCCTTAAATGACCATTCAGATCAGATGCCATGTGCAACATTTTGATTTATAAGAAATGTATATGAACCATGGACGGCAACCAAATGTATGAGAAATATAGATTTGGTCTTCGTCCATGGTTTATGGCTCATAGCTCCCAGAGGACTTGGAATTTCTTGAGTAATGAGAGCAATGAGGGCATCCTTCATTATACTATTTGGTCTCCCCAGTTTCTGAAATTGCTTCAGAGCCAAAAAGCAGAAATGAGTATGTTGTTTTTCCTAACAAGCCCCTTTCCACCAACACTTTGGAAAGCACCTAAGGATGAGGGCTGGTTGCCAGGGGAGCCAAGAATGAATAGAGGGTTGGAACTTTCAGGCCCACTCCCTGATTTCTGGGGAAAGGGGAGGGGCACGAGGTTGAATCAATCACCAATGGCCAAAGGACGGGGCCCGGAGAGTTTCTGGGTTGGTGAACACATGGGGGCTTGGGGAGAGGAGTAAGCTCAGAGAGGGCATAGAAGCTTTTCTTCCCCATACCTTGCCCTATGCTTGCCTTCTCTCAGGCTGTTACTGAATTATATTTTTTTTGTAATAAAGTGATGATCCAGTAAATAAAATTTGTCTCTGAGTTCTGTGAGGTGCTTTTGCACTTTAATTAAAACCTGAGGAGCCAGTAATTAGAACCTCTGATCTATAGCTAGTGGGTCAGAAACACAGATGGCATCCTGGACTTGTGACTGACGTCTGGAAGTGGGCAGTTGATGGGGAGATCAGGGGGGGAATCTTGATATTATCCAACTGAAGATGGTGTCAGAATCTCTGATATTATCCAACAGAAGATGGTGTCAGATCCCACAGATTAAGGACTGAGCCCTTAATCTGTGGGATCTGTCACCATCTTCTGTTGGATAATATCAGACTTGAGTTGAACTGTGGGACACCAGCTGGTGTCAGAGCATTGCTTGTTGATGTCGGGGATGCCCCCACCCCACCCAAACACAGACATTAGAATTGGAATCAGAATTATTACCATGTCTTATGAAAAGATGGTCTACATTATGTCTTGACTCTTGGAACAAGCTGATTTTCCAAAAGTTTTTCTGCAAGTGTCATATTTAGTAATGATTAGTTGGCATTCTCTCTTATAAGCCTGAAGTAACACAAGTTTTTGGAGTACATGAGCATCATAATCATTTATAGCCTCAATAAAAACTATTTAAATGTCCTGGCAGTGCTTTCTAAACATCCCCATCCCAGGTCTTTTGAATCTTCCCTGGAATCTATGCTGCGACACATGTAGTTGTCTTACAGTTAGTGGTCCCTGCATGTCCTTTGATAAAGGATAAGACAGATTTCTGTGGTACCAGTTACTACAAACATTATGATACACATGCTACATCACTACATGGAAAAGAAAAGGTTGACTATACCTTTAAGAAATATCTAATACACCTACAGTCACTAATCTCATTTCTTCATAGTGCAGTGAGTTTCTGTTCTATTCCTTATTCCTTGAATACGTAGTACTCGTTTTAGCTCTATTACATAAGGGATATATAGGGAAAAGACAACTTAATGCAATCCCTGTATTTATTTCTTCCAACCAACATATGCTGCACACCTACAGAGCATGTTGTGTTCTGTGGGGAAACAAGAATGTGTAAGTTCCATTTTCTACCCTTGACAAGTTCACTATCAGTAGAAAATAAACTGAAGTAATTTCTTGTTTTGATTCCTCTTTCCTGTGAATCCCATGCCATTCCAGAAGTCTTACGTGTGTTTCTTCTTTGCTCCTTGGTAGACTTGGAACTCCTGTCAAGCAAAAGCTCTGCTTTTCTCATCTTTGTAACCCTGATTCCCAGCACAGTTCTTAATACTTACTATGACTTTAACACATTTTTAAAATGAATGAATGATCTTATGGTTTTGCCACTAGCAATCTGTAAGACATTTAGCTAGTAATCTAGTATCTCTAGCTCCTTTTTCCTCATCTGTAAGTGAGGAAGTCAGGATATTACACGCTACATCTTATAAAGTTACAGGATCTAAAGTAGATGGCATTAAATCTTGCAAACTGACGCAATCTTATTAAAATTGAATATGTGCCATCATTGAACCATGAGTTGCATCAACTATAGCTGGCAATGATGTTTGAAGGAATCTGAGACACCTTATTTTAGAGGAGAACTAAACCATCATGTGTCCCATAAAGTTTTTCTTCCTTATAATGCTCAATTGTTAAAATAATTTAAAAAGTAGGTTCTAATGAAGTGTACTAAGTTTATTCTTCCAAACTTTTAACCTCTGGCTTGTCCATAAAATGTGAATTATCATGGCATATGGTTCTATTCAGGGTATGATAAATAGTGTATGTACTTTGGGAAGGAAACTGTAAGGTATGCTCTGGCTTGTCGGGCAGAAGAAATAAATGGCCTATTCAGTTATTTCTATTTTGGATTTCAGTGATTAACACATCCTAGAGGAACAATTTTCTTTAAGCCACAATTCCAGTTTCTATCCTTATTTTATACCTGGAGTTTTAGAAAGAATGCGAACTAAAAAAAACAAGTTTTTAGCTTTCTTTTAGATGACTTTTTTTTTCTATTCCCACTTACGTTTTTCACATTTTTCTTTTTTCATTCTGGAATGAACTCTTCTGTTTCATATCTAGGTTTTTATCTAGGAGGACACTTGAAGTGATTGAGACAATGCAGGACTGTGCCTAGGACTCCAGTGCTAAGAGATTCTGTGTATTTTTCCATGTCCCTCACTCCCAGCCTCCAGGAGGCTCAGAACCAATTAGGATTCCATGGTAGTTCTGGGTCTTGATTTGTTGGTTTGTTAGGTGCAGGTGATGAATATCTTGTGAGACCATTTGAGTGTTTTGTATTCTTTCATGAGATGGTTAATTAGGTGCAGCTGCAAGAGGAGACACAGGAGAGGTTCGGGAAAAATAAAGTGTAGTATACTCACAGGTTAAGAGAGTGAGAAGGAGAGCATGCAATGAGAGGGCCATCTGCCATCTGGGAAGAGGGCCATTGAGCAGGAGCCTCCTGCTCAGCCAGGAAAGAGTGAGGACCCATGGGCAAGTGACTTTATTGGGGGCCAGGGTGGAGTACCTAAGCAAAAGCCATGAAAGGATTTCATTGCTGTGTTTGAATGTTACTAGATCACAGTTAGAGGAGGCAGGAAGGGAAACTTGTGATAAGGGCTGTCCTTATCACACTGGAGCAACTGGCCACCTGGTGGGTGTTCACAGCCTCTCTGTGGGGATGGATGTTGAGTCAACAGGAAAATATGATGTTTTAAAATTTGAAATATGGAGTGGGTATCAACAAGGTTTCCTCCAATTTTTCTAGGTTTAAATATATTTCAGTACCAACTCTAATTCATTTTTATTCTTATTTCCTGAAAGGATAGTTTTTATCACCAGTGTGAACTAACTATTTTCAGGGATGTTCTTAGATTTTGGAGGTCTTTGAGATCAGCGAAGAAGTACAATTTTAGCAAAGCCTGGAAAATGACTTTGTTATGAAAATAAATATTGAATGTCTGCAAACATTGAATGTCTGCAATATATGACACTAAAAGAGATGCAAAAAAATTAGATACAGTATAATTAAATTGCTTATGATTTGATTTTGTCAAAATATGGTACCATAGAATCTTCAAAATTTGCATTTTCATTAATGTGCATCAGTAATTTTAAATAACATTTAAAAACATACTGTTTTATAACTACATGAAGAAAGCAGTATTATGCAAATACAATGCATAGGCATGGGAGACTGAGGTATTGAGATTGAGAGAAAAGGATAGACAGAGTATAAAAAAAGTCTGTTGCTAAAATCTGAGATTACAATGTCTTGTCATTTTTCCTCAGACTCCATCTAGAACACTGATTGTTCCTTGAAGTCCATACTTTTGTGGAGACTCAGGGGTTTATGAAGTCTATAAAATTGCATGCAAAATTATATATATATATGGTATCTTTCTGGGGAGCAATCTAAAGCTTGCGCAAGATTCTAAGAGTAGCAATTCAGCAATATTAAGAATCACTAATGCAGATTTTGACGTAATTTGTTTTTCCTTTTAAGGAAGAAAATGTATTTGGTGGAAAAATCTTACAGTTGGGGTGGAAAGTCATAAATTGCAGTCTTTAATTCTTTCCTTTGTAGCTGTGTGCCTCAGAGAAATTACTCAACTGCAGTGTATCTCTACAATGGGTGATACCCTCTCCCTCCTGAGAATCAAATGAGATGGGCTGTATTACTGACCAGAATAAACAATAAAAGATAAGCAAACATAGGGATTAATACTATTCTCTAAGTCGTTTGGGCTTCTCAAACTGCCAATCTATGATATTCTGTTTGTTGAAATTTTTATTCCATTACCAAGTAGATATATCCTTCCTATCTCACTAATGTAGTCAATTTAATTTTTCAAAGATTGATTATTCAGTTCATATGTTACCATGCCTTTGGAGGCCTTTGTTTTTAAATAAGTCAATATGAGTATATAATACACCATGGCCAATGTCTGGTCTACATCATTGTTGGGGCAAGGCAGGGGCCCAACACACTGGGGCAGGGTAGAGCTGAGGGTATTCCTAGCCTGTGCCAGATTCTACAAAGAGAACTTGAGAGAACTAATTTTGTTTTCTTTGAATAAAGGTCAAAGGTAGGTTAAGTGAGTGAGATTAAGGAAGAAATAGAAAGAAGAGTAATGAATGTGGTTTGACATTAGATTATGCTTTGAATTCCCTGCCTTATTTCCATGCAGTCGTAAGTCACATTCTTTCTCAGAATCAGTGTTATGTTTTTAAAATGGAGATAAAAAGGAATGATCTCACAAGATTATAGTAAGCATGAAATAATTAGATCTGTGGGATGTAGCTTGTCAACTATAAAGTGATACACAACTTTAAATGTTATTAGTCATTAAGGAATAATCATTTCAACATTATTTCAACTGCAAAATAATTGAATCATTCCTTTGGAATTCATTCTGATGGGACTGAGCCAGCATTTTATTATTTCAAACACACACACACACACACACACACACACACATACACGTATTTGAAATAATAAAATATATATGTATATAACCTGTATTACTTACTATTTGTTTGGGGAACATAAGATATGTAGACTGCATCGTGCATCAATGGGTAAGAGAAAACTTTTCAAATAAGACATCAGAGACAAAATAAAAAGTGAGAATTTGTGAGAAAAGGGAGAGTCACATGGTGAAAAAAGACAGAAACTACCACGTAATATTAGAGAACAACAAAGGTAGGAAGGAGACAGTAGTGACAGCTAGGACTTTTAGAAGTAAATTTCATTCTGAATGTGGAAAACTGGGAAGCCAAATGATTCAGAAGAAGAGCATACTGATTGAGCTAGAATAAAATAATTATTAGTAATAGAAAATACTCACCCAATGATAGATGCTTTCCAGGGACTCTTCACTGAAGTCACTGTGTATGACTTAAACTAAACTACTTGACAATTGGGCACACATCCTGATGTACCTCTTGTTCCTTGCCCCCACCCCCGCTCTCACTGCTAATTAGCAGCACATGTTAAGGGAAAAAGTCCAATAAGACATTCCAATAGAAGATCTGGGTTTGTTTCAATTCCCCAGATCCCCTCAAGGTCGACAAATGGTTCTTGGCCATTTGCCTTTTGTTTAAATAGGAATAACTTTGAGTTATCAGTAGTGCAATACTCCCACCCTGCTGCCTTTTAGTGTAAATTAAGGCAAGTTGTTATCAGACTGAACCAGGTTCAATCACTCTATAGTTGCCACCTTATAAACAACTCCGAGAAGATTTTATGAGTGTGTATTATCTATTTATTGCTACAAAAGGGTGGGTGACAGAGAATTGATATATATATTATAACTTGTGGATCAAAAGGGAATGACAAAGAGAATGTCCCAACAAATGGAATCAAGATCCAGAACAGAAAAAGTTGTTTAAGAATTTAAGAGTCTCTAATTTTTAGGGAGTTAAAACTTTTTATGCCTTTAATAAGCTTTATATTCATATAAAGTTTGATAATTTTAGAAGGATGTACAGATTAATTCATTCAATTTCCAAGTGCAGTGGGGTGGGTTGGAGTGGGTAGGGTGTTAGTTATCTTTATACCCACTTTATATATAATGATTTTAGAGAAGGTAAAATGTTTCCCTAAAATCACGTAACAAACAATGTGGAAATCAATGCTCAAATACTGGCCTTCTGATATTAAGGTTTTTGTTTTACCAACTATTCCTAATTGCTGAAGAGGCAAATTAAAAACAAGGAAAATAAAAAATTTTGTCATTCAGCCAAATATTTTTAGATATTTAAAATGTATTTATTTATTTATTTTTAATTTGCATACAGTAAAATTTACTCTTTTAGTTTACAGCTCTATTACTTTTGACAAAGATAAAGATTCGTGTAACCACCACCATGGTTATTAAGTCGCAGAATAGTTCTTCCCCCCCAGATTTCCTCAGGATGCTCTTTTATAGTCAGTCCCTGCCTTGTTCTCAGTCTCTGACATCCATTAATCTTGTCTTTGTACCTCACGTTTTGCCAATTCCAGAATGTGTATAAATGGAATCAAACAATTTGAGTCTGGCTTCTTCTGTCTTTAAATATATCATTTGAGTGATTGGAATCACATGGAAAATATGTGATTATTTATCTATTTTATATATATATATATATATATATATATATATATATATATATATATATCTGAAACTGTGCAGTCTTGTAGAAACTGTTGGATTTCTATATTTGTTATAAAACCTGATGTCCAAATTCTGAGTCAAATCACTGTTAAATTACACCACTTAAAGGCCTAAAGGAATAAATACCACAACTGAAAATGCAAGTCTGGCTGACACTCTCCATTATGAGTTAGAAAGTTACTAACTCCAACTTTCTATTGATATTATGAGGAATAGTTATTGATATGTGATTATGTATATCAATGACCTCTGTAATCAGCACTCTGCACAATTTTATTTATAAAAGAGGTCTATGCATATTTTTAGATGCCTTTACATCATAACCCAGTCTTATGTTGCCACTTGTTGTCATTACTTTAAATCTTTTTAGAATATTGTGCTCAGTTTGAACATTGCTTTAGAAAAGTATTTTCTAACATGAGCTTGAAATTGTCTGAGGACCTTTTTCATCTTGAGTGATAGAATATGAGTATTATTCCCTTCTGCCTGGGAAAATAAAAACATGGACTTTCAGGCTAGATTGGCTTCTGTATCTTTTGTGAATTGCTTAAATTATAGAGATGAAAAGGCAGCTTTTAGAGTTAGAGCCAAGTGTATACGATCAGCCATATCTAAATTGCATGGAGTGAGAAACAGATGGTTTGCAGATGAAAAAACTGAGCTGTTGTTGCCAGAACAAGACAGAGTAGATGCTGAGCAGGTAAAGCAGTTGACAAGTGCTAAAAGCACCACAGCAACTAGTGAAAGAAAACATCTAAGATTTCCTCTTTACAGCTATAAATAGCAAAAAGGTTAAAAAAAACTACAAAAATCCAGAAGTTTACAGTCAAAGAGTATGAGAAAAGTACCAAATTAGACTCAATATTTATTTTCTTGAGTACATTTCTTGGTATGCCTTTATAATGTTTTCATATCAATTTTTTAACAAAGATTTATATTCTGGTTATTTTGACTGGTAAAAAGCAAATATCACATTATTACTAGCTCAGTTAAATCATACCTACTAAGCAAAACCTCATACTCTGTCTTGGTGATTAGGGGCCCTGTATAATGTAGTGACAATTAACCTAACCGTAGACAGTGTTTCTAGGAGGAAATAAGAAAGTCTCAGATTCTGATCCTGCAAATCCAAATCTCCAAAGGTACCATGTAAGTGCTAATGTTACTTCACTCTTTTCTCATGGCTTCCGAATCCATGTCCAATATTTTGCTATGTTTGAGCCAGCCTGCTTTCTATCTTTGCTTCCTTTCTTCTTCTTTTTTGCTTAATATTGAATTTTTATTCTAAATTTCTTGAGTCTAACTCACAGAAATTATGGAACTGAAATCTTCACAGGTTACTTTAAAACAAAAAATTTAGACTCTCCCCAGAATCTTAAGGCAATCCAGGTATTAAATTCAGTACTTGAGCAGATTAATCAGTGTTTTGACACCACACTGCAGGATTATGATGACTTTAAAGAAACTTCTCCCTTGAGAATGAGTAATGTGGACCAAGGAAGTCTATTATAAACATTTTTGGAATTAAAGAGATAACAAATAATTAATAAAAATCCACTTCAGAAGAGAATGTGGGAAAGATCACTTTGGACATATGTTTCTGGGACATCAGCTAATGTCAGTTAAACAGTCATTGTATTTCCTCGAGGCCAGGGACCTTGTCTTACCCATTCTTGTATTCCCAGGTGTAGAAGGAGGTCTGACATTTAACAGACACTCAGTAAAGGTTTTTGAACAAATTCAAAGAAAAGACAGCAAGGAAAAAAGCACAAGCTTGGGGGAAAAAAGGCAAGGAAAGTGTACGTATGACAGATAATACACAACAGCCTGTCAACACAAGATCCTGTCTGATCACTCCACCTCCCAGTGAGAGTCATTAGAAAGCCATTGAATTTCTGAGCTTTCTCACCTGTAAAAGTAATTTTTAAAAAAACGCTTCATCTATATTTTGTTAAAATTTTCTTATATTTTTTTAATAACTGGCAACATTTCATTTTAGTATTTGATCTGTTGATTTGACTTAAGTGCATTCCCTCTGTTCAGTTAAATGATGTCATCATCTTGACCCACAACAATTACAGCACACTAGTGATACTTGGGAAAGTCTCTCACGTTCTAGCAAAGTAATAATCTTGCATTCAGTACTTCTTGGGGTTTTAAAATTAGCATTTGTTTTTATACCTTGAAATATTATAAAATGTTTTACTCAATATTTTGCAACTTCTGTCTCCTTCTCTTAAAATACAGAGGATGCCAAAAAAATGTAAACACATTTTAAGAAAGAAAATAATTACATTAAAACAATAATACTCAACAGGATCAATAACAAAGAATGAGTATAAGGCACGTTTGACTTCTGCAATTACAGGAGGTGCTCAAAGTGGTTATCATAAGAGTGCAGACACTTCTGATTACGGTCAACTACTGCTTGAGCAACGTTGACCAAAGAGTTCACTTGTATCGCTGCGCATGCCGTTACAATTTCTTCCCAAAGTATCACCAGCATAGCCAGTTTTCTGCAGTACACCACACCTTTTGAGGTTCCCCATAGGTAGAAATCAAGGAGTGTTAAGTCAGGAGAACATGGGGGAAAACTCAGACAACATTCTCATTTCAAATACCACCTCCAAATGATCTAGTGCTCCTGGAACAACAACCGTGCTTCTGTCATTTTCTTTGACTGTCCTGCCTGTCACATGGTGACTCTAGCATTCATTTGATTAATGAATGCCATCTTTTGAGTGAACGTCATCCTACACATTGCTACTCTAATTCAATTCAACTTCAAATCGTTGAATACACAGATAACATCTCTTAAAATGTATATACAATTTTTGGCACCCATGGTATGAATTGATACTTTTTTCCTAACTGTAGAAATAATATTGGCTCTTTGTTTAAAAAGAAGTGAGAAACAGATAATCCTTTTCATGATTTTTGTGGTAGATTTACTTTCATTCCTGTTTCTGAGTCATTCATGTATAGTTTATAATTCTTACATAATGAGTTATTTTTCAATAAAATTTTTGTTGATAATATACACTGATTTTATTATGTTTTTCCCCTTTAGTGACAGGGTTATTTAATTTTAACTTTTTAATTTGAAAAAGAAATACTAGACTTACAGAAATCTTGTCGAAATAGGATGTCCTTTTTCCATATTTCTTATCAACTTATATAACCATGGTACAATGGTCAGAACCAGGAAATTAACATGGGTGCCATACTATTAATTAAACTATAGAGCTTATTTCAGGTTCACTACTTTTTTCACTTGTCATTTTTCTGCTCTGAAATCCCCCCCAGGTTCCCACACCGCACTTAGCTGGGCCCTAGTCTCCTTGAGTCTGGCTTCTCGGCCACTCCTCGTCTTTCATGGCCTTGACACTTTTAAGGAGTGCTGGTCAGTTTTTTCTCATTGAACCTTTAAAGTATTTTTGTCACAAATCTCAGCTGAAGCTTTTAATGTTTGTTACCCACCTATATTTGCTCCTTTGTGAATTATCTGATCATGTCTGTTAGAGTTTAAAGTGATTTTGCTTAAAAGTTACAAAAGGTCCTTCTATGTTAGGACATTAACATAAATTACATTTGTTTAAAATATTTTCCACATCGTGAGTATGAAGACATATATGTAAGCATCTTCATTCTAAGAATCACAGAGTTTCACCTAATTTCAGCACCATTTACTGAGTGTCAGTCCTGTGCAGGGCACTACAAAGTTCAATTAAGCTCAGACACCTGTGGTCAAAAAGGATTTTGGTCTGAGCTGTGGCTGCTGATCTGGGTACATCACTATGCATCTCTGCATGGAAAGATCTAGCAAAGAACATCCCCCTTAAAGTGTGTCAACTGAAAAGAAGAATGGAGAATTTCTAGACTCCAGAGCTTGGCTGGATTAGCTCTCAAAGATGACTTTTCTTCTTCGTCTAAATCCTCATTTTGCTTTAGGCTCTTCACCCTGATTTTGCACTCTGTCAAAGTAGGACTCAAAGGGAATACCAATCATTTATTTTTACTTTAAAGTATCCTGGGTGAGGTGGCTTACCTATTATCTTGCTCAAGATGGTAATCATCCCTTTAAGGAAAGGGCTAACATTTATTATTTGTCTCCTATTGGACATGGTACTGTAAATTTGAGTTCCAGGTCATGAAGATTGTAAAAGTGATCAGTCACGCTTCTAGAAATGGGAGAAAATAGAGGGAACTTTCTTGTTAGGAATAGGAAAACCACTCAAATGAAAAGCCAAGGAGTAGGATACAGAGGGCTCACGGAACAATATGGCCTGATAGGGTAGCAGAGCCTGGTCTTAGAAATGTAGTCTGTGATGGCAGAGAGGATGGTGCGTGCTCAACTCTGTACAGAGGGCTTCCTGCGTGCAAAACGTGTGTACCCACAGGAGGATGGGGCCGGGAGAGCAGCTATGTGAAATCCTAACCGAGGACTGATGAATGGAAATTAATAGTATGTGAGTCTATTACGCATTTAAGATTCACTGACTATTAACAGTATTTTACATCTACTTTATTTAGATACCTATTTTATGTTAGTGAAAGTATCACTAATATTTACAAGTAGTTTTACAGGTTAACTAATGACCTTCTCCTCTGTAATCTGATGTTTCATTATTTATAAGGTCATAATTCCCCAGTGAATTCTTTTGTTCGAAGGCTTTTCATGTTAGCTTGCCACTGCCCTTCACATTGATTAAGGGTGGATTCCTATATTTTATGTAGTGTGAATTAGTTGACTGTGATACCCTTTTCGGGTTACGTTTATGGGGAAAACATAGAGGTATAATACCACAAGGCAAGTCTATATCATCCCTACTTAAGATACCATAGTAACTACGGGTTTCTCTCTCCAGAGCTAAGGGTTTAGTTAGGCATCATAGCTTAAAACCACTGCCTTAGAACCAAACTGCCTGGGTTTGAATTATGTTCTGTGTTATTTCTAACCCTGTTACCTTGGGCGAGTTCCTTTTGCCTCTCAGTGCCTCAGTTTTCCCATCTGTAAATGAGAATGACAGTATTACCTACTTTATGAAATTGTTATGTGAATTAAATGGGTTGATGTTTGTAAATCAACTTATATAGTTTTGGCTATATTAGGGAATGCAACCAATAAAAAGGAACTTCTTTTGTGTTTTCTAATTGTGTTTTTTTTCCCCAGTAGATTAAAACATTTATGTAAATGGTGTGAAAGCTCTGAAATCATCCAAATGTTTTTATGTTAATTTTTTAAACCAAATTTCTGATTATCTGGAAGCATTTCGTGTTGGGTGTTGCTAAGCTTTGATTTCCTGGTGTCTATAGAAAGCACTGACGTTTGAAATAAAATTTAGAGATTCTTTCCTAGCCTAAACTTGTTCATTTCATTGTATGCTTCGATTGAGCTCCTGAAAAGAACCATGCCTTTCACTTATTGAAAAACCAGACCTGATGATTAGAACAACTGATATCTATATAATATATTCAGTTTACAAAGCTCTTCTCATTTCAGTTTGTTACAACAATGCTATGAGGAAGGCATTGTAAGAATTCTCAAGAATGTCATTTTTAAGCAAATGGGATAAGAAAAAAGAAGCCAGTGAGTGTATGTATGGATAAATGGATGGATGGATGGATGGATGAATAGGTGGACAGATGGACAAGCAGGTGGATAGGCATCTGTTGGTATGAATATTACAAATTAAAGCTTTAAGGTAACTGTTAAGTTTGGATTTTTTGTTTAAAAACTGGGTGAGGAAGAGTTTACATAAACTAGGAATAAAATATCTGCAGCGAAGAGAAAGTTACTTTTTAGAAAAAGGAAATGATGAAAGAAAAAATGTATTTGGTGTGGATTTATGGATTATAACAGAGTTGAAAAATCTCATTGTTATAAAACCAAAATATCAAAAAAGGAAGACTAAAAACAAAGTGAAACTGGCCAATTGAATTTTACTTTTCCAGGCTTAAGAAATGCCAAAAAAAATAAACAAAGACAGAGGCAAATCACTGTTATTGTAATGAGCTATGACGATGCATAAGAAAGGGAGCCACTTTTGTGCTTCCTGGTTGTTTATTTTTCCAGCAGATTAAAACAATGACATAAATGGTGTGAAATCTCTGAAATCACCCAAATATTTTTGTTGTCCTATTAATTTTTCAATCCAAATTCCTGATTATCTGGAAACATTTCATGTTGAGTGTTGTTAGGCATCAGTTTCCAGATGTCTTAATTTGGCATTATTTATAAATGAAAGATTCCAGTCTGGTGTGAGACTAAGATGGTCAGTTAGGGTCCTGGGGGCTGAAGTTTCCCAGGTGACTTTGGGAAAAGTCATTCCCTCATTCTGGGTCTCAGTCTCTTTCATGAAATCGAGAAGTTTGGACTAACATATGCCTAAAAGCTCCTTGCAGCCCCATAGCCAGCCATTTTAACTGGGGTTTTGTGGGCCTTGCTTTCTTTTGTTTTAAATTTTTGACTGAGTCCACTCCTCTTTGGAAAATGAGTCCTTAGGAAGCCTTTGGCCAGTTAGGTTTCAGATCATTTCAGCAGGCTTAAAATAGTCAGCATATGTCTGTGGCAGCCACCCAGGCAGACCACGCACAGGAAAAATCACCCCACCCCTGGATGGGCTTCACACTAAAGACCCACACTTCACTGTGACCCTATTTAACTTTGCTCTGTGTCTGGGACTGATCAGACATAGGAGGCTTTCATGGAAGGGGAAAACTCTGACTTTTCAGATGAGACCTGGAGGTCAGGCCTGTTTAGCCATAAAATAGATGCTTAGTAGGGAGTCCTTGAAGGACTCATCCTGGCTTCTTTGAAGTTACTGCTGATACTATATTTGGGGATCCAGTAAAAGAAAAAAGTTGGATTAAGATGGAAAAGAAGAGGCAAACTTGGTTATTAGGAAATTTCTCCCACTCATCCCCAAAAGGCACAGTTTAATGCATTTTACTTTTCCCTAAATCTCTTTGACTTTCATCTGATCCACATGACACATTTGTGTGCTCAGACTTATCCCTGATTTCATGTCCAGTGCTGTCAAAATACCTAAAGCAGGTTGCTTGACTTACTATCTTTGTTTTCACCAGAACCCTGGAGTTGAATGCTTTAACCTTTCTGGAGGTGGCAGCCACTACAGCTAATGGAAGAAACTTTGAACTAATTTGATAGCTTCTTACTTTATTATGAAAGTAAACCAGATGTGAACCTTTCTAATTACAGTCCTCAGGCTTGTGCCACCTCCTGCTGTCAGTGATCATGATGATTGGCAGAATTGTGTCCATTGGACAAGGCATATCCAATTTCATTGTCATCAATATGATTAACACTCACCTTCCTAAAGTCTCAAGATAGCAAGAAACATATGACAAGTTCTTACTTTCACAATGGAGAGAAGACATACTTAAATGGAAATAATTACAGCCACATCCATTGTGGGTTCATGAGTGCATGCTTACATGTGTGTGTGTATGTGTGTAAGTAATGTAACACAGATTTTTCCATTTGTTCCTAAAAGCAACCCCCTGAGGTAGACCAAGCAGGGAGTGTCATTGCTATGTCATTAATGAGGTTATTGACACTAGGAGGGCAGTGATTTGACTGAGGTTCCACAAATGGAAGCTGGACCCGGATCATCTATCTGCTTACTTATTACAAAGTGCCCAGTTAATAGCATTGGAAATGAGCGTGAGCATTTTGACAAGTATGGATGTAGGAATGGATGTAGGAATAGAGGCACATTTTCATGTAAGAATAAATCAATAAGTCACTGAACCAATACCATTGAGTATTTTGACCATTTCTCAGTTCTGGAAACTAAGCTGATGCTGTCCAACTAGTCAGAATATAAAGCTCACATATTATACTTCTGGATTGGAAAGAATTAGCTTGTATTTTGGCATAAAAGTAGGATTTATCCTAAGGAAAAAGTGTAGCTAAAAGTAATATCACTATCATTCATCTCTATTGTCTGGGGGGAGTCTGTGTTCAGAGACACTGGGAGAGCGAGTTTCCCTGGGGTTTTCTCTCCTCTCTTTATCTAACTAGCCTTCCTTTAAATGCCAGGTAAAGTAAGTGACTATTAAATCTTCCCAGTTATTGAAATGAATGGCAACACTCTTGGCCTTTTCAAGGGAGGCCTTGGTCAAAATGTGTTCCAAGCCTCCCATGTGTGTTTTGGATGGGGATGAATGGTATACAATCCTGTAATTTCTTCCGACATCAGTCACAGTGGCAGTAAAATTTCCACATCTATTTTCATAATAGTTTGGCCCATTACCACATCAGGAGTGTGCAGATGTCTGTAATAAAAGGAAATATAGAAATATTTACCTGTTCTAAAATAGTGAACAATTTAAAGAGAGGAATACAACAATCCTAAGTGATACATGCAGAAATATGTCCACAGTTCATTCCCTGCTTATACCCATATAAAAATAAACTAGTGGCCTGAAGTAGAAGAGTTAGAAAGATCTGAAATATTTAACTTATCTAAACCATGATTTCTTCTCAACTGTAAAATGAGACTGCTAACACTCAACTTAGTGTTGTTAAGAAGACTAAATTGATGATAATGTATTTAAAGTGCTTAGCACAGTGATATAATATGTTCTATTAATATATTTATTATTATAATTATCATTTTGCAGAAAGGTATGTTTATATGCAAGAGTGATTAACTGGTGGGGAAATTAATTAATTAATTAAGCAAGACAGACTGCAGTGACAGGAAATAACTTAAAGTAGATATCATCTTATTAAAAATGATCTTTGCTGAGTAGAACAACATTTCTTTATAAAGTTTCATGTAATTCTTGAGTGGCTACATGTAAAAGCTTTCATTTTTAAGAGGAAGAATTCACAAAGAACTATAGAATTGACCACCGTCTCTTCACTCACATGACAATTTATGAGAAAGATAAGCTATAAACACATTTATTTTCACTGACTAATCCAAATCTGTTATACGTATTCAGAGTACTATGCATGTGTGTATATGGGGTGTATGTGCCTATGGCCTTAGCAAGATTTTCTGGCATTAAAGTACTTTTCTGCTTTCTTGGGACCAATTTTCACCACTCCAGTGTCCTGAATAATTTGGCTTTAATCACAAAGACAAGATCATTCAAGTGAGAGAGAAATTTCTCAGGAACTAGACTACAGACACATATAATGGTCATCTGTTTGCTTGTGGATCCACAAAGCTTGCCTCCTATTCCAAGACTAACAAGGGCCGTAGCATCAGCAGCGCTCAACGCCTCGTACCACATGCATAATGCATGTGGCTTAGGGGTGTGGCGCAGTGGCAAACACATAACTGTGTACTGCTGGCAGTGAATGTGCTAAGGAGAAATCCAGCAGAGAATTTTAAAAAAAATTCATTTCCCATTATCCAAGCTGTCTTTGGGACTTGTTTTGGTTATTGTCAGGAGTCAGATATATTTACCATGCTATTGCTGGCTCCGTGCAGTCAACAAACCTTTTGCATCCCATGTGTGTGCTATTTAGCCTCTGGAAATAATACCTCTTTTTGAAATATTTCTTGGGATGACTCCCAAACTTTTGTAACTGGAGAATCAACAGTAAAATAGATTTTTTTTCCTTTCGAGAGAGAGCAGCTGAGGTGGCTTAAATTTACGCTACTAAGTAGAATTTCACTGCTCGGGTCATGGCTGCCTGATTTATGAAGGAAAAAGAAATGACATTGCCATATGATATGTTGCTTCCTTGAGCAAAATCTTTTAGGATATGTGGAGACCACTCCTGACTGACAGGACAGCTGGAAAGGGACTAAAGAACATTAATGCAAGGGAACACAGAGAGAGAAGATGGGGCAGTTTCCACAACTGATGGCACCTATCTGGCTTCTGATCCAAGATATGGGTAGCCCATGATAAAAATATTCTTAAAGGAACATTTTCTATTGAAAGGACTCATTAATTCAGTGTACCCACCTGTAAAGGGCTACCGTAGACCTATTTGGAATGGCTGTGACCAGTGGGCTGAAGACTGGTTGGTAGAAATTCTAAGACAGATTCTAGTGAGCATGAGACAGGATATTAGAATGGCCAAAGCTTTCCAAAACTGGAATGGTCTACTATAGAAGATGGTGAATTTCCTGTCACTAGGGGTCAAGAAGAAGTCATGTGATCATTGATAGAACTTTGAAGACAGTTCAAGCACCAGAAGAGAGGGTGGAGGTTTGGTCAAGTTTGTACTCTTAAGGTCTTTTTATCTCTGAGATTCAATGAAAAAAGCAGTGGAAATATAGTGAATTTATATTAGGTTTGTACTTACATACTTGTCATCTTTTCCACAAATCAGATTCTGGATTAAAAAATAAAATAAAATGGAAATTAAGCATTACTATTATTCCTATTATACACATGAGGCAATTAAATTAAAATAGATTAGCATTTATCACATCCCCAAACCAGCAGAAGAATAGGAAATCCCACCAATGATTTATGTTGTGTATTTCTTCTCTCTTTAGAATAAACAGGACATTGATACAGTGACTGATGATTGAGGCAGAGGATTGAGAGACAGAAGAGCAGATTAAAGAACGAGAGCATCTAATAGAGACCTACCATCATGCCTGAACTCTAAGAAGCAGAATGCAGTCACTCCCTTTCACCTCTACCTCCCAACACACACACACGTACAAACTTCATCCAAATTTCCTCTAGCTATTTATTCCAATGGACCATTTATCTTTAGCCCTATCATTTGGGCAATGTTTCAGGCCAGGCAAAAATATAACAATTAGGAGCAGTTCTCCAAAGGTACTGGCTGAACCCTAGCTCATTCTGGGAATACCCAAAAGATTGAAGTTGTGAGTATCCCAGTCTGCCTTTTGTAGGATGAACCTGGATTGAGTACAGTGATGGAGCACTAAACCAGATTCTAACAATTCCAGCTTGGGAAAGATCAGAAATGCTGGACTCATTCTCAAATAGATCTTTTATCTTGGGCAGTAGTTCAAGTTCAGTCAAAAAGGGATGAGTACGACAAGGAGAGTGTGTGTCAGACTCCTAGGTCAGTGCTCTTTCTTAGAATACAGTCTTTATTGGCAAGAAAGGGAGGTCTTAGGAATGATTTATTGTTCAGTGAATGTAGCCAAGTAAGGAGAGCCAAGGGGTCTCTGAATAAATCTTATTATATGCTAACTCACTGTTTCATATTTTTCACAATTTAGCTGCAAAAATGGATTAAGTTGGTGATACTATTTATACCTTTTATTCCAGGAATTATACAATCAAAATAGGTAAACATAGCAAACTTGAAGTCATCATAAAGATCCTCTGGCCCAACCCTTCATTTTACAGATGAAGTAGCAGGTTCAGAGATATTACTTGACTTATTTAAGGCTACTCACCAAGATGCCAGCAGAACCAGAACTGGAACCCATGTCTTCTGTGTCATGGTCTCACATTTTTCTCATTAACCCGAGTGCTGCCTTCCTCACAAGTCTAGGAAGGAGGTCCCCATGGCTCTGAACACATCAGCTTGACAGCATGATGTCTTTTGGGGAGAAAGATATCAATGAGAACAGTAACCAAAAAAGAGTTCCCATGCTGAAGTCAGGACTCTGGAGAAGACATGAGCCCCCAGGAGTGGCAAAGAGAACAGAGTCCCTCATTCTGACAAACTACAGATTTTGTGGGCTCAGGGCTGCTGTCTCTGTTCATTCGAGTACATTCACAATGTAAACCTCTCAACCAGCCTTACTGTCCATTCTTCCCAGTCCTCAGCCTCAGCTCCAGCCCACTGGTACTCCTTTCTCAGTACATATCCCGTCCTTTTAGGGCATGCTGCTTCTGTTAGTTACAGTTATTCACCCAGAACACCTTTCCTTACTCACCTTCAGCTGTCCTACCCTATTCATCTATCAAGGTTGGTCCCCAGTATTCCCTCTTTTATGGAGTCTTATTTCTCTCTCCTCAGTAATATAGTTTTTCACATAATCATACCCATTGATCCCCTGCTACTTTACTCTCAGAAAGAATAAAAATGATTTGGATAAAATTGGAGAAGTTAATTTCAATGACAAGGAAATGCAAGAAATTCCCTAACTTCATGAAGCCTTGAAGTAGGTATTAATTCATGCCATCTTTTGCTTCAACAAACCTTTGCTGAGCACCTACTAATATCCAAATTACATCTTTTCCTCAAAGATAAGTTGATATTCTTCACAGATCTCTCCCTAATCCTGCACCTATAAGTAATAAATGCTTCTCATATATCAGCTATTTATTGTCTATATTTTGCAATGAAAAAATTTTCCCCCCTAGTAGACAGCAACTTCCCAGAAGAGTGTTGTTCTTGGGGAAAAATACCAAGAAAAGATAACATAATTTTTTCCATTTTTTTTAATAGGATCGAATCAGAGATTTACTGGTAGCCTACCCACAGTACATTCTTGGTCTCAGTGCAATAATTCATATGCAAAAATGATGAGGTGATGATTTAATTGACTCTTTTTTTTTTCTTTGCATAGGGGATTTTCTAGCCATCAGTACTTGGCAGCCAAGACTATTCCACTTACCTTCTGGTTCTGGAAAAGATATTTGAAAACACAGCAGTATTCAAAGCTAGGGTTGTTAAAATCATCATTTCCCCAAAGGATGTCAGAAGTCCTAAGGGGAAATATTTACAAGGAAAATCTGTTTTCTCTTTGGAATTTACAGATTTTATTTGTCTATTTTTCTCTTTTTACATGCCTCACCCTTGCCTCATTCCACGTGGCAAGAAGACAGAATCCGGTTGTCTCTCCATGGATGAACCCATCATCCACTAGCTCAGTGGTCCTCAACCTTCCTAATGCCACGACCCTTTAATACAGCTCCTCATGGTGTGGTGACCCCCATAAAATTATTTTCGTTGCTACTTCATAACTGTCATGTTGCTACTGTTATGAATCATAATGTAAATATCTGATATGAGTTTTCCGATGGTCTTAGGCGACCCCTGTGAAAGGGTCGTTGGGCCCCCAAAGGGGTCGTGACCCACAGGTTGAGAACTGCTGCTGACTGACGTCTATGCCTATTTAAATAAATGTCTTTTAGTTAATCAAAATTTGCTAATAGATCCTCAACATTATCATTAGTTTGTTTTAATTTTTTAAAAATGCTTCAGAATGACTTACTAGTTCTGGTTTAACTAAACTCCTTTTGAAAAACAGCTATCAGGAGAGTGCTATAATTTTTAACCAACTACCAATTTTAAAAACTTGCTGATGTAATAAATGGCACTATTTTGAATTGTGTTCTTCCTGTGTGTTTCCACATCACTCTCGTTTGTACTTAACACACTATTTGATTATTGTCTGTTTACTTCCTGTAGCCCTCACAGTGCTATAATCTCTTACTGTATTGATACTGATATATATTGAGAGACAGACTCATGCCCTGTATACTTATCACATATAATCAATGATAAACCTACAGTGACAGAGCAAGGGCTCTCACTAAGTGAGAACCCAAAATGTATCAAGAAGAGTTAATCACCGGTAATACAACAAGCAATCAGAGAGACACAGAAACAGCTTTTTGTGAGTTGAATATAACTTCAGTTTTAAAAAGGTAGTTCTGTTTGTTTTTCTAAAAATGAGTTATTTTATTATTATTATTACTATTTAGCTCGTAAAATCTTAATCTATTTCTGTGTGGAGGAAAACGATGGCCTCAGAACTCTGCCTGCAAAGAACCAATGGAGAACTCAGGCGTATCAGTAGATGTTTGGAAAATTGTGAGAGGGCACTATGAGGGGTACATCGGGTTTATCCAGGCATGTGGGATTTCGTTGTGCATGGCAGGCACAGCAAAGGAAATGATGTCTAAGCAAACTGGTAAGATGAATAAGAAATAATCAGGCAAAGATTTTAGAAGGAGAATTTTCCAAGAAAAGAACCACTACTAACACTAAGAGGGGAGAGAATGAATAGAATTGAGACAGAATTCAATAGGACCACAGGTTAGAAAGCAACGGAAAATAGTGAGAAGTGAGTCAGGAAGTAAACCCAGACGATTCAGGCAAGAGCTTTCAAGTCCCCTAAAGAATTTGATCTTCACCCTGAGACTGGGGGTGGATCGGGTCAATCAGAGAGGGATAAGATCAGGTTTGTGTTTAGGAATGATCACGCTGGTGTCTGTGTGGTAAATAGGTTAAGGAGAAGAGGAATTCACAAGAAAGTTCCCACAACTATTATCCTTTGTTCGTTTAAATGTGATGCCCTGGTACACTGGTGCTTGCTCACCAAGTACACACGTACACACACTTGCACACACACAGCTTTGAAGAATTTCACTTGTCTTATTTAAGTTACATAAATCAAATTCAAGGGTGGCATTAACAGATTTTCTTCCAAGATTAAGTCCTTCTTTTCCTGAAGCATTGTTTTTTTTATTCAGGAAATTATGTTAAACCTTGACTCTTGCTTACTTTCTCATTCTACTTCAATTTGTTTTTGAGAATTAGAAAACAAGATAAAAAAATAACAGTTATTAAGTCCTAAATTAAGTCCTCTGCTTCCATGTGAGCACAGCTACTATTTGGTGTATACATTTTTTTCTTGTGAAAAATTTCTTATATTACATCAATGGATTCATACTATAGATAGTATTATACTCTCTGCTTTTTTTTCATGAGTTTATCATGAGCAAATTTGTGTGTCTCATTAGTCTCATCAGTGGGTATATAATATTCTACGATATAATTGTGCTGTAATTTAATCCATCGCTTTTGTTAGAAATTTCACTTTTAATTTGATCAGATCAGAGTTTCTAAGCAGTTTTAGAAATTCTGCTTCATAAAATGTAGATGACATTTCCCAGGCAGACTTCTCTGCCTCATTCTCTGGCATCTTGGGTTTTCACAATTTTTCAGGAACTTTACCACTAACTAAAATAATACCAGGAAAGTATTGTCCCTTTGGGAGTTTTCTACATTAAGAAAACTTTTTACTTATAATAAAATGAAAGGAGATGCTTAGAGGAAGAATCTTGATCAAATTCTTATTCAGAATAAACCAAAATGGGAGGTTTATGTACTGTAAATAAAAACAAATGTACCACTCTAGAATGCCTAGATTTATTTGCCTTGAATTTTTTAGTTTTATCCTGAGAAATTATAAAGGAAACCAGGTATTTTAATTTTCATTTGGAACTCTTATCATTTATTAACCTTATTTTCCATCCTGTTCTAATGTCAAAACAGATCTACCAAGGTAATTTCATGATACTTTTATAGAAAGCACACTTAATTAGAAGTTATAATGCTCTGATTTATTTGCTCTCATTGTCATTGATCAGTTTATTACTAGGGAGAATATAGCAGAGAGATTAAGGGCCTGAATATTGGTGTAAAGACATCATTGGCTTCAAAGTTATATTTAATTACTTAGGTTTTTAATTTTCTTAATTGTAAATGAAGTTATTGATTCCTACTATTACTGGGTTCAGGTGTTGCTCGCTGCCTCCAAAAATCAAGAGACACGTTCGGTGGAAAGAAAAGCAGGTTTATTCAAAAATACTGGCATACCAGGAGGATGGCGGACTCCTGTCCAAAGGCCATCTCCCCACCTCCCACGTGGCCAAGAGATTTCATATTCTAAAAACAGACAACACTAAAGAAAGGGGGAAGTGGTCCAGCAATTCCTGGTCTATTTGAAAAAAGAAAGAAGGCACTTCCCCAGTAATTTCAAGGATCAGAGTGGATCTTATGCAAATATTGAAAAGACTTCTTCCAAGTCAATGTAAACACAGTCATTGACAGTGGTATGCATAGTCAGGGCAACTGACTGTTTGCACAGCAAACAGTCACTGAAACATCATTAAGGAAGGAAACAAAAGAAAAGAAAAAAGTATTAAAAGGTTGAAAGCTAAATTACATTTTTGATTAGTACTATTAATAAATTTAGAATGTTAGATCCTGAAACTAGAGAATACAGTGTCAATCTTACGCTATCTTTATTTTCAGTTTTTAAAATGTAGTATATTAGTTTGCTAAGGTTTCCATAATAAAATACCACAGACAGGTCGCTTAAACAACAGACATTTATTTTCTCATAATTCTGGAGGATGAAAGTTCAAGATAAAGGTGTCTGTAGCATTGGCTTCTTCTGAGGGCTCTCTTCTTGGCTTGCCTATGATTGTCTTCTCACTGTGTCCTCACACGGTCTTTTTCTCTGCGTGCCAGTGCCCCTTGGTATCTCTGTCTGTGTCCTAATCTCCTTTTTTTAATAAAGACTTTAGACAGGAGGCATTAGAGCCTGCCCTAAGGTCTCATTTTAATTTAATTACCTCTCTTTAAAGTCCTTATCTCCATGTAATACAGTCACATTCTCAGATACTGGGGGTTAGAGCTTCAGCATATGAATCGCAGGGGATACAGTTTAGTCCATAACATATGACAATATATGAAAGACATTTATTTCCAGTCCCTGATATTTTATATACTCAATAGTAGTAGCAACTTATTTAGCCTCTTTGATCATCATTTTTCTCATTGTGAAATTCGGATATTCATATCCACCCAGCCTGCATATGATGATGACTTGAAATTATGTTATGTTAAATTTCTTTGTAAATAAGTGCTGAGAAGCTGTTGTTAATTTCAGGTGTACACATACACATTTAATCTCTTCTTTTTGAGAATATACACACTGCATCCAGGCCTTTATTGACACTTAGCTTCTTTTCCATTACAGCTGGGAGTTGGAAGAGTAGGATTTAGGGTCCCATTCATCTCCCTTTATTCTTACAGGTCTCAGCACCTTCACTACCTGAACAGCAAAGCACGAGGTTAACAATTGCCAATTCATACAGCCTTTCCCAGAGAGATTTACTCGGCTCATATGGGACATGAGGCAAAGATTAATGAAAGGGTAACAGAATCTCTCCAAGTGGAAGCAAATGAGAATTCCTCTAGAGCCTCATGGGAATGTTTTCAAATGAAAAGAATGAACGCTGCTTATGTTATTTTGTAATAGGACCACATGTTCTTCTGGGTAGAAAGCGTGGAGGTGGCAACTTCCACACGGAAGGCAGTGTGTGCATTTTAATGACTTGGCTGGGATTTTTTTCTGGTTGCAAATTGGACTTGGTGTTGAGTCTTTAAAAATGTAAAATGCTTTAGATTAACAGAAGGTAGGTCTTCCAGAAATGGGAAATATGGCAATGTAGCCCTTTATTGGCATTCCCAATCAACTGGGCTTTTGGAGTGTAAGTATGTGGCCTGGTTCTGTAATGCTCAGTTTTCAAGGCCAATAGGAGACATTGATTGGAGACAGTGGGATGTCCTGGTACCTGAAGTGCAGTGGGATTGATCTAATCAGACTGCATCACTATGGATCATCCTACTTGTACGTTACTTGTATAACCTAGTAATCTAGACTTACTCCTCTCCAATGAGATGGAGATGTTTCTGGAAGGGAGTTTCAAAAGATCCAAGTCACTTTATTGCTCTGCAGTTTTCGGGTGCTTTCCTAGATATGACATAGTATGTGCTTAGCTTCAAATCCACATCCCTTTGGCCCTACCCTCCTTTTTAAGTATTCTCAGCTACTCTAAATCCCACTGTCAACATTAGTACCACCAACAAACTAATCCTCCCATGTGGATGACAGTTTTTCTCAGTGACCTACTGATGGTGCATTGCCCTTGCTGGCCATATTCACAATAAGATCTCCATGAAGTCTTTCTAGATCCCAATCCACCTATTTAGATGTGTTTTTTCCTTATTTTTAATCCTTATAGTATTTGTTTTTACTTCTTTAATGGATCATTACTTAACTCGGAATTATTGGTATTTGTTGATTTTCTACCCCATCCCCCAGATTAGCTACTAAATAGCAGGAATTATCTTCATGTTCTCCCCATGATACCACCCACCCAATACCGAGCACAGGACCCTTATTACATGCTGGTGATAAAGTGGAGTGTCCTGAGCCTCAAGGTCCCTGGAAATACAAAACTTGTTGTACCCCATGCAGGCGAAGTGGGAATATTGGACTTCATGTGTGAAAGGTCATAATGGCAATCTTTTCTTAGTACTGACCAGACATGCAGCTGCTAAACTCTGGCACAATATAATATTTCAAGAGGAAGGAAGCCAATGTAAACCCACAGTGTGTGCAAAATCAAAATCAGAAACCCTGAGCTTTTTAACCACCGAATATAATTTTACAGTCTATTTGATCTGACTTTTTTTTAGGCTGTGGTTTAATTCAAACAAGGCTCTTCATTTAAACACAATCGTAGTTCTCTTTTGTACGTATTAGCAGCCACTTTGTGACTGTAATTTGGCTTATTCTGGGTGGCACAGACAAACGTATTCCTTTATGACTTTTGGAGAGATATATTTGGGTGGAACTTTTTTATATGCACTAGTTTAAAATGGTATAATCTTCATTTTTCTGCTGAATAAGGAGGATTGGCTATTTATTCTTAGAAACTATGAAGTTTACTGTAAAAATTATTAATTTTGGAATTAGAATATCAAGTTGTGGGGTCCAGCATTTTTATTAGGACCCATGTGGCACTGAGACCAATTTCTCACTTATGCGTAAATATAGTAGAGGAAGGAGTCTTACACAAATGATGTCTATGCAACAGACAGGACAGTCAAAGAAAACAGCAGAAGCACGGTTGTCATTCGAGGAGTGCAAGACCATTTGAAGTGGTATATGGAATTCGAGAATATTGTTTGAGTTTCCCCCATGTTCTCCTGACTTAACACCCCTTGACTTCTACCTATGGGGGACCTTAAAGGATGTGGTGTACCATAGAAAACCAGCTACACTGGCGGCATTTTGGGAAGAAATTGAAATAGCATGTGGATTGATACAAGTGGACACTTCGGTCATTGTTACTCAAGCAAGTGGTTTGTTGTAATCAGAAGTGTCTGGATGCTGTTGGTAACCAATTTGATCACCTCTTATAATTGCAGAAGTCAAATGTGACTTGTATTCATCTTTTATTATCGGCATAGAGTGAGTATTACAATTTTAATACAGTTTTTTCTTTCTTAAAGTGTGTATACATTTTTTGGCACCCTGTGTATGTTTAAATTTTAGCATAGTTTATCTGATGTTTAACTATAAAAACTTTTTTTAAAAACTATATATAAGTTTTATGGCCATCCAGGGGAATATACTTCTTAACAAGATAAGAGCTAACTACAAATCCAAAGACATTTTCCGCTGTCCTTCTGGGTTGCTCTAAGTCACAAGTAAAATGTGTAAGTGATTGTACCCTCATTCTGGGAAGTCTTCTCTTGCTTTCTCTGGACCAGTGTACCTCAAGTGAAGACCAACAGTCAGTCGATCAACTCTTAAGGCAAGATTCTTCATATGAAGATGCATTCCTTGGCACTCCTTTTCATTGTATTAAACACAAACTAGTTCAAAATAAAATGATGCTTTTCTCAACCCACAAACAAATTTTAGAACCACTTAAAAAAATACTGATTTCCATTGCTATTTCCATCATATTTCCAGTTGATTGGCTTTGAAATTTTAAGGATGTCCTTAACTTTTATATTTCCTTTGGCTAATGCTGTGAGCTGAATTGTATCCCCCCAGCCCAAAATTACTATGTTGAATCCTTAACTCTCAGTGTGATGGTACTTGAACATGAGGCCTGTGGGAGATGTTAGCTGTAGATGAGGTCATGAGGGTTGGGCCCTCGGGATAAGATTGGTGCCTTATCAGAAGAGACACCAGAGAGCATGGTCACTCTCTGCCATGTAAGGACACCATGAGAAGGCGGACACCTGAAAACCAGAAAGAGAGCTCTCACAAGAACCCAATCATGCTCTCACGAGAACCTGATGGCACTCTGATCTTTGGTACCAAGCCTCCAGAACTGTGAGAAAATAAGTATCTATTGTTTAAGCCACTCAGCCTATGGTATTTGATTATCATAGCCACAGCTAAGTTAACTTGCTTTTTCTTTATGTGAGAGACAGAATTATGTTATCCAAGAATTTTTCTTCTTCTCCAGTCTCCCCTTATTCCAAGTTTATCCTACAATAACAAGCCTAACTTTTCCATAAGAGAGAGGATATCAAGTTGATAATATACCTCCATTCTCATACCATTCTTCCTGCTGAGAAATGAAAATTATTTCAAACTTTAGGTTCTTGGCTCTGTATAAAAAGTGATTGGGTGTTGCCATTCCATCCTAGTGACAAGTAAAAAGCTAAACAGGTTGAAAAATCATTAACTCTTCTAGGATCCACAAAAGAGGTGAGGATACAATATTACAAAGAAAGAACAAACAGACAAATGAACGAAAGAAAAACTGCAAAAGAATGTTAAGAGAGTTAGAAGACAAGCAACAGACTAGGAAAAAAGAATATTTGCAGAAGATACATTTGAGATAAGGAATTATCCAAATTATCCAAAATATGCAAAGAGCTCTTAAACCTCAAAAATAAGAAAATGAGCAACCAATTAAAAAAAGGGACAAAGACCTTAACAGACATCTCACCAATGAAGATATTCATTTGGTAAATAGGCATATGAGAAAAAATTCTCCATATCATGTCCCAGCAGGGAAATGCAAGTCAAAACAGTAAGATACCACTACACACCATTAGAGTGGCCAAAATCCAGAATACTGACAGCATCAAATACTGACAAGGATGTGGAGCAACAAGAACTTTCATTCATTGCTCATGGGAATGCAAAATTGTGAGGCTACTCCAGAATACAGTTTGGCAGCTTCTTACAAAACTAAACTACTCTTATCATGTCATCTAGCATTCTCAGTCCTTGGTATTTATCGAGAAAAGTTGAAAACTTATGTTCACCTATAACCTGCACATGAATGTTTATAGAACCTTTATTCATAATTGCCAAACCTTGGAAGCACCCAAGGTGGCTTTGAGTGGGCGAATGGATAAATAAATTGGGGGTATATCCAGACAATGGAATATTAATTAATGCTAAAAGGAAATGAGCTATTAAGCCATGAAAAGATATGGAAGAAAAGTGAAAAAAGACAATCTGAACAAGCACAATACTGTATGATTCCAAATATATGACAATCTGGAAAAGGCAGAACTATGGAGAGAATGAAAAGATCAGTGGTTGCCAGGGTTTGGGGTGGGGAAGGATGAATAGGTGGAGAACAGAGGATTTTTAAGGTATGAAAATACTCAGTATGATACTGTAATGATAAACACTGTCATTATACATTTCTCCAAACCCACAGAATGTGCAATAACAATGTGAAATCGAGGCAGTTGGGTGATTATGATGTGTCATTGTAGGTTCATTCCTTAATTGTAATAAATGTACCACTCTGACTGGGGATATTGATAATGGGGGAAGCTATGCCTGTGCAAGGGCAGGGGGCATATTACAAGTCTCTGTTCATTCCTCTCAATTTTGCCGTGAACATAAAACAAAGAAGTCTTCAGAAAAAGTTTTCCATATTTTTCAAATCCTTTTTGAAATGAGTCAGTGGGCATTTTCATGACCATACTCAACATGCATGCACACGTAGATACATCTGTTTCTCTTTTTCCAAGAATAAAAATCAAAACACCTCAGTTTAGTGTTCAAAGATCTCCATAATCCAGTCCTGTTCAACCTTGTTTTCCATTACTCTGCAATTTAGACCTTCCCAATGAGCCAGGTCAGTCAAATGATTCTTCTATAAAAACATCTTAGTCATTCCTTTTTCTCCCTTCTACCCTATTCTGCATCTGAGGCAGCCACATGTTTTTTGTTACTCAAGACCCAGCCTCAGTCCCACTTTCTCAGTGAGGCCTTCCCTGAACCTTTAAGATTACTGTGATTTCAAATTCCTCTAATTTTCTATAGCACTGTGTTGCCTGTGACCCACTCAGTCTGCCCTCTAATCCTCCTAGAACCTTTACTTCTTGATATTAATAGCCTGTGTATGAATATATACCTCTTGCCCTACTGAACTGTACTTAACAAAAAGTCAAGGACCCTACTGAAAACATTTTATATCTTTAGAAAGCATCTATCACAGTTCTTTCCATAGCAGATGTGATCGGCAAACACTTGTTACATGGACTGGATATGCATGAACTCACCTTTACTTTGAAATAATAGGAATTAAAATCCCAAATGTATGTTTGTGAATGTTTTACTAAAAGATGTAGATTCTCACCTTAGTCTTGCCACTGATTTTCTGTGCAAATCCTTCCTCCATCTGTAAATGAAGCAGTGGTACTACGTGATTTGAAGGGCATTTCTAGCCCTGGTTATCTATGGTTAGTGGAAGTTAGTATTCATAAGACAAATGCAAGTGCCACAAAAGTAACACAAGAATTGATGCTACCTGATGTGTGCAGTAGGTAGATTTTCTCCTAGCTTTAACCCGCCTCACACAGTTAGATGGCACTTCTTTCCAGTCTAGCCTGTTGGCTATGGGACAGAGAAAATGTTTGGATTTATATTTAACCTGTGTATATGGCAGGGATATTTAATTCACAGTATAGCCTGAAGATTATTACTGTGGCTAAATCCTTTAAAAGTGCAGGTGTGTTGCCAGAGGAGCTTATGAAACCTTGAAAGAACTCTATCATTAAAACTACCTCTTTAGTAAGACCATGTGGCCTGTCAGGTTAGGAGCTGAAATACAGGAAGGGACCTTGGCCTCTTCTTTAAGTCCCCTCTAAGAGGGGTCTTTAGAGTGGAACTCCCTTTGGCTTGCAGCCATGGTGCATTCCTTTACATGAGCCAAAATGAATGTTTTGAAATTTCTTTTTTAAAGTAAATCTCCCCACTCTTAAAAAAGCAAAAGAGAGTTTGCATTTCATAGAGGAACATGCCATATTTATACCAAAAAAGTGCAAGTGGAAAAGCTTTTGATTTGCTTGTTTGCTTTACTTATATTTCTCACAACGGAGTGGTTTGAGTGGAATGTTAAATTTGATTCACAAACACAAAATGGGAGATGAAAATGAAAGGGAAACATTAGAAATAGTAATGACAGCACTTTTCTGTATGTTCACTGAACCCTAAAGCCCTCCCCCAAATCATCAATTTGACCAGGCTAGCCCCATATTAACCAAGCACTTTTGTAATTTTTAAAAAGGCAAGACCCGACTTATTACTTCTTTTCCTTGACCCATATGCCTCCATTGCAATTCACTCAGGAAACATGGGTGCTTTTGAGAGAAACAGGAAATAAACCTACACTTTGATTCTCATTTCACTGGCTTCCCACTGACAAGCATATTAACCCTGTCACTTTGTTATTTCACAAAACAATGTTTTGAATTATTTTTATATTCTCAAGAGCAGAAAATTCAGTGCTAGGTGTATATTAAGCTATTTCATGGCTGCTTTTAAAGGATAGTTTAGAAACTAAGAGCCCAAATCCACAGTCACTTGTCACTTTGCAATGATATTTGATAAATATATTCAAATGGTTGCGACTTTGTACAGAGTGTGGGAGAAAACATGTGACCTGGCTGCTGATGGCTGCAGAGATATCATTCCAGTAGTGAGGAATTAGGGAGCTAGTTGTTAGCTCCAGGAAAGTGATGGCCAGATAGAACTTTTTAAATGGGTCCCTAGGGAAAAACAACATTCATCTCCATTTATCATAATGAAAACCAGGCAGAAGCAAAGCATGAGTGAATGGTTAGAACAACAAAATTTGTTTTCATACCATAAAGTTCATGAAGTCCAGCACTAGCTACTACGTGATGCTATCACTCATTGTTTGTATCATGTGCCCTTGTACAACTACTTCTCCACTAGGCTTGAGGCTTGAGGTGGGGTAAGGCTTTGTCTTCCAGCTCTATGAAGAATTTCCTAATAGGAACACTGAATAAATGACTGTTTTTATCAGTGGCACTGTGAAGTGCTTAGGTAAGTTCTCAGTAACAACCTTCATGAACAAGATCATGCTCACCAACGTGGGGGTCACAGAGGAGAGCAGTACAGTTCTGAGCTCTCAAAGAGGGACGTTGGATTTCAATTTATTTTTCAAAATCAGACATGAATAAGATTTTTTACAAGTTTAAAGGGATGACTGCTAACAGTAGTCATGGGACACTGGCAAAACTGGAGATTGAAATGAGTGACATCTACCAAAGAAATTTTTGAAGAGGATTAAAGCTGTGATTCCAAAAACAGTAGCAGGAAGCAAATGTCAGACAGATCTTGGCGCAAACCTTCTTTCAGGAACTATTAGTCATCTTCTGACACCTCAAGGGACACTTCTGGACAACAGCACAGAGGTCAAGATGCCTGCCCAGTTGTTCATTCTTAGCCCATCCTAATGTTTAGAACCAAAAACAATAGTAACATAAAAAATAAACCGCACACAGAACTGCATTCAATAAGTGGCAGATACGACTTGCCCACATTCCATCACAGAGCGTGCTCTCGCCTCCTTTCCCAGCAGGCATTCAAGTCTTGGCTGTTCTTTTGTTAGGAAATTAGACAATACACAGATGGCTTGAGGGATTTCATCCAATTAAGCACACACTTATTTTTTGGCTAATACTTTGAGGGTTTTTTTTCCCCTTCAAAAACTTGAGGAACTTTTTGTTTTAAATAGTCTCTGATCTGAAATAGCATGTTTGAAAGTTCTGCTTCTTCACTTTACTATTTTCCTTACTCTGAAAGATGGTTTTTGTTTGGATAAGAAACCTTCTAGCAAACTTAGCTGATAGTATCTGTTGTTCCACTGGACTCGGAAGGGTAACTTCATTTGGCAGTGGCTATTCACCATCAGTGTTTAACATTAGGTTGGAAACATCAGATTAAAACTTCACTAGAGTGTTTAGAGAGAACAGGAGGACATTAATCAGGCCCTAGACCATACGTAACCAAAGGAAAGAGCATAGCAGTTTGGCAAAAGAGAGAACTTTAAAAAGACATCGTGTTCCTTTCCAACTTATTCCACAGAGAAAATGCTACTCTTTAGCAACATCATTTCCCATCTAATCTTTACCAAACAGCATTTTGAAAGCTATAAATATTTACTGATAACCATGACCACATATTAGAATAACATTCCATAAATGCAAAGATGAGTTTACTTTCTACATTAGTGTGAACACTTAAGTTGTGAATTAATATGTGTTCTTTAAAGCCAGAAATTTGTAGCGAAGTATTTTATTACTAGAAATTTCCCTTGCTACTGGGGTTGATTTTTAAAAATAAATTATACTTTTCTGGTGTTCAAAAGGACTTTGAGTTACCTTGCTAAAGCAGTTATTTGTATAATTAGATTTTTGAAATGGAAACAAAAACAAACAAACAAAAAACTCAAAGAAAAAAGGATACTATACCAGCTCCAGTAAAATTTAGTTTGGCAAAAATTTGAGGTAAATTTGGAGATGTTAGCAATTGCTAAGTATCTACAAAAATGTATAGTGTCACCTTTATTCACAAGTAAATCTTACTGCTCCATGAAAGGAAGATGAAGTTTTTAGCCCATAAATATTTAGTGTTTTGTCTGATGCACATATTTTAATTTGGGGACTTTCTTTCTCTTCAGGCAGTGTGTGTATGCTGCTAACTAGTACAAAATTCTTAGAAACAGGTTGTCTTCAGTGTTCACTTACATGTTTGTCAGTTGGTAAGAAACCTTATAGGGGATTAAAAATTCTCTAAAGTTCCTAGATTGTGAAATTGAAGTAAAGACCAAGGCAAAAATTATAGCACTTCATCAAAATGTAATGCATGACATTGGATGAACTTTCAAAGTTAGGGTGATGAAAGTAGAGAAAATTCCCTTCTTTATTGAAAATATTGATGTTTGAGTAGAAGAATGGAGATTACTTATTTCAGGCTTGACATTTGACCCTGAGTGTATAAAAAAGGCTTCAGAACATAGAAAGTCATCCTAAATATTCTGTTTCAGAATTACACAGTGTTTTTCACATGTTTTAATGTGCTTTTGAATTAGTCTGTTTCCTTTCTTGCATGTGTCTTACAAGCTGTTTTAAATTTCTTATTCAAAATATTTGAGTTTCATATTTCCTCTAATTCAGAAGAGAAGGGACTTGTATATTTTCCCTAAAATATGTTTGGAAATTTTAGATTTGTTTCCTTTTGTGCTGTGTGTTTGCCTTCTGAATTGAGAAACATTGCTATAATAAGGACAGGAAAAATGGAGAGGGAGAGAAAGGAATGGAAGTAAAAGGGAGGAAAAAAGGGTGAGGCTGGACCTCTGCTGTCCTATTTTTATTTCACAAAGTAATAGCATTATCTCCGACCTGGATTACTGCAGCGTTCTGTCTGCAACCAAAGATCTATTTTCCAACAGCTGTCTGAATTATTTATTTTTAAATGTACATCAGATAATATTTAAAAATCTTTAAAGGTTTTTGTTTGCATTTAGAATAACATTCAAACTCTTTACCATACCCTACAAGTGATCTGTCCTCCTACAACTTTTCAAATCTCTCTCCTTAATCTCTACTCTGCTTTTAGAACATGTCAAGACTTTTTCCATTTTAGGGCCCTTTCACTTGACTTTTGTTTTTGTTTTTGTTTTTGTCTGGAACACTCTTCGTGTTCTGCTCATGACACGCTTCTCAAAATTTAGGTTTCAGCTCAAAAACCCCTTCCTTGACTAATTTATTTGAAAGAGTCCTGCCTCCATTCCAACCCCAGCCCACTCTCACAGTATTATTTGTTCATTAATTTATTCTTAGCAATTTGCACTATCTAAAAATTGTATTCAGTAATGGTTTATTTACTTAAGTCTTATCTCCTTGGATGAGTCTATAAGCACCTAGAAAGCAAGGTCTTTGTTTTGGCCACATACGTATTCTCATCATCTATCACAGTGTCTGCACAGACTCTGTGCAAAATAAGTATCTGCTGAATAAGTGAATGAGTGAAATAAAGAATTTGGGTATGACTGAAGGAATGGGCCTATGTGTATTTTCTTGAAGAGGAGGATGGTGTACTAGAACACTTAAATTCTTCTAGAACTTTTCTGGGAAAAGTTTTTATAATAACAGATACGAGGAAGTTAATGCTGATGGGAGTTAAATCCTTGCATGTCACAGTACATAGTTTCTAAATCTCTTTTGTGGTCTATGGATAGCTACTGAAAAGTTTTTAAGCAGTCAACGTGTAGTTTTGAAACATTCCTTTATTTCTTGCTGGCTATGGAAAACCATTTGTGTGTCAGAAGAGTCTCCTTCACTCACCAGTGGACAGAGGAACTCCTCAATGCCAGGAGGGTGCTGATTTAATCAGTTCATTTCTTTTTCCATGCAGCATGACTGCCACGTACAGTGGTGCTTCTGGGCTGGCAGGAGAAAATGTTTGGGTTAGTTCTTCATAGCCTGAGATAAAATGACCTAGTGCTTCTTGAAGGCATTTCTTAACCCCCATTTCTCATATCTCAGTGGAACAATTGGCTCCCTTAAAAGTGTGATACCATCTTGTTGTTAAATCATTTCCTTTTCCTCAGTTGTTCTTTATTTTAACCATTTATTTTTCTAATGCATAGAGTTACCTTCACATCAGCCATCCTCTCCTGTGGTTTGTTTTATTTTGGTCTTAAGGGAAATCCAATTTGGAGCCTTTAAATGCAGTTTGTTCTTTGTTTCAATGGAATAGAGGGTAAATCCTTCCGTAGCTGCAACCTAGTACTTTCAAGGCCTTGTAATAATCTCCATCCAATAACACGGCATTATGTGTAGCATACACATGTGCACCTGGGTTTTTCCTACCACTTCAGATGTGTGTATCTAATTTCTAAAATGGAGTGCAAAGGTATCAAGCTTCCAGTTAAAATAATGGCCTGTTTTATAGACTCTGGCAGCCAATTCTAGTTTCCTAAACTGGTTCACAATAATTTAAAAGCCTTGGCTAGTTCATGAATAAGTTTTATGGTTTAACTTTAAGTCATGGAATCTATACTTTTATTGGAGATTATGGTGTTATGTTTATTAGTGGGTTATAAATGGGAATAATACCAAATGAGAAAAAAAAAAAACCAAACAATACAAACAGACAAAAATAATATGGTCAAATTTAAGAAAAGGAACTAGTTTATCAACATTATCTGACAGTTTTTAAGAGCTACTGAATCACATTCATCAGTGATAACCAGCATTGGAAGCTCTCAGTGGGAGTGATGACTTCCGAGATGTTAAATTTGTATCCTTTCTGTATATTATAGTTTATGAAGCACACTCACATGTAATATACTTTTTGATTTGTGCGTAAAAGATTTACTTGTTAAAAGTTTATTTTTTCTCTCTTTTCTTAGACATCATAGGCATTATCTATATGTAAAGTAGATGGAAAACAGGAATACAAATTAATCGTATGGTCCCCATCTTCAGAGAGCCCTACTAGGAAAAACAAATGTATTCAGGTAGATGCAACATACGGCAGAGTATGTAAGTGGCTGTAGAGGAACAGGACAAGATGATGTAGTGCTTGGCTACAGCTATAGGGCTGATGAAGGATCTCTTAGAGAATTTAAGTTTGGCCTTACAGGATATGTTAGATTTCAATAGGAATGAGCAAAGGACAAAGGATCTCTAAGTCTGTGAAATAGCCTGAGCAAAACATCAAGGTAGGAAAGTAAAAAAACAAAACAAAAACAAAAACATAAATATTTGGTTTATGTTCCATGAACTTGAATGGCTGGTGCTATAGAACCATAGTGTGTCAGTGCTAATCTCATTTGTTCATAATTTAGGATTTGACTTGTAACTGGAGGCAGTTGCCACCAACCCTAAGAACCTTACTACAGTTTCTTGAATTATGTGTCCGTGAGAGATACAGTCTATACCCATCATTAAAGAAATATATTTACATCCTTGAAACTAACTGATGGATCACTTATGAATTTTATTCCATTACTTTATTAGGGTTTTAGTGATTTCTGAAACATATTCATATATATTACACAATTAAATCTTTCCAAACTCCTATGTAGTGGATGGTGATATGGGGGGTGTAATGAGCATTTTTACTGAAAAGCTGAGATACAAATATTAAATGACGTTTTCCGGTTCACTTGCTCAGTAAGAGTAAGCACACACCCAGTTTAGAACCTATTCTTTTCCTCCATACCTATATACCTGTTACTATGTAGATGTCCATAAAATTAATATTTATAGTAATTGTGTTGGTAGGTGAGAAATTGAGAAGATTTAAATTAAAAAAGAAACCAGTTTCAAAATTAGTGATTTTTGACTGCCAAAACAATTCTGGGAGCACAGAATTGAGAACAAAGGTAGCTGCAGTAGGAAAGCTGATATCAGACCAGATCTAATGGAAGGAAGGTCAGTAGCTAATCACATGTCAATTAAGGGGAAAAGGGAATGTTTTACTATTATCGGGCAAGTTTAAGGATATGAGGTCATGAAATAGGGCAGTTTATGTTTTCTGCAGTGAGGGCTAAATTTTTTTTTTTGGGGGGGGCGGTCGGGGGGGTAGTTCCCTGGCTAGGAATCGAACCCAGGCTGTGGCATTAAGAGCGCCGAAACCTAGCCACTACACCGCCTGGGAACCCACTTAAAATTCTTTATATATCATGAGACAGCAGTGATTAGGGACTTGAGAACCTACTATTTCTTTTTATATTTTACTAATACTTGAGTGGCCAGACTGTAAAAACATATTCGGTTGAATCTTATATGCCATTCTTTGATTTTAAATTTACTTGTTCAATTACAATAAGTTTTTATTTCTTTGTACTTTAAAATAGATCCAATATAATTGGATTTGCCATGAAAAAGACTCCTAATGTGAATATTCATTTTTCTGATATGGAACAAATGGATCTGTCTAGAGATATCCTCCATAACTAAAGCACAGGGAAAAATGTCTTAAATTGAGTAAATTTAATTCCAATTTTTAAAAAATGCATCACTGTATGATGCATGGAAAGCAGTGTATTAAGTATTTTAAGAGGAGATTTAGAGTGTCTTCGTAGTCATTATTAAAATTCTTCCTTTGGTATTAATGAGAATCAAAGTTGTAATTTTGGGATCAAATACCTCAATCAAAGGAGTAGGTTAAAGCATTTCATATGCTGTATTTAGCAGCTCTCTTATTTCTTGGAATAACTTAACTCCTTGTAACTCTGTATTCTTCACATTCTAAAGCCTGGTAGCAAATTTGGTGGGGTGGAAGGTATACCCAATCTCTTCCTTTGGAAGGTCGTATGTTTGAATTAAAGGAATTAAAGGCAAAAGGGACAAGAGGGAATGAAAAGAAAATAAAAGACAAAAATGTTGAAAATGTGAATTAGAGGTGGCACAGCATTGGCAGCTTTTTATTTTGATTAATCCTAAAAAAACCCAGAAGCGTATGGATTCAATTTCCCGGAAAACTCAGGTAGCTTAGAAAAGTGGGGGCTTAGAGTGAACTTAGAACACAGCGCATGTATCCATTCTCACCAAAGCCAAAATATCCACATATTTTAGTACAATTTTGTAACCTGCTGCTCTTTGGGATGGAGTGAATGTGAACTGCAACAAGACCTTGCCACTTTAAAGCTGTGAGAGGTTGGCCTGGTACTGAGCCTGGTTTAGAGATTCTTGCCTTCATCCTGTCCTTTATTTCTCCATAGCTTAACCAGCTGGAAAAGGCCGTGCAAGCAGCCCATACGTTTTTCATGGCCAACCCTGAGCACATGGAAATGCAGCAGAACATTGAGAATTACAGAACAATGGCTGGTGTTGAAACCTTCCAATTGATTGATCAAGAAGCCAAACCACATCTGGTGAGCTCTGGGGACCCTTCTGTGAACCATGCATGTGGAGTGTGGCTCCTGCATTTCATTTTGCTCAAAGCAGATTCCTATGGCTATTTCAGATTGATTCCCAATTTACAATATGGTAACATTTTTATACTTTCAGAGTTCTCAAATGAAATCTGATAATTATCAGAGTTGAAACAATTAAGAGATGATGAAAATTAATTTAAAAAATCAATATGATAGGGTGAAAAGTGGAATATGACATAAATATCTGTAACCCTGTCTGAGCTTCGGCTCCTCCTCCAACACATTTATTTTACAGACAGGACTTGAAGCCAGTGTGAATTGCTCAGGTCACACTGTGGTTTCCCAGCTCCAAGTCCATTGGTTCTTCCATTGTACTGGTACTTTCAATTTCTTTCTTTTTTTTTTTTTTTTTTTGTAAAGACATGGAATTATCTGTTTAAATGAAATTCTACTTAAAATCACAATATGTTGAAAGGCCTTCTTTTACAATTGCAAACATCATCATTCTTAAAAGGTTGCCTCCAAGATGATTGAAAAAAGGGTAAGAGAGGAAGATTTTAGATAGGAGTTTTTTTTGTTTTTTTTGTTTTTTTTTTTAGTTGGGCCAGGCCTAGAAATGATTGTCATGTCCACCAACACCAATCCTTCTGGACTTTGTTGCATGTCCCTGACTATATTCGAAAGGATTAGGAAGTATAGTCTTGAGTGTGCTCAGGAAGAAAATATAATTGCCCACCAGAAGGGACTTAGAGAGCAAGCCTCAGAAGTTGAATCATTTATAAATGTGTCTTCTCATTTACAAGTAGTTGAAACCAGGGAAGTTACGCTTTATCTCCCAGGACCAGCCTTCTTTATCGCCCACAGCACCAGAGTCCAATACCCCACCTGCCTAAAGTGATCCCAAGTCTGCATGAACCCTGCTATTCAAGTGCCCCATGGATACTTTTGGGGGGAAAAAAAGGAATTTTCTGTTTCTTTGCAGGAAAGTTATAGTGCAGGAGTTAAACATTATGAGACCGATGACTTTGAACTGGCTATCAAGTATTTTGAACAAGCTTTACGGGAGTATTTCAGTGAAGATACAGAGTGTCGAGCCCTGTGTGAGGGGCCTCAGAGATTTGAAGAGTATGAGTACTTGGGGTATAAAGCTGGTCTCTATGAAGCCATTGCAGGTAAAGTTTATTTCTTTTTCCTTTATTTATTTTATGATGATGAAATACTGCATGTGTTGCAGCCGGATGGGTAACCGAGGGAGTCAAGCGGCACTCAGAGAGTTGGACAACCAGGTTTATTATGCTGCCAGGCTCAGAGAAGTTACAGTCGCCAAATTCTGAGCCCTGACGAACAGGCTTTTCGGACTCTTACAGAGATTGGGATGGGGCTGGCTGATGCGATAAGCAAGCAGGGTTACAGAAGCTAAATGCATACATTAGGCACCTGGGGGAAGGAATGAGGAGGTGGGAGTTCATAGAATTTACATTAAACAGCTTTGTCAGTAACTTTCCATTTTATTCCTCCCTTTGATGCCCTTATAACTCTATTTATGGGGCCTCACCATATATCTCCGACTCAGTGTAGGGCAGGGGCTGGTGTCCCTGTAGGTCTAGTACTCGAGCAATGGTTGCCATTCACTACGGTTTCAATGAACTGAGTAATAGCTCAGAGGATAGAGTCCTAGTGTACGGGGGCACCCCCAACCAGTCCTGTAGCTAAGAGCAGGGTCAGGATCCTGGCACCAGCTAGGAGTCACGGCTGGCGGGTCATTACAGTTCTACCGCTGGTTGGAGTTCTGGGTGCTGCCAGTGGAGCTCCTTCGCGTCCTTCGCTTGGTCCTGGGCTGGATGTCCGGCACCTTCCGCAGTGTTATTTGCAATGGTCGTGCAGGATCGGCTTGGGTCATCCACGTCTCCAATGGGTCTCCAGCATCAGCTTTCTTGACTTGAATGTGATGGATCCAGGGCGCTGTACCTGCAATTTTAACAGCAGTTGGAGTAGCCAGTACAACTATGTATGGGCCAGTCCAAACAAGTTGTAGGGGTTCCTTTTTCTAGTCCTTAACCTAAATTGTAACTCCTGGCTGGTGGGGGTGGACTTGGTTTCCTAAAGGAATTGGGGCCCAGTTTAAAACATCCTGACTTATTGTATGAAGAGTCTTTCCTAACATCTGAAGTTGGGCCGACAGACCTAGTTTCCCTAGTTGCTGAGGGTCACCTTTAAGCACACTGATGATAGATGGGGGCCTCCCATGTAGAATTTCAAATGGGGAATATCCTGTAGGTCTGGGAGCACATCGGACCAGTGTTAAGGCGAGAGGTAGTACATGTACCCATGGGAGTCCTGTTACTTGACAGGACTTAGCCAGCATGGTCTTGAGGGTTCGGTTCATGCGTTCAACTTACCCTGAGCTTTGGGGTCTGTAGGTGGTGTGTATTCTCCAGTTGATCTTCAGCAATTTTGCTGTGGTTTGGACAACATGAGATAAAAAGGCATGTCCATTGTCCAACCCTATTGAAAGGGGAAGTCCATAGCGGGGTATTATTTCTCTCAGCAGGGCCTTCACAACCTCTTGTGGCTTTTCGGTGCAAGTGGGAAAGGCCTTGACCCATTTTGAGTGCATGCTGACTAAACAAGTAGATATTATGGCCCCGACATGGCTTTACCTCAGTAAAGTCAATTTCTATGTCCTCAAAGGGAGCCATCCCAGTGATCTGAGTTTCTGGGACCTGTTTAAGACCCTGTCCCGCATTGTTTTTAGCACGAGTAGTGCACCTGGTGCTAATTTGGGCACAGAGAGGGCCAGGAGCCTGGCAGTATAGTAATATCTAGTGAGTCCCTTTTTGAGAGTCATCTTTCCCCAATGAGTCAGGTCATGGTACTGTTTGACCATGTGACAAGCTAATCCCCTGGGAATGAAAAGTCTCTGGTCCGGTAGTTGCCACCAGCCCTCATTAGTCCGGGTGCTCCCCTTGGCCCCTGCCCATTGGTCTTCCTCTGGAGTGTACCTCGGATTCTCTGGTAGGCTTGGTGCTAAAAGCACCTTAGAAGCTGGTCTGGGATTGGGGTCATTCTGGTCAGGGCAGCAGCCTCCTGTGCTGCCTGATCCTCCAGGCGGTTCCCCTGACTGGTCGGGTCAGTCCCTCTTTGGTGTCCTTTGCAGTGTATGACGGCTGTTTCCTTCAGTTGCCTAATAGCTTCAAGTAGCTGGAGAATTTCTTCTTTGTTTTTGATCTCCTTTCCTCTGGCTGTAAGTAGCCCTCTTTCTTTGTAAATGGCCCCATGGACATATAAAGTGGTGAACCCCTACTTGGAGTCAGTTAGATGTTGACTTTCTTCCCCTCTACACACCTGAGTTAAGGCCCATAGCTCGGCCTGTTGGGCTGACCATCCTGTGGTGGTGCCTCAGGCTTGATGACTTGGTCTTGGGTAGTTACTGCATAACAGGCCTTTCATTCCCCGTTCTGGATGAGACTCCTCCCGTCTGGTCAGGGGCAGGGAGGGGAACATCAGTGAGGGGAACATCAGTGAGGTTGGGCGGCTGGAGAAGATGTCATCCATGGTTTCCTCACAGTTACGCTCAGGTGGGCCTGCCTCCCAGGAAGGAATGTGCCGGATTCAGGGTGCTCACTGTTTCCAATGTCACCCATGGGTTCTCACACAGTAGGCCTTGGTAGGGTGCCATCCTGGCACTCGTGAGCCATCGGTAGCCCCAGCTGTTCATTAAGGCTGTTACCATGTGGGGGACTTTCACGTGGATGTTCTGGCCTAGGGTGAGCTTGTCCACTTCCCGGATGAGAGTGACCGTGGCCACCAGTGCTCAGAGGCAGGGGAGATCAATGGTGGGGGCTCTCAGGCAGGTCATCTGGTACCAGGGGAGCAGTCGGCACTGGGTGGTGGTGGGGCAGCAGGGTGGATGATGGAAGGCTGGTTCCTCCTCTGGGTCTCCCTGATGAATTGGCTTCAGTAGTCTTACCCCCCTTTTGGGGTTGAGCTATTAAAACCCTGCACTGTCCCTTACTGTTTGCGCAGAACCGAACCCAAGGAGGGAGAGTCCGTGCTATTTGCAACCATGAGTCTATGTAGGGAAACTGGTCAGGTACCCAGGGCTCCCAGTGATCACTTGATAAACTGCGAAGACCTGGGGAGATCTAAGGTCCCATCTCATGGCCAGTTGACCTGGAAATTGGGCCAGTCAACTTCACAGAGAGTTTGGAGTTTTCCTCACATCCATCTGACACCATAGTCATCAGAATAACCTTGCATGAAGTTCTTGAGCATACAGTCTAATACAGTTGGTTTGGACTGGCTGGACCCCATTTCTTTATGTACCTGATGTGATCCTCCCAGGTGCCCTCCTGTTTTCGGTGTCGCAAAACAAAGAAGGGGAGCCCCTGGAGGAGGCCTTTCAGATTCCTGCTTGGCTGCATCCCTTACGGGACTTTAAGGCGTGTCTTGGCTATGGTACAGCTATGTAAACCCCGGGCCTGGTTGTCCCCGAAAGGACAAGTCACCTTTTTGCCTTATGATATCGCCACAGAACCACGGGTTAGGGCCCACTCAGACTCCGTAGTTACTGCCGTGGAGCCATAGATACAGTCACACAGTCACATGTCCAATTGCACAGAGATCATCACATGTCCCTCCCAGCCCCAGGTTTTCCGTACCTGGCGTCTAGCAGTGGAGACTTTGGGAGGTGATCAAGCTCCCCTTCTGTCCAAAGGCAGGCTTTGGTCCCAAGACCTTACCTTATGTGGAGTCTTGATCCCTGAAGGGTTTAGTCCGTCTCTCCATGGAGTCTGGCTCATTCAAGTTGCCTCTGGGCATGGTGCCCCCCACCCCCAGGATGGAGGTCCCATAAAAGTTCTGGGTGGTGCCACCTCGTTCAGCTCGATAGAACTTCCGCCACCGGTTGGCTTCTGTTGCCAAGCCAGTGGCACAGTGGCCAGCATGGTTGGTTTCCTGGTCAGGGAACCAAAATGTGGCAGGACAGGTAACTGAGGAAGTCAAATGGCAGAGAGAGTTAGAGAACCAGTTTTATTACCCCAGCGGGCTCAAAGGAGTTACAGCCTCCAAAGTCTGAGCCCCGATGAACAGGCTTTTCGGACTCCTATAGTGTTGGGGTGGGGGCCGGCTGATGTGATAAGCAAGCAGGGTTACAGAAGCTAAATGCATTAGACAACTGGTGGAAGGAACGCAGAAGTGGGAGTTCACAGAATTTACATTAAACAGCTTTTTTGGTAATTTTCCATTTCACATGCATTCTATAAAAATATTCCAACAATATAGAGGTATGTATTGTAAAAAGTGAATGATTCTTATATTTAATTATAATTGTTTTATTTTTTTTTAAAATAGAATAATATTATAAATACTGATTTTCAGCATATTTTTGTTTTTATTTTATGCTTAACAATATGTTTGGACTTCTCATGTAAGTACATGTAGATCTACTTACTGTATGTAATGGTTGCATAACGTTCCATTACCTGGGGATAGCATGCTTTATTTAACCAGTCCTTTCTTGAAGACTATTGAGGAAGTTGCAATTTATCATTATTATAAACGATGTAGTAGTGAATACTTTTCTATACTTAAAAGAGTATTTTATTATATATATGGAAATTTAATATATTACAAAATGGCATTTAAAAGAGTATGTAATGTGCATTATAGATTAATTGGGGAGATTGGCTAGTTCATTTATGATGGGAAGTGAGTTCTATGCTGCATATTGTAAAAACCCACAATAATACATTCTATCCATATTAATAATATAATAGTAAAAATTAAAACTGTTAGAAGAAAATGCAGGGGAAGAGTTGTATAATAGTAGGAGAGGAAAGCTCTTCTTAGCAAGACAAAAGACAAGACATATGAAGAAATGGATAGACTTTACATAAGATTTATAACCACAGAAGATAAAATAAAACAAGCAGATACCTCTTTTAATCCTTTAAGTAACTCCTTGTGTAGATACTATTGTTATTCACTGTCTTCTTCCTTTTTTAAATGAGGAATTTGTATCTCAAAAAGGGTAAGTAATGGTGAAACTGGTAATCAAGACTAGGCTTTTACTACTCTACAGCCCATGCTTTAAAGGTCTACACAATTGGGAAATGGACAAAGGGTAATTTATTCAATAATAAATGTCTAACAAATATTTGTTGAGTGCATGTTGTGTTTCGAGTTATAAATATTATGAAAAACAATGTTCAGCTTCACATACTCACAGAAATGCAAATTAATGAAGTTAATATGGTCTCCCCCACTTCCAGTGTGTTCTGTCTCGATAAAAAGCACCACTCACCTGTTAGCTCAAACCAAATACCAACAAGTTATCTTGCAAAAGAAAATTTCCCTCAAGTTCCATTCCCCTGTGATTTGTTAGCAGACTTTGATAGATGCTACCTCCTAATAGTATATAAGACTTCCTGGTTCTCTCCACCTCTTTTGCTACCATTCTAGTTCAAATCAACAGTAGATTTTCACTAAACCACTGTTAATAGACTCCTTTCTGTTCCTTATATCCTTTTCAGCTTTTCAGACAGAGCAAGCTTCTGAAAAAAAAAAAAAGAAAGAAAGAAAATCTCCTCACAGATGCACTGAAAACCCCCATTAGCTTCCACTGCAGTTGGAATAAAACCCAGAACTTTTAATAAGCACTTTCATGACTGCACACTTGTGTATATTTTCAACCTCTCTTGTTTTCTCTCTGTGACCCATTCCTACCGCACTTTCGTTAATTCCTTGCATATGCCAAGCTCATTTCCACTTATGAATTTAAGAATATTCTTTTCCTCTTTCACTTGGCTAATAAATGCCCTATCTCATTCAGTGCTCCATCCTCAGTGCCTAAGTACAGTGATTGGCAAAAGTAAGTTCTTAGTAACATTTGTTAAATAAATGGGTTGAATAAATGAAGGAAATGACTTATCCATCAGTCATACTGCAGAGATTAAAGGGTAAATAATACTCCATATTTATGAAAATGTAGGTCATAAGTTGTTAAGAACCTTTAGAGGGGCAATTGAGAAATATCTATTAAATCAGACTAGGGAATTAGACTGAAAATCACCTTGTCCAATGACCAATTTGCCACACACTCAGTTACCCAAATCAACTCAGTTTACCTTAGATCAATACCAGGATCTGAATTATTGAGGATTCCCCCACAAATTGTATTTAACTGGCCCTCTGCCCGAGCCATTTGCCAGCATTTTTGTGAACACGGCTCCTCTGAATGTCAATTTTCTGTGTGTTTTACATTTCAATTGCTGAATATTTCTCTGCACTTAATCTTTTATTTATGGGTGGGCAGACTTTTCCTTTATTATAGTTTACTACCTTGTTGTTCTGGGGGGATGTGTATCCTGCTTCCATTCCTACATTTGCATCTACACCTGCTTCTACCAGTGGCCACTTACACAACCTTGACAAATGTTCTAGATCTGGTTTAGGAAAATTGACTGACAATTCCCTACAGAACCAGTGGACAGTAGGGAGCCTACTAGCTGTTCTGTGTTGGACTGACTTGGCCAGGCTTCAAATGAAAATTGGCACATTTTCCAATACAACAGAAAATGTACATTTTGCTTCCTATTGTGTTTTGGGGTCTGTCTTCAAGGTCATCCATATACAAACTCAACTCTGCCTCACAGAGAACCTTTTGAAAGGAGGCAGTTGTGGTAAATGAAATTGTTTAGTCATGAAGTTTGATGGTTTTATCATCATTCTCAAGGAAAACCACTCACTCAGCACAAGCAAGAATGAACTATGAACTATTCTCTTTCTGGAAAAGACTACCTCCATCTTTACTATGATGATAAAGATCAAAGTCTGGGCAAAATGTAGGAAGTGGTTTTTTCCCTCTGATTCATTAGCCACTTGTGTTAGCTCAGCTCATGCTCAGATGAGCTACAGCCCAGAGCCGAGGGGAGCCTGAAAACCCCTACACTTTCAGATCTTGCCCTGTTTGCAAGCAAGAAGAATGGGAAAAAGAAAGGGGAACAAAGAGAAAGAGCCAAAGTGCTTATTCAAATCTCCTATTTTACCAGCCCCTAGATCAAGCTTGTCCAACCGGAGGCCCATGGGCCACATGTGGCCCAGGACGGTTTTGAATGTGGCCCATCATAAATTTGTAAACTTTCTTAAAACATGGAATTTTTTTGTGACCTTTTTTTTTTTAAAGCTTATCAGCTATTGTTAGTGTCAGTGTATTTTATGTGTGGCCCAGAACAATTCTTCTTTTTTCAATGTGACCCAGGGAAGTCAAAAGATTGGACACCCCTGTCCTAGGAGTATTAGGGTTTGCAATGTCCAGATAGTGAACTAATTTGCAACTGGATAGAACAGGCTCCTAATCAACAGATGCAGAAGAATATTTCTATGTCCTTATTACAAAAAGTTGCTTGAAAATGTTAACAAGCAAAATTCTCCTTTATTTCTCTGCAATGAAGTCCCCACCTACAGGCAGTTCCACCCTCTGAAATGGTCATCATGCTACTAGGGATCCTCACTCCGGGACACTTCCGTCTATCCAGATATTCAAAGAGATGCCCTAAAGTTGCTAAATAGAAGAAAGGCAGCTATTTAGCCATTTGTAAGTAGGGTGAGATGGCCTATGTGACATTCAAGAGATATAGAAAAAAGGATACCTAAAAGGAAAGAGTGTAGTACAGAGAAAAAAACAGGAGCCAGAAGGTTTGAAATCTTCTGTAAATTACTCTTGTGATCACCAATCCGGATTCCCGGCAAGTCAGTTAACCTTTTTCGTTAGGAGTTCTGGTTGTGAAGTGAGGGTAATCATGACATTGATCTCAGAGTGTGGTAAGGAGAGGGATGCCCCGTGCAACTGTGTGTCTGACTGACATGTGGACATTGGGCAGAGCGGAGGGACCCACTTGTTGGCTCCTGTCTTCCAGATCACTACATACAGGTGCTGGTTTGCCAGCATGAGTGTGTGAGGGAACTTGCCACCCGCCCTGGCCGCCTTTCACCAATTGAGAATTTTCTTCCACTGCATTATGACTACCTACAGTTTGCCTATTACCGAGGTAAAGCATGGGTTATCTGCGAAGGGGAGGGGCAGTGTCGCTCATCATTAGAGAATTTCTCATCTCACATCACTGCGACTCAGGACAGGAGCAGAAGGTGAAACTACAAAGTGGGTGAATGCTGTGATAATGCCCTACAATTATACTAGACTGACATTTCACATGATTTTTAAATTTAATGTTACCAACTTAATTTTTAAAGGTTCAAAGACCAAATATCATAAACGCCTCCCTCTGTTCCTTTTCCCCACAACCCAAGTTCATGCCCTAAAACCCAATTTCATATTTGTCCCTAGCACACACACACACACATACACACACACACACACACACACACACACACACTGACTTATTTCCCCCTCTTATACAAAGAAGGTAGCATATTATTTTCATTATTCTCTACATTAGTTTTTCTTTTTTCACTTAATAATATATATCAGATTCTTTTAGCAGGTTGGACCTATGAAATTACCATTTGCTTAGGTCAAATTTTGGCACTTACATGATTCAATCTAATTATATTGGTACATAGAGATTTTCATTAATTTTTCTTTAGTTTGCATATTATTGTACTATAATTTATTTAATGTTGCTTTTTTTTAAATTCATTTTTATTGTTAGACTTATTGGGGTGACATCTGTTAGCAAGGATTACATAGGTTTCAGGCATACCATTCTACAGTGCATTGTCAACTTGATGCATAATAAGTTCACCACCTAATGTGACTTCTCTTTCCATCACCTTATATTTAGCTTCCCCCCCTCCTCTCCCACCCCCTCCCCTTTCTAATGTTGCTTCTTACTGATAAACATTATGTTGTTTATAATCTTTTGCTGGGATAACCAATGAGCAAATGAATAATATTTTATATATGCCATTTTACATTTGCACATAAATATTTTCAGTTTTTTTATTTGTAATTTTGATAAATGTCAATTTTTTTCTCATTTTTCATCAGAATGCATCATTCAATTTTTAGATGTTCCTCAATTCATTAGGTGAAAAATTGGTATCTCAATTTAGTTTTAATTTCCATTTATCTTACTAAGAAAGGGAGAGATTGAGCATCTTTTCTCATATTTAGAAGTAATGAATAGAATTTGGACTGCTGAAATTGGTCTTAGTTATCCTGTCATCAAACTCAGTACAAAAATCAGAATTAACTCCTAAAATTCTAATCTGCTTACTTGTATTAAATAATGCAGGTTGTCGACAAGCACCTTCAGGTAGAAATATTGGATAATTTGTACAGAAAATCTAGCACCAAAACAGACCAAAAGTAGTACCTTTGGAATACAGTGGTACCTTGGTACTCATTGTTACTTGGTTCTGAGAAGCACGAGTACCAAACAAACTTTTCTCATAAGGAATAATGCAGTGGTACCTCGGTACTCATTGTTAATTGATTCCGGGGGTGCGATGCATACTAAACAAATGACAAGTACGGGGACAAAATTTTCATGTCAAAATGCATCCAGTACCAAATTCAACGAATTTCAAAGCAGTCGAGGACCAAGGTATGACTGTACCTGAAATTGTATCCTTCCTTTTACCTGCAACTATTTCTGATTATTTTGCCTCACCTTATCTTCCCTCATCTCAATGTTTAATGCTGACCTCTCACTAATATTTTGATGTATCCCTTGAAAATTCTTTAGACGGACATAGGCTGATTAATGCTGTAACTCCTCGGTCTTTCAGTTGGTGACTATGTGAAAGCCTTGGAGTGCGCCAAGGCCTATCTTCTATTCCATCCTGACGATGAGGACGTCCTAGACAATGTGGATTACTATGAGAGTCTGTTGGAGGACAGCACGGACCTGGCATCCATCGAAGCCAGAGAGGTGAGAACAATGTCCTGAGAAGAAATCCCACATTCTGCTTAGGTGCTCTTGGAAGAGTTAGGAAAAATAAAACACTGGTCTTAAACATATCTAACAATTTAGTAAAGGTTCTAGAACTAATTTCTTTCTAACTTTAATTATTAATGCCAGAAGCACATTTTTCTCACATGTGTTGGCTTGTAAAAATCTGTTGAGATGGAGATAATTTTTGCAGCTCTGAATATTTTTTTTTTTTTGCTTATTTGTCATTGCTTAATGAAAACTAGTTCCACTTGAATATTTATCATATCTCTTAACCGTTTCGTAAATATAAACTTTTCTTTTCTCTAGGATTTGACAATGTTTGTGAAGCGTCACAAACTGGAATCAGAACTAATAAAATCAGCCGCAGAGGGTCTGGGATTTTCATACACTGAACCGGTAAGAACAAAAAGAAAAGAGGAAGTGTTTTTCACAAAAACCATTCAGTGAACTTTTAATTTATGATTTTATTTCCCAGCCCCATTTATTGAAGGTTCTAATCCCCTTACTTTAGGTTAACAACAACTGGAGAAGGGGAGGAAGTTATTTACTCAATATATGTGATAAACTTTAAAGGACTTTATAGATTTTCATATCAATGAGACCTAAAGTCAAAAGCAAATATATTTGGGTAGAATAGAAGTATTTTGTACATGATCCATTTGTTTTATTTCCTAAATTCTGGATGCAATCTTGTGTAGTTTTTAAACATTTCTCTTAAACATTTTAAACATTAAAAAGACTTCAGAAAGAATAAAATTAATCACAATTGGGTACAACATGCTGACTTTTCTTTACTTGTTCATGTTGCCTTTTCATCATTCTTCATATGAAGACATACCTTTGGCAGAACTAGCATTGTGATATGTATATTGTGTTTAAGAAATCATAAACAATTTCTATATTTTTATAGCTTGTAAAATTACTTTTAGCTACTATATGGAGGTGATATACAATAAATAAACTTTCCTGATGATGAATATTTGATTTGTTTGATTTGTTTTGTGTTATACTTAATGCATTAAGAATTGTTCTCTCTATTGAACTGTATCATTTAATAAACTCTCAGGATGGGATTACTCTGCCATCAAAGGATATGAGGAATTTTAAAGTTCTTGAAATTGCTTTTCTAAGAGAGTTTTTTTTATATCTTTACTGCTCCTAGCAATGCATAAAAGTACCAGTTTAATACAAACATCTTGGCAATGAGAAATAACATTTTAAAATCACTTGTATTAATCACATATTATATATAAAATTGTACATCATTGTTGCTTTAATGTGTATTCCTTTGATGACCATCAAAAATAAACCTTTTACATATTATTATTATTAATTATTTTTTCCCTAATTTGAATTATCTGGGCATACATTTTGTTCATTTATCTGTTTTGTTACTATATACATTCTTCACATAATCTACATTTCATGTGTTTATAAAAAGTGCTATTTTTGAAACACCCTATTTGTAACTTTTTTTTTTTAGTTTCTGTTTTAGTTATATCAGGTTTTATTGGTACATTTTAAAAATTAGGATAATTTTAATATACCAATTCTAATGTAACATTTCTAATAGTGTTATCTGGTTCCTACTTATGATTTTTTTCCAAAATTGCATTATCCCACTTTGGAGATGGTTAATCAGCATGGAATTTTCTTGTATTTATTCATAAAACATACGAGAGTTAGACTGAATAATTTTTTAAATGTCTCCTCGCTATCAAATTCTAAAACACTTTCATGGATAAAAGAATGGATGCCTAGGAGAATTCCAAGCTAATTTTTAAAAATCTACTTGTGCATCATTTTATCTTTGTCAAAACTCTATCAATCTTAGCCTTCCTTTCTTTTAACTTTTTAAAATAAAAAAAAATATTGCATCTCTATATAAATGCAAGTTTCCTAACATTTTAGGTTTTTTGAGTGTTTTAAGGGTATTTTATTTCTGTAAATGATGATTTGGTGACAAAATTAACTATTTTTTAATATATTTTAAAATAGAATCATTGGATCCGATATGGAGGACGACAGGATGAGAATCGGTGAGTTCTCCATTCATAGCACCAACTGTTTATTTTAAAAATTTTTTCCAAAAGCATACAGTTTCTTTTATTTATTTATTTATTTTTTAATGTTTCCATTATGGTTGCCAGACTGGAGGGGAGTTGGAAAAATGGGTGCAAAAAGGGGATGGGATTAAGATGTACAAATTGCCAGTTAAAAACAGTCACGGGAATGTAAAGTACAGCATATGAAATACAGTCAATAATATTGTAATAACTACGTTTGGTGTCAGATGGGTACTAGACTTATCAGGATGATAAGTTATATGTCCAATCACTATGTTGTACACCTGAAATTAATATAGTATTGTATATCAGTTGTTTATATTTAATGAGAAAAATACTTAGAGTCATACCTATTATGAGGAATTTAGCTCTATAAATCAGCAAAAACATACAATTGAAAGAATACCAAACTGGGAATTAAGAGCTCTAGATCCTGGTCTCAGCTGTTCCTGGCACTTCTGTGTAAACTTGAATAATTTATTTTCCTCTCTGGGTCTCATAACTGTCTTCAAAATAAGGAGTTGGATCAGGTGATTTCTGAGGGTTAAATATTCCATGATTCTAAAGCAGAGAAAAATGGATGCTATTTTTTTATTTATTAGTACAATAGAACTATGATATTTTCTTGTTAATGCTGAATTCCCTTACTGTGTTTATTAGAAAGCATAAAGCTCAAAAAATTTTGCTGCAAGCTAACATATTAAGTGTTAGTAACTCAATCAGAAATGACAATAACTCAGTTTTTGAACTGAGAGAAGTCAAAGGTCAATTTACATGTTTTGAGCAGTTCAAGGAATCATAGAACATTGGAGTTGCATGTCTGAGATTGCCTATTCATGTGCAATTTCAAAAACAGGCCCTGAGTGGGCAAAGGACTCTCTTAGTCTCAGACTGTGGGAGACAGATAGGCCCAGATCTTCTTATTCACAACCTTGTGGTCCTTCACTAGACCTCAAGGACTCCGCCGCAGGCCGGCCTAGAATTACTGCAAGAAAGCCAGAAATGCGCATTTGGATTTTTTCAGTCTGTGTGTATTGAAGGAAACTCATGCCATCACTTGTGTGTTTGTAAAGTTGGACCCAAGTATGTGTCTTCTTTCTCAGAGTAGTTGAGAACCACTGCACTAGGACATGTTTTATTTCAATTCAACCATTGTTTAGTGGTGAACACTCTATGTTCAAGACATAACACTACACTCTGAGGATTATAAGGATGCACATGACAATATTTTCCTGCTCTTTTGGGATTCGAAGTCTAACCTTGAGGGAGTTAAGTTATGGAGATAATTAACTATAAGAACGGTTGCTAAGAAGATTTAGAGAAGTGAACCAGAACACACTCACTGAAGAAACAGAGAAGAACTTCATGGAGGCAGGGACATTTAATTTGATCTTGAAATATAGGTAGGCTTGTGTCCAGCAAAAATATACACCATGGAGTCCTAGGCTACCAGGGTAGGGTATCCTTTGCCTTTGAACGTCTTTATTTACTGGAAAATTTCTATTTCAACTTCTTTTGAACAAGCAGCATCCCTTCAGGAGTGAACATGGAGGGGGCAGAAATTCATGGATTGTCAGTGGGAAAAAAATCATCACCCAAGATAGACCGGGACCTAAGAGAGGGTAAGTATCTGTACACTTTACTCTTAGATGGAGGGGCAGAAGAGGATAGGACTTGACCAGTTCTTACTCAGATTAAAGAATAACCCACTTTCCTTGCAAATAAAAACAAAAAGGACTAAGCTATAGTTCATGAAATTCTGAACGCAAGGCTTAAAAACAAGCATGTCTCAGTTTGCATATAATTACTTTTGGTTCCCAACCAAAGGGCTTCCAAACTCACTCCTTTATCTGTTTTCCACAGAATACCTGTGAGCCAGGCAGGACTGTATGATTTTCACCATCCTCAGTTGATGACCATAGACTCTGAGAGGCTCTGTCCCATAGTGAGTCCTAGATAGCGTGGAATATACTGGGTATCAGAGGAACTGGAAGAGATAGGTTACATAGAATATTAGATTAGTTAATCTGGGATGCTCAAGGCATATGTATCTGAGCAGGGCTAGAAGACATAGATGGAATTTAGGTTGAATTGGTACAGATGTAGAGGGAGCCATTGTAATGCATAAAACAAATGGAACAAAGGCACAGAGGTAGAGAGAGCAGAACGTTGTATGCCTACTTATGTAAGTCCAAAACTAACTGAAACATACATGGAGAGTTGCCAAAAGTAGTTTTTAAATAAAGCCAAACGTTATTATAATAATAAATTATTAGCAATAGTGGTACTAATTGCAGAAGTAATCTTTAGCAATTATTATTGCTATGCTTATAATGTTTCAAGCAAATTTACATGCAGTTCATTTTAATACCAAAGGCATCTCACATGACAAAAGTATCCCTATTTCCCAGGCAAGAAAAATGAGGCTCACAGAGATGTAGAGACTTGTCCAAAGTCTCATAGCTCACAGTTTGTTGAGTAGGCATTTGAAACCAGGCTTTTGAATCCAAACCCTATTTTCTCTTCTTCCCCTGATGATGAAACATGGAAGTGTCTAGATATCCAAAATGTACACTATTGATTAAATAATTGCAACATAAGAAGTGGTTTTCAAAAACTTGCATTGAGAAGAAGCCCAGTACTCCTTTGCCTGACAAGAAGCTTGTTAGCACATTCCTCTAGGTGATTTAAAAACTACTGGCTCTCACATTCCCCAGCCCTTTCCTTCCTTAGCTTGCAAATCAGTTTGAAGTAGTAAACAGGATAATATGCTCATCTAATCTGACCTGGACTTCAGTTTGTGGCCACAAAGCCTAAGCTGTTTTACAAGTGCCAGAGAGCTTGATGGTCAGCCAGAGTTCATGTTGGTTTTTAAGCTGAGAAATCACCCAGGAAGTACATGAAAATATGCCAGCACTTTGCTGTAAATGCTTGGGAAACTCCAGAACAGCTGCCAAATTTCAAAGCCTTTTTTTCCCTGACTACCAGGGAATCTGGTGTCTAACAACTGACTAGGAAGAGTATTGGGAAAAGGAGAACAGAAGACTTCGCAGGATGGAGCAAGGTCACGATTGGCTGGGTTACCAAATTCTATTATTTCTGCAGAATTTGCTTAGTGGAATGGGCTAATGAATCTTAGGATGTTCTCTGGGAATCCACTGGAAAGCCTTCTGTGTAGTCACTGGAGATCTAAATAGTGTCTAAATTAAGAACAGTGGGGGAGGTAAAGTTTCCAACCAGAAAATACTTTCCTATGTTAGTCTGGCTAAAAGTAGATGTCAGGAAGACAAAAAAAGATGCATGCTTTATAGGGTAGAATGTATTTCAGCTCTTCCCATTTTCCACACAGATACTGTCATCAATACTGGTTACCGCACAGTAGTTAGTCATGTTCTTATTGGATGGCTCCCAAGCATTAGGATGGGGGTGGCCCAGTGTGGCTCCAGTCATGGAACATGCATGTGAACTTTCTATAAACATCGGTATTTCATCCATTATCTTTTTGACCACCAGTTTTCCAAAGGTCCTGCTTAATGATAATCTCAGAGTCAGTGGGGATAGAGTAGAAAGACCTTTGAACTTGGAATCAGGGGGGCCAGGTTTCCTGGGTTGTCTTAATTGAATGTGCTCAGCAGTGATAGGTAACTGGAGACTCAATCTCTCAGGGCCCTAGGGTCCTCATCTGTAAAACAAGAATAACAACTCTCGGAAAGAATAAATGTGACAAATCTTTTGTAAACCTTCAAGGGTTGTGCTTGTGTAAGGGCTTGTTAGTCAGCACACCCCTGTCATGACTTTGTGACATTGCGATATGAATGATGCAATGACTCTCTTTGCCATGAGCCACAGGCAGTGAACACAAAGGAGTGTTTTCCTGGATGATCCCTCTTTGTTGTGATTGGAGAGTCAGACCCAGGCACATACTTTATGAATGAGAGAGGAATTACGTTGTTTAACTAAATCTCCTTGGACTGTGGTTAAGAGTTGGCTCAGGCCATCGAATCAGGCCCCAGGAACCACAACTTATTGGACTACATTTTAATTTTTAATGTTTTTTTTCTGTCTGGTGTGCTACTAGTCATGTGTAGGCTGGCCCACTTGCATTTTTGAATGGCATAGTTTATTTTTCCTTTTTTTTTTCCTTTTGGTTAGTGAATGGGTAGTTGATTGTTTTTTGTTAAATGTATGTGGGAAACCTCTGTATAAAACTCTGTGCTGAGCAGTGATTATGTCTGCTACATGAAAGGCAGAGAGATTTATATTATAGTATATAGTTTGCCTAAACCTGTTAGGGTTTAGGTATTTAAGACTCCATTTGCATTTTGCCCCTGCTCCTGATATCTGTTTGTTACTTGTGGCATGGCTGGGGCAATTGTTATCTCAGGAAGCCTCTAAATATACTCTATTATACTTATTAAGATGTCTCAGTCAGAGCTTAACACAATCTATCAGGTATATTTCACTAATATAATAATCATCATCTTCATAATAGCAAATAATTTACAGAGCTTAAGAATGGTAGGCACTTTTCTAAATGTTTTGTTAAGTTGTAGTAACTTTTAAAGTCATTTAAAAAAATAAGCTTACTATATTTAAAACAAGACACTCGGTATAGAAAATGAGAAAAACATGGCAAACTCCAGAGCAATCTAGTTCACTAACTCTTGATCTGTTTTCCATTTCATTTGAGTTCTATATTAGAAAATGCTTTTCAGTAAACTTATGAGTATCTTCTCTTTCTTGTTGAAGGAAAATCTATTTTTATATTTCTATACAGGAGTGGAATATGCATTTGACTTTTCCAAATATTGGAGAGACTGCTTCAATTTGGCTATGAATTTTAGTCAACTACATAGATTAGATCAACCTTTCCCAAGAAACTGTTTTATGTTAAAAGGTTCCAGGGTAGGGAACAAAAGTCTAATTTTTATTTTTTTTATTTTGCTATGAAAAAAAATGAGCACAAATGTAACAGCCTACCATAACATTTACTATTTCACTGTTTCTGTGGGTCAGGAATCTGGGGATAGCTTAACTGAGTCCATTGCTTTAGGACCTGTCTACAGACTTTCTTCCCTTGATCAGGACTGGGGCCTCTTCTAAGGCTTGACTGAGGAATTATCTTCTTGCAAACTCAGATGACAGAATTTGGTTCCTAAAAGCTTGTTAGACTATGGTTCCCAGTTCCTAGTTGGTTGTTGGCTACAGGATGCCCTCAATTCTTTGCCATGTGAGCTTGTCCAATAGAGCCACTTGCTGCATCGAACTGCAAGGTGAGAAAGCAAAAGCCTGAGTCTACCAGCAAGCTAGAAGTTGCAATCTTACGTAATGCAATCACATAAGTGACATCTCATTACCCTTTCCATATTCTGTTGGTTAGAAGAAAGATTTAGGCAGGCACTGCCCACACTTGAGGGGAGCACATTATATAATCCTATGAATACTATTACAGGGGGCAGTGATCCATACTATTATGGGATCCATCTTAGAGTATCTCTGCCACAGGAAGGAAGACAGGAAGGAAGGAAGGAAGGACGAGAGGGAGGGAAACAAAGAGGGAAGGAAGAAAGAAGGGAAGGGAAGGATATTGTGCTCAATTAAGGGTGAGAACTGCTACATATTGTATCAATACTTAGGATATTCACAATGCCTGTTCACATATTAAAAGTTCTAAGAAGTCCTTTCCAAACATATTTGGTCAAGAAACTCATTTTTCATTAAAAACTCTTCTGCAGAACAAAGCTTGAGAAATATTGAGTTATAAAAAGAAATTTTATTTTCTATTCATTCCAAAGATTGATACTGAAAATGGGAGTTCATGGGTATATTCCTGAAATCCACGAAATTCTGTATTTATACATTTTGATGACAATTTTAAAATATTGAGAGGGACACCAAGTGGGTCATCTGAATAACCACCTTATAGCCAAATACTGCCACACGATCTCGTACCTCAGTGGGTATGGGTACAGTTACCATTACATTGGCACCAGTTAATAATACTTCAATTGCTGAACATTAATAAGAAATAAAGTAGGAAGAACTTCCAAATAATGTATTAGGATCAGATGAAGGCCAAAATTTGTCTTGATACACTAAGATTTTGTAGTAGTTTTAATAGAGAAAATTTGTGATAGAATAAATGAGTCATTATACACCAAAAGTACTATAAGGAATGCTGGCTCAAAGAACGTGGGCCAGATAGGTTAGTAGAATATCCATGTGGAATGCAGCTTTTTAGTTTCTGCAAAATAACATTAACCATTTTATTAATATTGTTGTTTTGAATTGAGTTGGTTTTATGTTCTTGCTTTTATTTAATCTTGTAAACTGGTTTTGACATTATGGTTATATGAAGCCATAAAAAGAAATACTAAATTTATAACTTATACTTGCATATATGGAAGTATAATTGAAAATATGAAAGTGAAAATAACTTGTCAGAACTTCTGCTCCTTAGGGGACTTTTGTATTAACAGATGACTGACTGTGCATCACTCAAGATGGAAAGATAGTCTCATTTTAATATTCTATTAATTCTGGGGTTCGATGACTCTTTTAAACTAACTAGACTAATAAGCAATATGCTGCTGCTTAATATGGCTAATCTGTTTTAAAGAGATTACGTAGACATCAATTTCAGTTGTCTCTTCCTCCTTCAACTGATGTGATTTTGACCAATATGTTTGCAGGTACTGTGGGGAGGAAGGGAGGAGGTGTGCCGTCCCCAACACTCCCTCCAGGGTGAGCTGTCATTATGGACAGGAACGTATCAGGTCCCTTAGAGTATTACAAAGAGTAAAAAACAGTGGTTTTCTTTTCTGTTTACCTTACTGGTTCAAGATAGTCAACCTCTGTTACATCTGAAAAATTTCCTCTCCATCAGGAGTTTTGTCCTTTACACCTACTTTCCATAAGGAAACCTTGTCAGGTGTAGACTTTATCATTTCACCACCTAAAACGTGGCCCAAAGGCATCATTCTCCAAAGAGCCTAAGTAGAGCTCATTTCATAAATGTGGACTGTATCCAGGAACAGAGCAGGAAGCTATAGAAAATTCACCTGTGCAAAGAAGATGATACCCTGAATACCCAGAGAACAAAGGACAATAGATATCCCAAAAGCAAGACCATGTACTGTCGGGTGGGTGGTAGAAAGAAGACTAGGAAGGAGTTGGATGACTTGGGTGTGACAGTCCTGATGGTGCATTTACTACCTGCATTTCTTGATGAAGCCATTGCTCTACATACCGTGAGACTGAGGTGTATATGTCATGCCTGGGGACATAAACATGTAATGAAGTAGTTGCAGGTGATGTTATAACAGAGGTAAGAATCAATGGCTATAGAGAGGGGCGGGTCCAGTTGCCAAGAGAATGCTACAGGCTTCTCAGAGGAGAATCCTGGGAGATGGCCAGTCTGCTTTGCAGGATCATCACTGAAATGAAGAGAAAAGATAGCGTGTCAAACCCCAGATAGAATACAAATGTAACATATGATCATGGCGTTTTGGAGAAACCTGATATTCAAACATCTGCCTTTTCCCTAAATCCATGTTGTGTTTATCAAGCTTCCAAACATGTCATTTTTCTTCAAATTTCTGAATATTCATGGGGAAACTGACTCCCCTGAACTGTATATTGAGAGATGTTGGGTGTTCTGTGCTTCCCCGCTTGGGGACAGAGGTAACAGAGAAAGCAGTGTGCTCTGTCCCTCCAGGTGGCCCTCTGCTCTATGAGAACATCACCTTCGTGTATAACTCCGAGCAGCTGAACGGGACCCAGCGGGTCCTCCTGGACAACGTCCTGTCAGAAGAACAGTGCCGCGAGCTCCACAGTGTGGCCAGTGTGAGCACCCCCGGGAGAGGGCAGGGGCCTGGCAGGGCTGGCCTGGCGGATCCCCCGAGTGCTTTGGCTCTGGTCCCACTTGGAGCCAGACAACCAGACCTGAAATGTCACTTTCTTTAGGAAAAGGACATTGATGGTGGAGGCACTTTCTTTGGGTCGGGATGACCTGAGGTGTGTCCAGACCTGGATAAAGCTAGTGAATCTGGAATAGTGAGTGGCTCAATTCCTAGGACCACAACCATCCAGCATGTGCCCTGCCTACCGTGGGAAGTCTGAGAAAATCCCTTTATTTTAATCAGTCATTAACCAATATAGTAACCATTTATATTCTACTTATTTCTACAAAAAGGGGTGGTATTTTATAATAAAAATGTAGCATGAAGATTAAATAGATATATCTCCTTTGATTGGGAAAATGAATGATACGGGAGTCCTGGAACAAAATGGAGAAGGTTCTGGGTGCTGCTTTGTTCTTGGCTTTCCAGCAATGATGGCAGACAGGGAGACCTGATGAAGTCACAGCTCTTGTGCAAACATCTTCTCTTTTGCTTCCAGGGAATCATGCTCGTAGGTGATGGATACAGAGGGAAAACTTCACCACATACACCCAATGAAAAGTTTGAAGGCGCAACTGTCCTGAAAGCACTCAAAGTAAAGTTTTAACTTCTTTCGGGTTTGGGTGCCTAAGTGTCAATCCAAGACCCCCTGGGAATGGCAGACACGGGAAAGAGAAGAACTTGGAATGTTGTCCTCTCAGGACACTTGAAGGGAGCAAGTATAAAATGGCACCGTCATTGTTTGCAATCCTTCCTTCATTCTTCCATTCAGTCATCAGTTTATCAAACTCAGCATTCCCCAGATTTGTATCTGACAAACAATATACTGCCCTTCCGTTCTCAAGGAGCTCCTGGGCCCATGGTGAAAACACACCCAAACACGTAATGACTCTGTTTTGTAAGACTGTTGTTAGAGAGGAATCAGGGGAGTGTGATGAGAGAAGAGAAGAGGGAGTGCTGAGCTTTTAATGTTCTCTCAAAGATTAGGAAGGGCTTGTTTCAATGGCCCACTTTCGTAAGCAAAACCCGTAAGCATGTAGTGTTCGTATTCCCACTAGCCAATGCAGAGATGCCCGTTCTATATTGCCTTACTGAAACCCAGGTCCTCTTTCTCTAAAGCCCACCAATCAACCCAGTGGCATCTAATGTTCTTCTTTTTCCCAGTTTGGTTACGAAGGCCGGGTCCCACTGAAGAGCGCCCGTCTGTTTTATGACATCAGCGAGAAGGCCCGAAAGATCGTAGAATCCTATTTCATGCTGAACTCAACCCTGTATTTTTCCTACACACACATGGTCTGCCGCACAGCCCTGTCTGGTGAGATTCCAGAGCATGAACTTCTTCCCTTCTGCCCACAGTGGGATGAGAAAGAAAACAATGCAAAATAAAGTTCTATTCCATTTTAGACTAATGCTTTAGAAGAGTTTTAAATTTCTACAACAAAAGACACCTACTCACTCTTATTTTTCCCTTCCTCTCTTTCCTCTTCGTGGTCCCCTAATGTACCAGCAAACCATCGTTCTGCCTATTTTCCTTTTCTAATCCATTTCTCCTACTTTCTTTAGTCACATAAAACAAACAGTTCTTTACTGCTTTAGAGTTTACTTTTTAGGGTACCAGGAACCTAGAAATTACGGTCTCCTATTATGTCCACCAGCATTGAATGGCAGCAGAGAAAATGAAGGGATTGTTGAAAGAAATGTTTTCAAAGTGTCAGAGACCTGCTCCACTCCCTACTGGCATTCTTTCTTCTCTGGGTGTTCGTTCTCTTCTACACCCTTCTGGGTAGGAGGGGAGGGGTCATGTCACAGGACGAGACTTTTGCACTTGGGAAGTTTCAGCTGAATCCAAGTTTTTTCTTTTTACATTTTCCTTTTATCCTCCTCCTCGTACTGCTCCACATGGAGGACCACCCATGAGATGCATGGGACGTCCACATGTCTATTTATGTCAGACAGCTTTTATAGCTGAGGCAGCAGGTGCGACTTGCCTATGGTTTTACATCAAGTTCATATCACAGCAGGGCCAGTCTCTTAAGGGCTCATCTAGTGTCCTGCCACCCATTCTGCTCTGATTTCTGTCTGCTCACATTTGCAAGGGGTGCCAGCAACGGGAGAAGACAGCCAGTGTCAGGCTTGCTGTTGGAGGGCACTGCACTTCTGCTTTCATGCTTCCCTGTTTCCTTTTCCGGCAGGTCAACAGGATAGAAGAAATGACCTCAGTCACCCCATTCATGCTGACAACTGCCTGTTGGATCCGGAGGCCAATGAATGCTGGAAGGAGCCCCCTGCTTATACATTCCGGGACTATAGGTACAGCCAGCACCTGCTTCAAAAACAAGCTTTTGCCAAACAGTTACCCAAAACACATGGAAATCAGAAAGCTGACCTGTTTTGTTTGTCATCACATTCGTGTCTACAAAGCAGGGCGCCTCAAGTAACTTTTTGAAGCAGCTGCCACAACTGGGAAGCGATTTATCATCTCATATTTTTTATCTTAAAATACATGCATATTGGGAGTTCCCTGATGGTGTAGTGGCTTAAGGCTTCGGCGCTGGCGCTGTCAGCGCTGCGGCCTGGGTTCGATTCCCAGCCAGGGAGCTACCCCACATACCAAAAAGCAAAAAAAAAAAAAAAAAAAAACATGCATATTTTGTTGTATCCTAGTTCACAAAATGTCCACTTTGTTTTAATATAAAAGTAAAGCATATATATATATAGTGTGTGTGTGTGAGTGTGTGTACACACACACACTCACACTCACACACACACACACACACACTTTTTTCCTAAATGATCACTTGACTTTCACTGAAATATATTCCTTGTAGCCTAATAAGACAGGGAGCTGCACCTCAACATGCATAGAAATCTCATCACATCATTTATGTATGTCTGAATTTTATAAATAAGAAACTGGAAACCCAGGAGGAAAAACATTTTCTTATGTTGAAAGATATTTTAGTGTGTAAAGAGGTGAGTCAGGAGTTATAATTGCCATGTATATAACTGTGTTTATTATTACTACTCTATACAGAAAAATGTATTGAGCGCCCCCTATCTGCCAAAGTATGCTACACTCACTGAAGCTCCCGGGCATGTTAGGGAAAAAATACATTCATTAAGAGTTACTAGTATGGAAGAAGAGAGTTGTAAGTAGTGTGAGCAGGTTCAAAGGGGTAGATTAAATCTAGTTAGATTTTCTCTTAAGGAATTGAAATATGAGGTCATCTTTGAAGTATAATTAAAATTTAATGTAAGCGGAATAAAATCCCCTGAATTATTTATTTATTTATGACCCAAATTACATCTTATCCTACTCTAAGGGTTAGGGGTGTCACTTATTTCAATGTCTAGTTCAAAGAAAGCTTACTAACCAGGCTTGTCAGTCCATCGCCAGTCTTCAGTATTCTTGTGGTAATGCTGTTGGATACAGAGGACTGATGGTTTCCCCTTTTTTCTCAGCGCTCTCCTATATATGAATGACGACTTTGAAGGAGGAGAATTCATATTCACTGAGATGGATGCCAAGACTGTGACTGTAAGCAAACTTATTCTTTTAAATTTATTTAGCATTTTTCCTCTCACTCTTGCCATTTTCCAAGTACTTGAACTGTTGAATTTCAAATATTTCTGAGCTCGAGAATTCCAGAGGTGGAAAGAGGCCAAGCAAATTCATACATCATAAAAATGTTAGAAAGGGAACCATCAATAAAAAGCATCTAGTCCATTTTACAGATGGGTAAATTAAAGACTAGAGATAGTAAGGATATGCTCACCATCACATAGCTAGTTATGTAAGAATTTGAACTAGCACCTTGGTCTTCTGATTCTTTGTCAAGTAATCTGATTGGAAACATAAAAAGACCAATTCCTTAGTCACCCAAGCCTAGGACAAGTCAGATAATTCTACAGACTGACTTTCTAGTAATCTGATGTTGCATATGCTTAGACTGAGTATTGGCCTTCGGACTCTTAGTTATCAAAATTATTATATATTTATACATGTACGAGTGTGAGTATATGATTGTGGCTACAAGTAGACCCACATCTGCAAATTGATATGTACACATTCACAGATGCATGTGTGTGTGTGTGTGTGTGTGTGTGTGTGTATGCACACGTGCATGATATGCTTTGGATGAGATTCTAGATGTGACTTCATAGGTAAAAATCAAAAGTTAAATTCAACCACCATCTTCCTACGTGAGTCAACGCCTTTGGAAAAACAGCCTACGGGGCACTTATAGACCAACCACATCACCAGCATCCTTTGGTCTTCCAGCCGTAGAGCATACTCCACCATAGAAAAGCAGGTTTTCCAATTGAGGAGATAATCACATTCTAAATAGATTATGAATATTTCTTTCCTCCATACAAAATCTGAATAGTTGGCTCATTTATCTAATAAACTTTAAGAATCTTGCATTATAGAAGCAATCTCCATGACATTTTCTTAGTTTTGTGATTTTCTTCTCATATTTTGCAGTGTATTCTTTTTTGGTTTTTTCATTTGTTTGTTTTTTTGCTTTTTGGTATGTGGGTAGCTCCCTGGCTGGGAATCGAACCCAGGCCTCAGCGCTGAGAGTGCCAGCACCAAAGCCTTAAGCCACTACACCACCAGGGAACTCCCCTTTGCAGTGTATTCTTAATAGTGAAATAGCCATTTCTCATTCATGACAGAGCACTGGAATATAAGCAGATGATAGTCAACGATTGTATGTTACTGGGTTTAGAGATGAAACCTGTGGGGACGCTGGTTAAAATTGTCCAGAAACATTGTTATAAGTAATAAATAATATTTCATACAATTCAGTACAATAAGGTATATTTAAAAGGCCATGCTGTCCATCCTTTTCGGTAAAAAGCTTAAATATTATTACAACATGCAAGTATTTTGATACTTCATTCTCTGGCAAATTAAATCAAAATGGATGGTCCTGGTCAGAGTTTATAATAGAATCCCTATACGAAATTCTCAGTTTTTGAAGAGCCTCAGTGCAGAAAAGATTTGATTTCTGAGCCCTGCTAATATTGACTCTGAGATTCAAAAAGGCATCTCACACAGTTGGAAAGAAAAAAAAAAAATTGCAGGTGGTGGAAAAGATTTCTTTGCTTCTACTCCATCTTGTGGCCAAATTTGGAAATGCTCAGTTCTAGGAAGCAGCGAATGCCCGGACTGCTGTGAGGAACTGATTAAAGATTGAACGCAAGCTATTTGGAATTATTCTTTTTAAAGATGTGAAAGCAGACAATACTCCCCTTTAATAGATTTATACTTCTAAGAGAAAGGTGTCACTATTTTGAAAATAACTGAATCTGACCACTCCTCCTCTCCAGGAAGTAAAGGAACAACTGATTTCACAACGTTTTCATTTAAAAGCTCCAAGTTGGGAGATTTCTTTTCCCAAATCAGTTCCACTTCACATTAATGTGTGTGGTAGATTTCCTAGGGTATTTTGTAGAGAATTAAAATTCTTAGGTAACCAGTCGCCATAACAAAGAAGAATGGACAGTTTTCCCTCCTTTGCCTCCAGAGGGACAAATAAAGCAGGGAAATAATCTAATTTGAGGCTACGCAAGAAGGTTAAGTCTTCTGAGTCCTTTATTTTTTAAAAGTCTGGCAATTGTATAATTAACTGAACAGTGGCTGAAGATTTACACTTATTCAAGGCAAGTCTGGCACAAAGGCTTCTCTGATGTTTAGTCATCCATTATATGAAAAGCAAAAGGAATGTCCTTTTATCATACTTGGAAGATATATGGATTATTTCAACAGTAGTATTTACTTGTGAAACAAGGATATTTAGGGATTTGGGTTTCTCTGTGCAAGTTTCAAAAAGATAAAATTTAATGAGTTCCATTTGCTTCATGAAAAATAAAATTCACTATAGAGCTATGTTCCAAAAGTATGTTTGCAATCATTTATCTGCACTGCAGAGCATATTTTCTTAGAGGAGCAGTGTCATCAGTGGAGCTTGTTTATCTCTCCATGTACCTGATACACAAGGTCAGACAATTAATTTCGTGAGCTCATCCTAGGAAAAGTGCTGCACACCTCACTGCTGAGTATCACTACGGTCACCTTCGAAGTACTCCCCTTGGGAAGCTATGCACCGATGCCAGTGCCTAGTCCACCCTTCAAAGCAATTTTGGAACTCTTTTTCTGGAATGGCCATCAGAGAGCTGCCATTGTACCCAAACTCTGACAGTTAAGTTCATGAAGTTGCCAAGGTTATGACACCACACTGAATTGCTGCCAACATCAGCACGGGGTCACAATTGATGGCTTCTTTTCCTAAACTTTCCCAAAGTTCTCTATGTGTAAAAATGCTTTCCCTTCTTCCATCAGAGAGAAAGCATCAAATTGTCCCCATTCCCTTTCTTTAGCTTTGTAAGATGTTGTTCCCAGGATTCAGCAATTACACAGAAGCAATGGCAACCACGTGTGGTTAAGTGAGTCCTGAGCAGCACCAGGGCACGAGCAGCCAGAAAACTCGAAATGAGGTCCTAAAGCCAGGTGCAGAAAGGCTCTCCTCGCCTACGTCATGTGGGTCAGGTGGTACTTATTTTGCTGTTTCTGTGTAGGAATGTACAATAGTTCTCTTCTTCAGAAAATGAAATCAGATAAATTCTGAGGGCACCCGTAACTACTGAACTGTTTGGATTTATAGAAAAGTCATCTGACAAAGCTGCTTCAGAAAAGCAGCTCTCTCTAGCAAAGACAAATCACTCCTGAACTCCTTAATGATTGTGAATAGAAGAGTGACACAAACTGAGTGCTTTTCTCTGCTCCGCCCTTTAACACACACGTTCTCTCTCTCTCTCTCTCTCTCTCTCTCTCTCTCTCTCTCTCTCCTGGGTCTCAGACTTTTTGATTCTTCCACATACCTTTGACCCTCAATGTAGATCATATAGTATAGTCTGGGAGCACGTATGTTAGGAAGCAGTGAGGAACTTTTTCAAATATTCCTCCTGAAACTGTCAGTGCAAAAATTTAGCCTTCTCATTTTATGGTGAAGGAAACCAAATATTCTTCGAAAGCAAGCCTGGGCAAACATTTTTAGAGCAAGAGCTACTTTTAATTTTCTCCAAGTGTCATGGCCCACTAGCTATTTATTTTTCAGGAGGTCGCCTCAAAATTGTTTGGCGGTCCACCGGTGGGCCACATTTGATATCTTGCCCAGCCCTGTTCTTAAGGGCATGTATCAACTGAAGTCAATTCAGAAAACAGCTAGTTTGATTCTATTATCAAATAGACGGCTGGTACCACCTTTTTGCCTTTACTTATCTAAGCTCTGCTATGAGATGAGTAAGGTTTCTGTGCTACCTCAAACATTTCCTCAAACATGAAAGTAAGGCCCCTAATACTCCTTTGCTTAAGCTCACTCGATTTGGAGAGCCTGCTAGTTCGACCTAACACCCTGGCTCAGGACTCCCAGCAATACCTTTTTTGCCTCTTCAACCAAATACCTCTTCTACCAAAACATGACTAGACAGCTCATTACTGGACAGCTAGCTCCACCTGAGTGATGCAGACATTTGGAAAGACTGTGTCAATCTGTTAGGGTCCTGGAGGCCATAGAAAGGGTCACCCCAAGAGGGTGTATGTTCTCATGTCTGGAGATATTAAAGCAGTGGCTGAGGACCAGTGGCAGAACTATTGTAACAGAAATTCAGTTAGCATAATGTGATTAGACTTCACTTTTAAAAATCTTTGTATTGTGAAAAGTTCACAGACCCTAAATATACAATTAAAGAATTACAAAGGATGCTCTCAAGGAACCACTACGTAGATCAGGATTAGCAATTGACCAGCACTTTAGCTGTCCCCTTGATTTGTTTTGTCATTCTACAAATATTAAATGTACATCTGCTTATGCCAGCTGCTATGCTAATGCTAGAGTTAGAGAAGGGAATTAAAAGAGAGAGCCTTAGCTTCACGGCATTTGTTGGCTATCAGCATAGCACGTATTGAGCAATCACGGTGTGCCCTTGACTATGCCAGTCATTTTACCTGAGTAATTTTCTTTTCTGAGTTAGATATTATTTTGACCTTATCTTTGTTTTACAGATGAGGCAATTGAGATAATCCATGTCTTTTTCAACCTCAGGATTTCATTTTTCTTTGATTTGAAACCTGACCCAAATAATCCCAAAGGATAGAGAAGGGGGTTTGGAAAGATGTTCATATTTAGGAACTGAGAGTCTAATTTCCATTTTCTTTCTCAGGCCTCCATAAAACCAAAGTGTGGGCGTATGATCAGCTTCTCATCTGGAGGAGAGAACCCACATGGGGTGAAGGCAGTCACCAAGGGCCAGAGATGTGCTGTGGCTCTGTGGTTTACCTTGGACCCGCTCTATAGAGAACTGGTGAGTTTCTGACACACCCAGACAGCCAATTAGATGCCCCACTGACCAGTTTCATCAACTTACTTGTCGGAGAAGTCTGCTTTAAGTTGATCCATAACCCTTTAGGACCTTTAGGGATTGTGAAAAACAAACAAATAAACAACAACAACAACAACAACAAACTTGGACAGCTTTCACATAATCCTTACTCTCTGGTTTCTAATACTGGCTCTGTTTTCTAAGCAAGAACAACTTTTCCTGCTCAGACCCATTACCTAGCAAGTACGCATCTAATGTTTGTAGTTTGAATTTGAGGAAAAGAAGAGGGACTGTGAAGGCAATTCGTAATCAGATGGACTACAATAAGTGAATGTTTGTGCAAGTTGATAAATCAGTGATATTTTGCTGCCCCTAATTCATCTTAATCGAGTTTTCTTAACAAATTGTAACATCAGGAGAAAGGAACTACTCTCTACAGGTCACCAGGAAGACTAATTTGTTTTCTCAACAAATCATTAAAAAGAGCACAGAATAATTTATAAAACATGTGTAGAAAAAGCTGAGGGAATCTGAAAGTTCATTATTATTTGATATTATTAAGTTAAATCTTAACAACTATTGTTCTTATTAAATTAGAAGTAGCTGAGGACACTTAGCCTGGATCAGAGTCCATGATCTCATCCTTCTGGATGCCCTGGGCAGAGGTTTTACTCTCTATCTGTGAAGCTGCAGAGGAATGAATTAAGACCAATGGGTTGAACTCCCTGGGAGTAAAATTTGGCCTTAATATAAGGAATAGGTTTCAGATCACCACTGCTGTTTGATGGAATTGTCTGCTTTGGATGTGGTGAGTTCCTCATCACTGAATGGCACCATTCAAGGCCGCAGCAACTGCTAGGCATGGGATACTAACATTGAAATGGAAACTTCATAGCCAGGGCTCCACTGGAGAACTTCCAAGTCTCTCCCAGCCCCACGTGTTGATGAAGCTATGAAATTCTAGTCTTGCAATGGCATTCTATCCAATTTTTCTCTTTAAATCCCTAAATTGAATCCAATTTGATCACAAACTATTTTAAATTAATTCTGCTTCCTCATGTATTTTTTACCATTGAACCTAACTCACAGTGGTTTTCAGCCACATTCCAAGGCATTCTTTCATCTAGCTAACAAATGTTTACAGAAAGGCTACCACGTGCCTTGGAAAACTCTGCTAGGCAGGCTTTAGGTGCCCAGGGGCAAACAAAACACAGTGTCTGACCACCGGGACTGGAGAGGTCGGCAAAGAAACAGAGAGAAAACAGCAGAGTGAGTTCCATAGGAGGAACCAAGGAAGATGTAGGCATGTAAGTTCAGTTCTAAAAGAGGCAAATGTGATAGCCAGGCATGGAAAGAGAAAAGAATGGTCCCGACTGAGGGAACAGAGCACAGAGAGTTCTGAAAACGTCAGGGGGCACGGTGCCATCTCCTTCACCTGTAATTTCTCTCCTTCTTTGTATCTCTCCACCCGCCAGCACACCCCATAGCACGCCTGTACTAAGGAGCCTAGATAAGTGAAGGTAACAACTTGTCCAAAAATTGCCTCACTATTTTCTGTTTAGTGTTCAATTCAGCACACAGTTAACCTATTTCATTATTCAGTATCCCAACCCTCTCTTACGAGATATTTTCTATCAAAAAAGCTAACACAAAAGACGTTTTCTTATCAGCAAGCATCAATGCTCCTCTCCCCTCCTCTAAGGAACCGTCTCCAGTCTCTGGGCAGTGGCGACATCTAGTGGCTAGAGATGAAAATGACCAGAGCCTCTTAGGCAACTATTTGCTATGAGAACTTTGAGTCTGTGCGGTGATCCCCAGATTTTGCTCCTCACTGGAATCATCTTGGGAACTTTTAAAAGCTCCCTAAGTGATTCCAATGGGCAGCAAAGTTGTAAAGTCCCTAAAGTGGGCACTTCTTCTTAGAGTGAATCCCTGAGAGAGCAGAGTTGGCTTATGAGTAAATCATCAGAGCTGGAAACTTTCATGCTTGTTATGGGTTACTTTAAAGTCACTCAATTTTCCACGAGTATTTAACATTACATGTCAGTGCGATGGAGCGTGGTCTGAAAGGGGGCCCCAAGGCGACAGGGGTCGGACTCAACGAGCTAGTTAAGAAATATGAATTGGATTGTCACTGCGGCAGAAGCTGTGTGCCCTCCCACCCCACCTTCCCCAGTCCCGGGAGTTACAGGATATGAACTATTGCTTTAGACTAGGTGGGCTATAGTGAAGGTAAAAAAAATATGGAAGGGTTAAGATGCCATTTGGAGGTAGACCAGCCGGGCCTGCTGATGGACGTAGTGGGAGGAGAAAGCATGGGCTATAACGGAAGCATCCCCAGGGGCATTTGCTTGGCGGGGACTAGGGAGTTCTCAGAGTGCTGTATTCAGAGACCTTGAGGTGATTTAGGAGGCTGGTGTGCAAAGTGAGGTGAGAAGAGAAGACAGGTGAGCTGAGAAAGCTAGAACACTCCAAATCATTGCAGCTCCTGAGAAGCACACCAAGACTGGACCTGGAATGTTATGCAGGAGGAACCCATGCAGGGTGGTGCGCAGTGGGCAGGACAGTGACGCCATCGGCATTTCGGGGCAGGGGCTCCGTGAGCCGTATGAGGGAGTGGGGTGTGAAACGGACACGTCTGGAAGCCACTGTAGCCATTGAACGAGGGGATGACGAGAGCCTAAACCTGTGGTGGTCAAGTGGGAATAGTTTCGTCTCCTAAGGCACATTTGGCAATGACCAGAGACATTTTTGGTTGTCATAACTTGGGGGAGGTGCTGCTGGGTACCTTCAGCACACAGAGGCCAAGGATGCTGCCAGCATCCTGTAACGCACAGCGCAGCCCTCACAGCAAAGAATTCCCTGGCCCCAAAATGGCAGCAGTACAAGGTTGAGAAATCCTGGGCTAAGCTAAGGCAACAGCAATTTGCACAGAAAAGAAGGAGGCAGAAACAGGAAGTAGAATAGAGAGGACGGAATTGGAGAACAAAGTTGAAAGTGTCTATCGGACCGGAACACAGAAAGGGTAGTGAACAGCCAACTCTGAAAGACTTCTTGGCGAGAGAGAAACCTTGGAAGTTGTCACCTGGGAGTCAGGAGAAGGCACCAGTGTAGGGATGGAGATGAGGTTCAGTCCTTAACTGCATTTAGCATCCATTGTATGCACAGATGGGTGCCTGCAAGTGTTGGGAAGCATCACCCCTAGGGCCGATTAGTATGCCTGTAACAGACATGTGTGACTTGTCCTTTGTGCAGGAGCGAATACAGGCCGATGAAGTGATCGCAATCCTGGACCAAGAGCAACGAGGGAAGCATGAACTGAACATCAACCCAAAAGATGAGCTATAAAAAAAATGAGATAGAATGTTCTATGAGATATTTATTTAAATTGTTAATCTTATGAGAACCATTTTATTTTTGTACAGAGCTGTGGTATAACTTAACAGGTTAATATGAGTCACCTGATCTCCCTTCTGTTCCTAAGGACATTTGCTTCGCCTCATTTCGTCTGTCTGTCTGTCTTGAATTTTCATCAGCTCATCTTTCCAAGCTTAGTCACCCCCTCCCCAACACACACACACACACACACACACACACACACACACACTCATTCACGATTCATTTGCTGCATATCCAAAAGCTCATGCAGACAGTAAGTCTGTTCTTGGGAAACCCCAGCTCTGCTGCATGCTACAGTTCTAAGGTTAACGTGTGATTTGGTCTCAGAAGACTTTTCAGCCACATGGCCTTGTGGTGCGGATGGCGGCCACAGGGTCTTCACAGCCTCACGGATCCTTGGCCTGAGGGTTCCTGGGCCCTACGGAGGAACCGCTCAGCTGAGGGCTACAGCAGATGGAGGGGCCCTGCCTTTCTGGGGCCTTGGTGGCGTTTGGGGCTCTGGTATTTTCACCAGAGAATAAACTTATACTGGAAGCTTCAGTTCACCCCTCACAATACTCCAGAAAGGACCCCCTATGAGGTGTGTCTTTAAAAAAGTTGTTTGGGGACTTGAAACAGAACAGCTCTTCATCCCAGTGACTTTAGAAAAACATCTTAAATTCCACCTGAATCTGGGCACGATTGCCGTGTCGCCTGAGCGTGTCCCCGGTGAGAAGGCGTGTTTTGATCCTACGTGAGAACAATGGATTTCTGATTGATTCTAGTCTTCATCTGCGTGGATTTTGCTGACGCCTCCTCTTTGCTGCTGCCCAGCGTGCGCACTTGTTCGTGTGTCTGATTTGTGTAATAAAGGGAGTCATTTTAATATCTGGCACTTAGTTTGGTTTTTTTTTTTTTCCTCCCAAATGTTTGATTTCTCTTCAGGTAATGGTTCTGTGGCCCCGCAGGAGCTTCTGGGACAACCCAGGGGCGGCATTGGGCCATGACGAGGTTTGCCGGCAGGTAGGTGCTCGGAGGCTGAAAGGAGGGTGGGAACCCTCTTGTGAGGGACCGGGAATGCTTAGTCAATGGAGGTGTCCCCCGGACAACATATGGTCCTCGGCGCCGGGTCTAAGGAAGATGCTCCAAAGACGTCTTTTGCAGTGGGACAGGGCCTTGGGGGGCTGTGCACTGGCCACTGGGGGATCTCCTGCCTGTGTGATGGACAGTGGTGGGTGGAATGACCTTTCAGATAAGCAGCAAATAGAAGCATTTTCTAAAAATCACATTTAGTTTCTGCCACTGGCGATCTTGGTTAGTGGTAAGAACGTTCATCCTAGAGACTTAGAAAATGAGTCATAGTGATTTACGTGCTCCTTTTCATCATGGGAGTGTGGGAAGAGGATGAGATTATAATCCCAGCCCGATGAAGTAGCCCCTGCTGTGTGACCCGGAGCTGCTCTCCTTCCCTTTCTGGGCTTCAGTTCTCTTCTCTGCAAACGACACAGTTAGTTGTACTTGTTTCTAAATGCCCTCCCTCTTGCTTTAAATACAAAACAAAGCAATAAAACACAAACAAACAACTAATTTTGGAAATATTCATAAATACAATCAAATTTACTTCTAATAATTTGAGAATTATGAATGGGTTCATTATATTTACGTGTGATTTTGGAGTTTTAAACCCAACTGTCGGGTAGAAGTTCCTGAGCTCTTGAAAAGGTAAGGCGCTATTTGTTTGCCGTCTTGCTAAGTGTTTCCTGGCACTCAGATGTGTTGATAGGAAGGTCTGAGCAAGGATCTAATTTCTGTTTTCTGGCAACAAGGTATCAACAAAGAAACAGCCTTTGGCTCCTTGCAGTTCCTGCTTCCTGGGTGCTCTGGGTGCTCTGGGAGAGGTAGGGGCTTCGCGGACTCCGACCTTCAGCCCCACAGAGAGTAGGTGAAGGCCTCAGTAAATGTCCTCGTGCTAGATCCCTATCTTGTGCCCTGTGCCGACAGCAGAGGAGTTATTCCTGTTTTGTAGGTTACACATGTTGTTTTACACCTGGGACATCATGTATATAAGGAAGCATTTATATTTTTAATCTGCTCCACATCAACCCATACAAAATTTCATTCAAATAGTTGGGGAGTATCATCAGATGATTTTAGAAATTTGCACTCAGAAATTGTAGTCTCAGTACTGTTATTCTATAGTCAGTCCCTTGTGAAGCCGAATGGAAAATCCTGTTTGAGTTTTTGTAGCGTTTAGAGCTGAAGGCATGAAGGAGGCCATAAAAGTCACAGTTCAATTTCATCTTTACCTCTGGGAGGAAACTGAGGTTCAGAGGTCACAAAGGTGATTCCATGGTTACAGAAGTCAAGCAAGCAGAGCCAGGGCTGCTGAGTCATGCGAGAATGCCTGGCCAGGGGCTTGTGGGCTCTGCAATCCTGGTGCAGGGCCGCGCGCCCTGGAGGAGGGGCTGCCATGGTTGGGAAGACAGTACGTGCCCACCCATGTATGGACCTGCAGGCCTGTGCCTTCCCAGAAGAGGTGACTTTTCCTAATTCACGCAGCAGTACTGTACGTGTTTGAGGCAGCTCAGGCTCTAAAGCCCAATTTGTATGACTTCAAGTCTAGGACTCTTCATCTATCTCTTGGGACACTACCACTTGTCTTGATGATTATCCCGCTCTTGTGTTGAAAAGCCGTAAGTTTTACAAAGCCTAGATTTTCACCCGTATGATTCCGCTAAATGCCTATAATACATAGCCTGCTCACGCATGGGAGCCCTAGGAGGGATTCTGAGCATGGATTATGATGTCCATTTTGCAGACGAGGAAACGGGAGGGCAGTGAAGTGCGAGCCTGTGGTTAGTGAGCTCGCAGTACTCACGTCTGAGGTAGAAGCACAGTCTTCTGAACAGAAGGGGAGAGAAGAGCGTAGGAATGTTTGCTCCCTGGGCCATACTTCCAGACATGTCCAACATAAAGCAGTCCATGAATGTGAAGAAAAAAAGGTTTGATTTTATAAAATCTAACCTCTCCCTCTCTTATTTTCCTGGTGGGTGATACGTGAAGGCATATTGCCCTTCTGCTCTGAGATATAATGAACTTGAGCGGCATAATTCAATCAGAGCAGCCCCAGCGCCGAGCAAATATTACGTGCCAGGCACTGCTGTCATGGACCTCTCAACAGGGAAGGAGGTTCCAGTCAGGAGTCATCTTCTTCCCTCTCCCCCAGAAAGAATCTTGAACTTAAATTTCCTCTTGAGAAAACCCTGACACAGGACAGAGTGATATTCTTGGATGTGTAACGTGCTTTATTCAGAGCCCAGAATGTAAATAGTTTGCCAAGGAAATTTTAGTTTAATGCCATCTTCATCATCACTGTGGACAGAGCAGTTTTTTGGAATTTATTCAGCAGAGGAGAAGCCATGGGGTGAGTCAGTGCCACTTAATAATATGTACATATGAACTTTAATTGAAGTACAAAAGCCGAATTATTTCATATAAGACAGCCATGGGACCAACTCCCTCACTGACGTCAAGAACGGAGGTAATAGGGGCCACCTCACCGGTTTCTTATGCCAAAGAATTAACGTTCTGAGGTGACTGACAATGGTATGGTTGACGAATGGGAAAAAGTGGAACTGTTTCCACGTCCAGAACTCTGGGGAAACAGGAGCCACTTGGCACAAAACCGTAAGCTAGACTGGGCCCATATTGATGATTCCACTTTACCTCTCGCCAAGAAGCCTGTGATGTGAAGTGACCTCCGCCTGGGGTCCCACAGCCCACCCACAATCCCCCGCTCCCAGGTAATTTGATGTTTCCTACGTGAGACACAGGGCTCGTTCTGTTTGGGACCTGCTTGATTTCTTCAGACACATTGAGACAAGTCACATAACCACGCTTTGGGCTCACTGCTGCTGGGTTGCGGCTGCAGACTCACGCCGTCAGAGCTTCTCCCTTGCCTCCTCTCCTTGGAAAATCACGTTGTTCTCTGTGCCCGCTGTTGACCTCTGGGGCCAGACGATGTCAAGTCTGGAACAATCTGATCGTCGATCCTGGCTTGCTCTGCAATGGGCGATGACATCAGCCGTGTGAAAAGCTGACTTAGTGAATCATCTCTTCCATCCAAGATCCTCTTAAGACCCCACAAGAAAAATAACCAAACAAAATGTGCCTGCCCTCTCTTTTCCTGATACACGTCGCTAGGTAGGAAACCCTGAATGCTTCAGTCATGCAACATACAGCACACCTTTTCTGGCCACTTTATATGATACGCGTAGTGGGAGAGCGCCCAAAGGTGAGCAGGACAATGCCTCCCTCCCTCTCCTCGGAAGCTACCGCAGAGGGGGGTGAGCATAGAGCAGAGTCGGACGGTCTTCCAGCCCTAAGTCCTCTTCTGCTCTAGAAGGGCCGGCCAACTGCCTTCGTCATCTGAGTCTCCACTTCAGCAGTGAATTAGATTATCGTCCATCTATCTGGGACCTCCTCGTGTCGGATTTAGCTGCCTTCCCTCTTGATGGCAGCATGATGTCATAGCCCCTGTCAACCCGATCTAGACCCTCATTCAACACTCCTCCAGCCTCCCAAGTTGGCGTTTTTACCACTGAATTACTATCTGATGATGGGTGGGGATAGAAATGAGAAGCAGACAAGAAGCATTACCTGCTATGTCTCATCTTTTTCCACTTATAAATCATATATCCCATTGTTTCAAAGAGCTGTAATCATGGTTGGCATTTATAAGCTTTTTTTATGGTCTTGAAACAGTTGGCAATCATACGTAACTACACAATTATCTGAGAGACACATCGGTAGAATCTTCGTTTTGTAAACGGAGATCATGAACAGTCACAGCTAAGATGGTATAGTGATGCTCTGGTCATTCGTGAATTTATTTTTCAGGCAGTTTTTGAGTAGACACTCAGTAGTGGGTTTAGGGAAGTATTAAAAATGAGCTAAACGTCATCCCTTTCGTTATGGAAAGCAAAGTAAAATGGAAAAATAGATATCAACAAATAAAAAATCTGAAATGAGGTAAGTGCTGTAATAGCAGGATGAGGACAGAAGCAGGTTCACAAAGGCCGTGTTGTTCGGGGGAGCGTAGTGAGGGACAGGGAGGTCTATCCAGAGGAGGTAACAGTTCAGCTGGGCCTTGAAAGCCTGCTGTGTCACCAATAAGCAGAAATGGGCCCTGTGACCCATTTTACCACAGTGTCCTTAACAGGAAAAACGACGAATTTGAACTGGATGCTTTCTTGCAGTCCCAAACATGAAGCTTGCGGAAAGGTTGAGAGAGTTCGTATTAAAGTTGGTGCACTGCAGCTGGAGTGGAATGGGACCTTTCCTACAGATTGCACTTTCTGGATGCTGCAAGAATCCAAATAAATACCAGTTTAAAACGCTGTTGTATCTTACTCCCTTGTGAGGAGCTATATTTAAGTGGGTGGGTGTAGCCACCAAGGACCGTGCTCCTGGCTGAAAAGCGGAGGAGCAGCAGGGGGCAGAGGAAGCTGAGGCGAAGCCCGCGGTGGTTCAGGCCGAGGGCAGCCGGCCGCGCCCGCGGTGACTTAGCTTCGCTTCTGCCCGGGGGGGCAAGCAGCTTTTCATCCCACGTGCCCCGGAACCCGGCTGCTCACCCAGATTCTTCCACTGTTATCTCAGAAGTGGAAATAATGAGGATAGTCTGGCCTCCCTGATGATAGTCAGGTGTGCTTTCTGGAAGGCCTTAAGCATTTGGTAAAAATCAGTCAAGATTGTAGGAAAAGCGGAAAGGGGACGTCCTGCCTCAGGAAGGCCATCTCTTCCCGTGTCAAATAGGGAACGGGGTTTCAGAAGCTTTGGGAATGCTCAGAAGCAAATTGTCGCCAAATTAAAAGGCCAAACAAAACAAACCAACAAAAACCCAACTACTGAACAGAACCTCCTGCAGTAAGTATCCTGTTTGTTCTCTGTACCTGTTTTTGGTTTGTTAAACTCTTCAAATGCTTCTGAAGGTCTTAGGCAAGCGTGCAGGTACTGCTTAGACTTAGAATAAATTAGAGTCCTTGAGGCTTAGAAGCCACTTCAAGCTTTCTGATCACCAGAGTAATATGCTGTCTGGGCTGTCGTGATATTCCTGTCTTTAGGAATGTTTACTGAAAAGATACCAGTGTTTCTATTGTATTTGAAGTTTAGTGTTTTAAGACACATTTTTCTCCCAAGATAAAATGAATTAGAATTATCCTTCCTTGAAGTTCATATTGGCAATTAAATGAAAACTACTTAGCTGTTTCCCCCTTCCAGCTCCAAGTCACAGGTGTAACATTTTTTAGCAGGACTGAGTTCTGAGTACTCCCAATTTTCAATTCGTTCTACCTTTTGCTACTTAGCTCCATGTAAAGCACAGGCATGAAGGCATTGTTGGACCTCGCTTGACTAGACAGTCAAGATTGCTGGAAGAATACTCCACTGTCCTTTATTGTTTAGCCTTGTGGTCACTAAGCATTTCACAGCCTCCCCATAGCCTGGACTGTGATCCACACACAGGGAAAAAGAAATCCAGAGTGGATGACAATGTGCTCTAAGTGGAAGTCCTGAGTAGAAAATAAGTGGCTGTACTCTCTAAAGACATTGTGCAGTTCTGAGCATTTTTTACGAATAGCTAAGAAGCAGGAGGAATTATTATAAACTTAACCCCAAGCCTCACAACTCCTCCACACCCCAGTGGAAATCCAGAAGGAGGCTACTGTCTTCAGCAAGATGGTTACTATCATCGCTGGGCGTGTGCCAGGTACGGTTACAGCTCTGTTCAAACACGCTTTGGTTTCCTCGCAGGGAGCACTTTGCACCTTCTCTGAACTTGCAGGCCGCAGGGCTGAGCGCAGGGTGCAGATTTTCCTTCCAGACGTTTGGCTTCTGAGTAATGTTTTTCATCTCTAAGGGCAATAAAAGCACATCTGATGTTGTGCCTTGTACCATGAACTTGGCTTTGAAGCACCAGTGAGCCACTTCAAAGGCCAGGCACCACGTAGAGATGCTTTTCCTGGGGACGCTGCCCTATCAAGGTGTGCCCATCACCCTGGGACACGTTGCCCACCAGAGACACTTACCAAGTAAAGAACAGTTGTCCAATATGTCAAATCTGAGAAACTGACATACTTAAAACTTACTTCAAACTGCCCTGCCTTCAGAATCAGCATAGAATATGCATCATGCTTTGGACTCTGCAGGGAAACAAACCAACAAGCAAATACCCACACGATTACATGCAGAAGGATTTACCAATTAAGTGAACAGATATTTGAATGGCCCGCGGAGCTCAGTGTAGAGTGCTTTTGCTCACTGTTTATCTGAGGTCGACATTGCACTCTTTAGAGTTAGACTGGGAAGATTAAGTCTATGGTGGATTCTCAAGGGACAATCATTGTCATGAAGAGGCTTTGTACTTATAGTTCAACAAATAACAGTCACTGATGATAACATTTCAAGTTGGAAGGAGACTTAGAGGACATTTAGTCCAACAACTCTTATTTAGAGTTGGGGAAACTGAGGGCCAGAAAGAAATTTATTTAATCAACTTGGCTACAACTTACTGATAGGATCTGGACTTCAACCCAGGTGGCCTGACTTTCAGTCCAGAACCCCGTCATGGGAGGAGTCAGGTGGAAGAGCACATGGCAGGGAAGAGCACAGCCTTGTGCCCCCAGACTGAGGACCCCTGGCCCCCTCTGATTAGCTCCCTACTAATGGATACATTTCTTATCCTCTCATCTTCTGTGTCTTCATCTCTAAAGGGCTAGTCATACCTACCTAATGAGTTGTCATGAGATTCAATTGAGACAATAGAAGGAAAACGCCAACCATAGCAGGCACTAATTAAAAAGCAATTGTTATTTTTACTATATATCAGCACCCCTAAAAAGAAGGAAAACGAATAGGACTAGGATTTCTCTAGCAATGCTTTTCTGTCTCTCACGAGATACACACGCACACGCACACACACACACACACACACACACACACACACATTTTTTTTATTTTTATTTTTATTTTTTTATGTGGGTAGTACCCTGGCTGGAAATCGAACCCAGGTCTCAGCGTTGACAGCGCTGAAGCCTTAGCCACTACACCACCAGGGAACTCCCACACACACATATTTTTTAATGCATTCTCTTCAAATCTTCAAAATTAACTTTCATATAATTAGATTTAAAAATCATCTCCGGCCATAAATAATACTTCTTTTTTTCCCCTGGGGCAGGAGCACAGGAAATGACGAGCTTGTTATACAAAATTGAAACAATGATTTAATTCCAAACTAGTTGTCAATCACGGTGTGACAAGCAGATGTCTTCCCTGAAGCCACCTTTCCTGGCTCTTCTGACTTCCTAGCCTCCCCTGCATGGGACCTTTCAGCAAGTTTTTCTAGTCCTCTCCATTGAAGCACAGTGCAAGGCACAACTTTTACCTATTTCTGTTACTAAGCACCGTGTCACTTGCTTTCCCACTCCATGGGAAATACAGAATCATTGCTCAGCAGCAGAGGGCACTGTCAGCATATTTTGCTTTAAGCAGTAAAAGACAACGAGGTGGCTCTGTACAGTCATTCACTCATTTATTCATTCATTTTGGGGAGTCCTGATTTATCATCTATTATGTGCTCAGTATTGAGAAGGACCCTAAAACAAACCTAAGAGGTGGGTTTACAGTCCAGGTGAGAAGACTGTGTGATAGAAGATGATGCACTCAGCATACGTGCAAACACATAGGACGTGTGCTTTAGACTGCAAGCTTTATCCAACCCGTGGCCCGTGGGCTGCACGCGGCCCAGGATGGCTTTGAATGTGGCCCAACACAAATTCGTAAACTTTCTTAAAACATGAAGAGATATTTCTGTGACTATTTACTAATTTATTTTAGCTCATCGGCTATCGATAGTGATAGTGTATTTTATGTGTGGCTCAAGACAATTCTTCTTCTTCCAATGTGGCCCAGGGGAGCCAAAAGGTTGGACACCCCCACTTTAGAATTGTTGAAGAGAGCAGACTTCAGGAAAGGCTTAAATAGCAAAGGAAGAATTTCAGTGGGAGTTGGTCTGGAGCTGTGTCTTAAATGATGTCTGGAGTTGGTTAGGATACAAAATGGCAAGACGAAAGGGTTAGAAGGTAAAATGGACAGCAAAAACAGAGTCATGCATTGCCCTGGACATCAACACTAGCACCATGACAACCATTACTTTGACAAGTATTACCTTGACCACTTAAAATAATGGTCATGGCTCATGTGGGTGGATGCTTCCATAACCGTGACTCATTGGGCCCTTGCTGTAATCCTGTGACTTCAGCTCTACAGGTATGTCAGCCTAATTTGGCTGATGAGAACGTTGAAGTTCTTAGAGGAAAAGTGACCTGCTTAGGGTCACGCAAGCAGTCTCTGGTAGTCCTGGGATCCAAAGCTAATTTTCCTCCCAACTAATGGAGCAGAAAACCATGGCTCTTGTGACACAGACTGTCATAGCCGAGAGGGTTTGGGATGCAGAGTAACAGGATAAGCTTCAGCTTTCAAGCTGGCTTCTGGTCACTGAGGGCTTGACTGAAAGTTAGATTGTGGTAATGGGGCTTGATCTCGTAATCTCAGGAAGGCTTCTGAGGTTTGGGGAAGCTCAAGATGAGTGGGTATTTGCTGCAGTTGCACAGCAAAGTCGCCATGCCAGGGATCAGAAGGAAAAGAACAGCAATCAGGGAGACCAAGGAAGAAAAGATTGCAGGACTCAAGGCTGGGGTGAGAAAAAGTGGGAGTGGTCAGATCAATTTAAAGTCAGTACACTTCTGAGTATTCTTATTGCCTACACCCAGGGAAGTCTAATCCCACTGCCCTGACCCCAAAACATGCATCTTTTGTCCACCACTGCCAAGGCACAGTAGATGCCCTGGATCGGGCTGGCAGGGTGAGACGTAAGAGTAGAGAACCAAGGACCGACACTTGGAAGACAACAGAAATGAGGACTTAGTGGCTGACAGAATCACCCAGGAAAGAAGATAAAAATTATAAGTCTGAGATTTTGTGGTGAGGAAACTAATAATGTCATTAATGTAAATAGGGAAATGAGGAAAAAATTAACTAGCTTCCTAGGGAATGTGACCTTATCTGACACAAAGACTTCCAAGTAGCGACAGAGCATTCAGCTGGAAGGTTTTGATGCAAACGTACTTGCTACTCTGTTTATTGATTTCTTGTTTTTCACTTTTCACCTGAAACTATAAATGATGGAGATTGTTTACACATCTTTTACAAGGAAGGACACTGAGGGATGGCATAAAACTGCTAAGTTATTACTGTTACCACTCCTTGATGAAAACCCTTCCACTGAAGTCAAAACGAATACCGTGGCTTGTTTATTCTCGTGGCTCACAGATCTGTGTACGTTGGAGTGCTGTTACCTCCTCTACATGTTGCCCTCTCCTCCCTTTTTCTCCCTAGCCCTGCCTCTCAGATGTTTACAATCTAGGCTGACCAGACGTCCCATTTTTAAACAGGACAGAAAACAACGGTACAGTCCTGTTTCAAACAGCACGTATAGGCAGGCTACCCTCACTGGGCTAAATTCAAGGTGTCAGTAGGCTGACCATATGTACCATTTGAAATGGGACAGTCCCATTGTTTTCTGTCCTGTTTAAAATGGGACATCTGGTCAGCCTTTCCAGCTCCACCAGGAAGCTCTCACAGTAAAATGGCTCAGGTTGGAGCTCCCCTGGAGCTGAGGGGTGTTAAAACCAGGATCGTTCCAGCAGACATGAGCATTAGTCAGCCTGCTCTTGTCTTGCATACTTCTTCCTGTAGGAAGCCTTCCCTGACCCACTACAGCCCAAGGCTAAGTTCCGGCCTTCGGATCAGTCCAGCCCCACCCGCCATTCCCCGCTCCATGACCCTCTCACTCTCCTCATTTCTGCATTTTCAGGTCCATCTTCCCTGCTTTCCATAGGACCTGGTATTGTGCCACCTCCATTCTCCCTACCCTGGTCCCAGCAACCATTTATCTCTCTGCTGAAATGCCTCCTAACTTCTCTCCTTCCTGCCTGCTTTGTCCTCTATCAGTGTTGTCTGAACACAAAGGCCATAGGCATGCTTCTAAAACATGACCTTTCCTTTCTTTACACAAACTCCTGTAGCTGACTAATTCCGCTCTCCCTTCCTGCCTTGTTTTCCCATAGCACTTATGATCATCTAACCTCCCATTTGCATTTCATGTAATTTATTTTTTCTATTGCCTGTCTCCCTCCACTCATAATATAGTTTCCAGGGCAGAGATTTTATTTATTGCTCTGTTTCCAGAGTTTAAAATAGCACATGGCATGAGATAGAAATTCAGAAAGTATTTATTGAATGTGTGTCGATGTGATTAAATGAAGGAGTGAACAAACACAGTGGGAAGGGCAGCTGCCTAAGGGTCCCAAGTTTTAGCTCAGCCACTCAGGGTCTGGATGATTTTTGGGAAAATGACTTTCTCCCTCAGGTTCCTATTTTCTCCAACTATAAAACAAAGTCACTGGACTCAGTATTCTTCAAGGATGCACAAGGACAAGCAGTGGTATTCTCAAATTCCAACAGTCAGCAATAGGTAAGAACCAGAATCCAAACTCATTATTAATCAGATTAGAAGCAAGAAAACTCACAAGGGCAAGGGAAGTATTGTGCAAGTTCAAACTGAGGGGGAAAAAACGTACAAGAGACGTGAAAATTCCATATATGAGGAAATGCAAGAAAGGCGTTTGACTGAGCCAAGCTGACACAGACAATTCACTATAGGGCTGAGATTGAACTCAACCCAAGGATAAGTTGTCCCAGCAACCTGGAAAATGACACCAAGGATGGGCCAATCCCCATCTGATTACAAAGCCCTGACTAACACAATTTTTGATTAGAGCACTGCTTGGAAATCTTTCCTTGCACCCACCTAATGGCCTCCAGAGTGGGTGGATTCTCAAATTAGTCATATGAGAACAGAGGGTTTAACAGAAGAGAGATTCTAGGATGTTCTAGACTGTTCCACTTGGGGAAGTTATCATCTCTTCTGAAAAGGGAGGTAATTTAAGAGGCACACAGCTTTTTGTCTAGTATATGCTGCCTCAGGTGGGAGAAACCTATGGGCCACCATCTTAGAGAGGGTACCTGGAGAGAATGGAAGGGGCTGGATTAGTCCAGGTAAAGGAGACACTTCAAGTGCTCCAGCTGCCACACCCTGAGTGCCAGGAGCAAGACCAGTTTTTCAACTTTTCCTGTGTAGCTACTGTGTGGATACAAACTTGAGCCCAGTAAGGTCAGTGAGTTACTCAGCAGTAACCAAATCCGTGGTGTTGCAGAGATTATCAGGGTGATCTCCCTCTGCAGTTGTGGTTGAATAGGATTTGCTGTTGTTGCACAGCAATAGCAAATGTTGCAAGTGTAATTGTTGCTGTTGAAATGTCCTCTTGGCAGTTCTGTGTGTGAGTGTGTATGAGCGTGTGAAGATGTGTGTGTGGGTGTACCACCCCCCTCAGTATTTTCAGAAAGGCTCTGGGAACTTGGATTCCACCTCAAGGAAGTAGCCAGGAGTTGGATTTAAAACCAGCTAGTAGCTATCACACCCCTAGTTCATGGCAGACATTGCAACGAATGCTTTGCCATGCTCTAACACTTTGGGAGTTGGTGCCCTTGGTTTCATTGCACAGAGAAGGACCCTGAGGCTCAAGGCCCTAGTAAGATTAAGTTGCCAGCCCAGGATTTAAGGATTTTAGGATTTGTTTCCCGGACACACAAAAAAAGTTCTTAAATAAAAATCTTAGGAAGAATACCACTGTATAAAACAGAAAATATCAGGGCTGCTTGGCTTGAAGCAGGAGTCTGGAGCCCCATCCTCATCAGCCTATGTGGGCTCCCTGGAACTCCATGGAGTACATTCCCAAAAGCCTGCTGGGTGAACCCTAAATTGTCCCCAGCATTAAGTGCTACGGATCTAAGATTCTGAGACATTCCTATTTGTATAAGATGGGCGACTCCTTCCTCTGCATGAGTGTTGGAATGAGCTGGATCTCAGATGGAGGAATCTGAATTTCTTCGTAGTTTATAGAATCATGGACTGTTAAAGGTGAAAGAGATCTGAAAAAGCAGCAAGTCCAAAGTAGACTATGTATGTCAACCAATGACAATAATTTTCATTTGTGTTGATCGATAGAAGCCCAGAAAGAAATGATTTGCTCGGGAAAGTCAGTTCATCAGCTGTCCTCTTTCTTTCAGAAAGGTAATCTTTACACATTACCTACCTATAATGGCAGGTATATTCTAACCAGTCAGAACAAATAAATCTCTGGGGCAGGATCTAAAGCCCTTCATGGAGGGCTTTACCCTGTCAGTTGCTAGACTGTGAGGATGTCCTAGAGGAGGGACTGAGGTGGCTGGGGCATCAGGGGTTGTGATGGTCTACAGTGGATCTGGGGGACATGGCTATTTAGAAATGGTCTGGAATTATTTAAAAACTGGTATAGCCATCCTGGTGCGCAACAGTGGATTATCAGTCCTAGCTTTAAGTATTCAATCCTCAGAATACCCAGAGTTGCAGGGTTTCCTTGTAATTGCTGAAATTCTTTCAATGTAGCTAGGACTTTGTCCCACTGTAGCCTCTGCTTTCTCTTCAGGAGGGGCAAAAAGAGGCAGGGAGCCAGTCAAGTGTCACAACAAAGAATGCCATGCAGATCCACAGAGGTATGGATACCTAAGGGGCATTACCAGGAAGGTAGTACTGTCTCAGATAATTAGGGTGACATCATCTAACAGCCTTAGAGGACTTGAATCCCTTCCATGACTCCTGTCACCTCCTGTCTGGTGGTGAAAATCTCAGGTTGGACGCAGGGTGATTGTGCAAAAGCAAAGGAAAGGAAACTAAAAGGTCACATTCCCAAGGGAGGGACTCTCCGGGGTTCTGATCAAGATACTGAAGAGGGAGAAAAGAGCCAAGGCCTCTGTGGCCTTCGAGTGGCTGCAAAGAGGAAGCCCAGGGTGGTCATAGAATTGTATACTCATGAAATGATTAGACTAAAGGTCATTTAGTCTAGCTCCCTGTCAAAGGCTTGAGTCTTCAAAAGGCGCCAGATCCCCAACCAGAAATGCAAGGTGCTCTGTTTCTGAATGAACCTTGGCTTTTCTCATTTCCAGATCTTTCCACAACAGTTTCCTCAGCAGTGCCCTTTCTCTATCTCTGGGGCTCCATGGGCCTATGTCCTACTTGCCCTTCCAGGTCTCATTTCAGAAACTAGATAAGGGGCTGCATTAGCTGTCCCTTAGGAATGTTTCTGTGGCCACTGGAACTTCACACACGCAGCATTCACATGCTGAGCTTTCGTCTCTGTCTGCCCCGCTAGGTTATATGAGCTACGTAGTGGGGTGACTGGTTCAGTCATGTGTACTGAGGAGGGCCTAATACGGGGCCTGCCAGGGAGCCTAAGTAGCAAAGGCGTTCGAAAATGTGAATGCATGAATGCTACATCCTGACGCTAATGAAGTATTTACATCCATAATCTCATATTACCGGAGCCCTATGCTTATGAAGATGGTACAACTTCTTATGCTTTTAAGAATATTTTAATCCCCATTCTATGGAAGAGAAAAACAGCTCAGAAATGAAGGAGAAAAAAACAATACACCTGACATATATTTAGGACATATGAGTGTGTGTGTGTGTGTGTGTGTGTATGTATGTATATATACATATATATATATATATATATATATATATATATATGACATTCTTTGTGCTAGATTCTTTTATCATTTATACCCTTATGACAGATCTTTGAAGAGTTATTTTAAGCATACTTCAAATGTATTTATTTTTTAGTTTTATACCCCTTTTTCAGTGTACAATTCTATTTGTTTTGACAAATGCATGGGGTCCTGTGGCCACCACTGCCTCCATGACACAAAACTGTCCCGTCACCCTCCCCGTGCCCTTGGCAGTTATTCCCTTCCAACTCACCGCCCTGGCAATCCCTGGCTTGTTTTCCATCCCCTACAGTTTGTATAATCACATTTTTAAATAAGTCAAACCAAAGCTCAGAGAGTTTAAGCAACTGGCTCATAGTAAGCGGCTAATGAGTGATTAGGTTTTGCCTTTGAATCCAGACTTCCGCTTCCCTGTCAAGATGGAAAGCAGGAGCGTGGGGCCAAGGAGAACAGCTGCTTCACCCCCCTGCCTACCTCCCGCCTCCCACAGGGGGTCCCCGTCCTCGTCAGGGCTCTGGGAGAGGCAGGGCGCACTCAGCCTCATTACCAAAGGCAAAGTCTGATAAGGCCCCACCTCTGATCACTCGCGGGGTGCTCAGGGAAGACTGTTCCTACCCAATGGAATCATCCGAAAACCATTATGATTGGCAAGCTGCGTCGCAGACTGTGGTGTAAGAGATTGGTCTTTTTCCAGCTCCCTCACCTGTCTCCAAGACAAGAGGGTCCGGAGAGGAGGTCAGGGCTGAACATTTAGCCTCTCCATTCATGAGCGTCCCCACCCAGGCCCGGGGGCCCTTTTCCGGACGTGGGAAAGATAGCCGGTGAGCCTTGCTTGAACAAAGTGGGTGCTGCTGCTAATTGGGTTGATGTCACGAACTGTCGGGGTTGTTCACCTGGGAAGCCAGCCAGGGGCTCAGCATGAGCGGCCTCTCCGGGCCAGCCTGCGGCGGCGAGCACAGGTCCGACTGGAGCTCCCAGAGCGAACAGGATTCAAGGCAGCTTCAGCAGTGGAGAGCTGGGCTGCTGCTGGGAGAGAGCCACTTCCCTGGGCGGGCTGGCTTTCTGGGCCGTGAGGGAGAGAGAAATCATTTCATCTTCATCCTGCTTTTAATCAGGGTGGCAGGGTATTGGTGCCATGGTTGTCCAAAGAGAATCTCCTTTCTAAATAAAAAAAGAAGTACCTGTTCGGAGCTGAAGGGAAGATCAGGGAGCTGTGTTCTGCCCTGACAGATACAGGAAATAGCTAGTGGCCTCCAGAATCTATATCCCAGGCCCCGCTGCAGTCCTTGTCCCCACCACTCTGAGACTGCACCTCTTTGGCTTTCTTCCCTTGGAGGACACCTTAGGAAATAATTCGCAGTTTATGGGGGTTGATCCTTCCCTTCGTGCAGCAGCTTCTGCTGCAAATTCCTTCCAGCTCTACCACCCCAGGAAGTGGCATTTGCTTCCTTAGGAGGACTTTTCAGATCAGGAGCTTTGACATTTTAGGTGCAGGAGTCTCCAGAGAAGCCAGCCTTCGCATCCTGCAGTCTCAGCTCAGGGGCTGCACCCGTGATAATGATCGAACCCAAAGCTCTCATTGAAGACTGGGGATAGCAAATAGCGCTGAAGAGTTCACAGGCTGCGAAAACCCCACTTTCTGGTCCAGTTACTACTTGTAACTACCTGGAAGGTTTTGGATGAGCTGTTTACCATCTATATGAGCATTATCTTCCTCATCTGTGCCATGAAATAAATAATACCTATCTTACAGGGTTATCAAGAGAATAAGGCATGCCAAATGGCATACAGAACACACCTGATAGCAGTAATTAGGATCAACCCCATCATCGTTATCACAATTACTCAACAGAGTTTACTTGAAAGAACGCTTCGGTATTTTTGTAAATTAAACTCTTACACCTGAAATGTTCTCTGCCTTTTGCTTCCAATCCACTTCACCTAATGCCCCCAGTCTTTATTCCTGAATGGAACTTCTGCCCTGAGAGCCTCTTGTCTTTCACCTTAAATTTGGTTATACACCAAATAATAGATAGAGGGGTCCTTTCTCCCTAAACCCAGGCCTAAGGCAGTACTCCAGCTCTAAATCTTCTCCATTTCCTCTCCTGGCCTCTTTGGCCCCAGAATCAAAGTTCCCTACTAAATAGAAAGCAACTTGTAGCTAAAATAAAGACAAGGAGGGACACACACACACACACACACACACACACACACACAGTCTGGAAAGTATCCAGCCATATAATATGAAAAATAGAGGCATTTATGGCTGGATTTTTTTCAGAGAGCATGTGAGCACACACACAAATGGTGCCAAAAATATATTCACATTTTAAGAAAGGAAAACACTATATTAAAACTGTAATACTCAATATATACTGATTACAAAAGATGAATACAAATCATGTTTGACTTCTGCAATTACAAGAGGTGCTCAAAGTGATTCCCATCAGTGTCCAGACACTTCTGATTACGGCGAACTACTGCTTGAGCAAAGTTAACTGAAGTGTCCATTTAAATTGCTGTGCATTCCGTTTCAATGTCTTCCCAAAGCACCGCCAGTGTAGCCAGTTTCCTATGATATACCACATCCTTTAAGGTCGCCCATAGGTCAGGAACTGCTAAGTTAGGAGAACATGGGGCAAACTCAAACAATGTTCTCGAATTCCATATACCACTTCAAAATGGTCTTATGCTCCTCAAACAACAACCGTGCTTCTGTTATTTTGTTTGACTGTCCTGCCTGTCACGTGGTGATGATAGCATCCGTTTGATCAACATCATCTTCTGAGTGAAATCCTACTACACTTCTACCGTAACTCAGTTCAACTTCGAAAAGTAATACATACGGAGTTCCCTGGTGGTGTAGTGGCTAAGGCTTCGGTACTGTCAACGCTGTGGCCTGGGTTCGATTCCCAGCCACGGAACCACCCACATTAAAAAAAAAAAAGTAATACATAGATAACATCTCTTAAAATGTGCGTACATTTTTTTGGCATCTCCAGTATATACATATACATGTACAGAGACAGAGACAGAGAGAGACGGAGAGAGAGATCACAGACCAGCAATACAAAAATTAAAACCCAGAATCCTTTCCTTTTCCTATCCTAACACCTTTGCCAATATAAATAGGTGGTAGGTAGTGAAGGTGGGTACCATATTTTTGACTAAGGCTGGGAAGCTGCCCAGTCTTGATCAGAGAAAGGGCACCCACCTTCAGTACCTACTGTAGTTTTTGCTGATTTCAGGTGGAGTTCTCTTGTCGTGACGACTAGGCATCAAATGATAGGATGTTAGACCCACGGAATATGCGTGCTCAAACCATAAAATGTGAGACCATTTGAATGCAGAACTACCTCTCACACTATAGCTGACTGCTACTACAGGGCTGGTTGACGCCATGATTTACTCCTTGGCTGTTTCCCAGATTAAAATGGTAGCAATCCCTTTGTCTCACTGCCTTTTGAGCTACCTTATCCTCTTCCCTTCTTAGACCTGGAAATTTGGGGCTGAATGAAAAAGGATATGAATCAGGTAAATAATTAATTTATAAGAAAGTCCTTTAAGTCATAGGAATCCTGGCAACATGTCTGAAGTTAAAGTTTAATTTAGCTGGTGTCTTTGCCTATTGAGTATTCATGAACTTTTCATCACACTAATACTTGGAATTTAAAGATCAACTTTCATCTAAGAGCTTTGAGCTAGCATTGACATAGACTCTGAATTTTTACCTGCTTTAAGGGGAGAAGGATCAGGAGAAATTTTAAGATGTAGCTAAGTTCACACAGGAAACAATCAAACAACAGAATCTCTATATTCCTAAACAATTCTTTCAGGCATCTTACTGTCTCATTTCCTTGTCCATTAAGTGAAGCTCATAATTATTTCTTTCTTATGGTATGAAAAACTATGTTAAAAATATATACAAAAGAGAAATACCTAAAGCCAACAATACTGATTTCTAAATGGTAGGATAATGATTCAATTTATTTTCTGCTTTTCTCCCAACATTTTCCAATTTTTAACACAGAACAATTTTTTTTATTGTTAGACTTATCAGGGTGACATTGGTTAATAAGAATTACATAGGTTCCAGGTGTACAGTTCTACAGTGCATCATCTATCTGTTGTATTATGTGTTCACCACCCAGTGTTACTTCTCCCTCCATCGTCATATATTTAACTCCCCCTCTCTCCTCTCCCACCTCTCCCTGCTGCCCTCAGGTAACTACTAAACTATTGACTGTGCTAAGGAACTATTTTTCATAACTTACTTTATGAGGCTATATAAGGCAGTGGAATACAAGTCTTTTAAGTAGTCAAAAGGCATAATACATGTGAGTGTAATTCAGTTATTATGCAGCTGTCTGGACCATTCTGTAAATTCTTAGGCCTTGTGTCAAACTCTTCCTGACAAGAAGCCCAAAACAAAAGGCCCACTTTCCACAGGTACTCAGTGAAGATTCTTTCCTCTTCTAGTCATCTAAAGGCTTAAGATCATGAGTTCCTGCACCAGTGCAGAATGTAGCCAGGGGCTCAGTCATAGACTCACATCACTATTTCATTCTCTTGAAGTCCAGGCCTGACAGAATGAACGGAGCTGATGGGTGAGGAAACCTGGGATGGAGAATAGGCCACTGATTCATGACATTCTCACCAGATGTTAACTGTAGGCTTCTGCCCACCCAACAGCCTTAGGCAAAGTCTCTTAGCCACTGTTTCCCCATTTGTGGTCCTCACTGCTGATCAACCATCCCCTCTGGCACCTTATAAGGGAAAGCTAATGAGAAAACTCACCTTGCAAGAATGCTGCAGAGAAACATTTCACAGGGAGTGAAACCACAGTACCCAAAGGCATTGTGACTCAGTGGTGCAGCTGACTTCCAACACCCACATCTATCACTCTCCAGCCAAAAAAAGGGATGACCTACATGGCAAAGGCCAGAGAAATTTACATGGGGTCTGCCACAAGAACAGTGCCTGGCAGTGGCAGGTCCTCCAAATGCTCGAGAAAGTACTGGTTACACTTATAGTGTCAGAAAGAGAAGGGGAGAGGACAACCAGCTCATGTGCTCATTTGTTTATTTTATTAGTGTATGTTGTCTGTCCCTAATGTAGCAAGAGCTATGGGGAAAGCAAAGATGAATCAGGTTTCTCTGGTCCTCAGGTCTAGCTCAAGGGAAAGATAGACCGTAAAATATGAAATGGCTTATAACTTTTATAAATAAAGGTATATACAAAAAGCCATGGAGTTACAAAGTCAGGAGTAGCTTTAGGCTGAGAGGGAAAGCAAAAGCTTCACATGGAACTTAGACCTGAGTTGGGTCTTAGAGAATAAGTAGGAGTTTGCCACACAGTAGAAAGCACGCCAGTAGAAGGCACAAAAGTTTATAAGGACGTAAATAGAAATAACTAAGGCAGAGTGAGTGATCTAGCTTTTGAAACTTAATCTTATATCCTAAATATTCCATAGCTTCTCATAGCCATGTCATTTCTCTAAACTTGTCATGAAAGTTTCAGTTCTATACCTAAAACCGATGGGAAGATTGGTATTCCCAAAGTAGTCCAGAAAATCCAGAGAGAGAGGAAGGGAAAAAAAAACAAAAACAAACAAACTCTAGGAGTTGATCAATTTAAGGCATCTTCAGGTAAAAAACAAAAGCCCATGCCCTTCCTCTCAAGGCTTCAGGATGCTTTATCTCAGAAACAGACAGAAGCCCTGCCTAAGCTGGCACTGGGTAATTCTTCCACTCCATCTGTCAACTTAATTATTTGATATAGTTTTATACTAGGATGGCTGGGATCCACCCAACAGCCATCTGTGTGTATACATATTTTTTTAATGCTGTTATTCCTGTGTTTTATCTTTTGTTTTGTTTTTGCTTTTCTTATTTCCCAACTTACCCTGGCTGTGGGTGTGTTAGGAGGTGTAAACTTTCCTGTTTGGCATCTTTGGGAGACAGTTATGTGCCTGTCAATACCTTGTCTGTATTGCCTGCAGTCCATTGATGTTCACTGTTTCTCTCCCTCTTCTGAGAACAACCATCAGGAGCAAAGCTGTCATATCTTCTGCTCATTCTTCCCGCTTTCCTCTTATTAATTTTTTTTTTAGCTTAAAAGAATAAGAAAATAAGATGCAGGAATAACTGCCAAGATGGAAAGAGGTAGGTACTTGGGAGGCCAGAATGCCTTTTATTTTCCTGGAGGCAGACCTAGCAGAGAGGTAGAGTCATGACCCACTGAGCATGGACCTATTGCTACTTCTTACTCAGCAGATCACAGGATGTTGAAATCTTATTCCTCTCAAATCTTGAGATTGAGCTTTTAATCCCATTTTCACAGGGGAGAAAATAGGAATTTGGGAAATTTAAATTACTAATAGCAATGGTGAGAGTAAACTATAGATGTTTTGACATTATTCAATGTTTTTGTACACTTTCAGTGTTGATGTAAGAAACATCCAAACCTGTAGAGAATTTTTATGAGTTTATTTGAGCCAAAAGATATCAACTGTTTCAGAGAATGACAGTTTTATAGTTTATTTTATACATTTAAAATTTTAAAATGTAAAGAAAATTACATCAAGGTGGGAGAAAGCCAGGTGGAAATTGGATTACAGGCTCATTAACAAGATTATGTGCTCTCCTGATGTTGGTTATTCTTATTTCAAAGGTGTGTTAACCCAGACGCCCAAGCACAATGAACAAGGCTCGCTTAAGGCAAAGACAGACCTTGTACTGTGTTATATGCTTTGGGCATGACTACACACCGTGACCTGCCCAGTTAGAAGATTATGATCAGATCACCCTGTAAGGTTACTTTTTGTAGAACCATTTTTTGACTCCAATTTCCCCTTTTAGTCATAAATCAATTCAAAAGATGCATCCATGGCCAAATTTTTGGTTGGATAGTGTGATCTCACAGTGCTAGGAAGACTCATTTTTAGGAAGTCTCAGTATGGATGTCGTCTTGTTGACATGGACCATTTGTGGGTAGGGCAATACCATAACCACGGGAAGTGAGTTGAGGCCAAATTTTTCCAAAAAGGAAGGGACAGATATATGAAAGGCACACAAATCTTTTTTTTTTTTTTAATTTATTTTTATCGTTAGACTTATTGGGGTGACATCTGTTAGTAAAGATTACATAGGTTTCAGGCATACAGTTCTACAGTGCATTGTCAGCTTGTTGTATAATAAGTTCACCACCCAGTGTGAGTTCTCTTTCCATCACCTTATATTTAGCTTCCCCCCCTCCTCTCCCACCCCCTCCCCTTTCTCCCCTCCCTGACCCACTGGTCCCCAAATAAACATTAAACTATTGATTGTGTCCATGGGTTATTTGTTTGTTCATTTCTTTTTTCTTTGCTTTCAGTTTTATATTCTGCATGAGTGAAGTCATACAGTTCTTTGTTTTTTCTGTCTGGCTTATTTCACTAAGCATG